>OV884012.1:42391086-42776624 GCA_930367205.1 Acanthosoma haemorrhoidale | reverse complement strand
AGAGAGAGAGAGAGAGAGAGAGAGAGAGAGAGAGAGAGAGAGAGAGAGAGAGAGAGAGAGAGAGAGAGAGAGAGGGAGAGGGAGGGAGAGAGAGGGGGGGGAAAGAGAGAGGGGGGGGGGGAGAGAGAGAGGGGGGGAGAGAGAGAGAGAGGGAGAGAGGGAGGGAGGGAGAGAGAGGGAGAGAGGGGGGGAGAGAGAGAGAGAGAGAGAGGGAGAGAGAGCTGGTGCCGGGTCCTGAGAGTCTGCCGAATGCCTCAAATCTGGCTGCTTATATAGGCAGGCCAGTTTCCTCCTCTCTTAACTTACGTTTTAAGGTTTTTATTATTAAAATATAGATGGATATTTTCTGGGCCGAGAAGAGGGGAACTTCTAATTATTCGTGATAAAGAGGTTTACACCTATATAATATATATATATATATATATATATATATATATATATATATATATATATATTACCTATATAATGGCGTATTTTTAGTTAAGCAATTTCTGTTGCTTTTCGAATTTTGTTTAGGTGATCTGAGTGCCATGATTATTGTAAAGTCCTAGAAGATTAAATAGGACTTTAAAGTTTCCCATATTTGACTAAGTCACTCTGAAATCCAAAAGGAAATGTCCATTATTTTGGTATTCTAATCCATAGTAGTGAGAGAGTTATAGTTGTGTTATACTTATGGATGTTTGAAGTACCGGTCTATCTTAACAGCGGCTTAACACCAGCAAAGCAGCAACGGTTGGTCACCCAGTGCTAATGGCCAGGCATCACAGCCCTTCCTCGTTGCCATCAGATAAGGCTTTATTAAGGTTTGTTAATCTTCATCAGCAAGGAATGATGATAGTGTGGGTTTAATTACCCAGCCGCTCCCCAGGGCTCACTGATCAAACAACGACGAGGCAATGAATACCAATGTGCAGGACATGTGAGCCCGTTGTGACAATGTGCTCCAAGATATCCATCGATAAGATATCATGATTAGATCGTCCCCGGGGCCCACGAACCATCGACTCGTTATCCAAATATCTCTCCAATAGCCGCCTTTATCAGTCCATCGCAACGGTTGTATTTTCTTTTTGTTTTTTTATACAACACTCTATCTAACGTCGAAAGCTATTCACAAGATATTTTCCCCCAAAGTTCATTCAGGTAACCTGATCTGGTTTCACTCTAGTCCCTAGTTGTATAAGTTCAACCCCCGGGTTCAACATGGGGAATGTAGTGATAAATTATAATGTAATGTTAAAGGACCAAGATTGTATAAGTGGGGCTAAGTCAGACTGTCATTAACAACTGGTAACCGGCATGCAATAAAATTATTTTGGGGGGGGGGCGGACACCATAGAATACCATTCGCTGATTTCCCGTTGGAAGGCAAGGGTGTCCAATCTTTTGCGGAGTGTCGTGTATGGGCTCGAAAGTAAAGGATTACAACCCTTTTTTTTCTTCTGGCAAAATGGAGTGCCATAAAAGATATGATGGCTCAACTCCTAAAATCCAGGTCAAGAACCCTATAAAACATTTTTCTTATATATTGTAATTTGTGAAGACGTTTAATAAATATATATTAAAACTGGTGAGCTATTGTTAGAAATAAGTTAACAAATAGTATGTTATCGGTTTAATAATAGTTTTTCGCCTCTCAAGTAATTAACAACAGTTTCCAGCACAATGTTAATTATTTAGTGATTTTCAGATCAGTAAACATAAAACCGCCACTGGTGTTTTATTTGGTTTTTGTGGCAAATCATTGTTATTATTTTTGGGCATTTAGGACATCAACTTGAAATCGGAACATGAACTGCAAATAATTGCAAATGAGATATTATTGCCAGTTTTAATGATAATTTGTAATAATAATCACCCCAAGCTCCCATAAGCATTACAAATTCCTGATCAGTACATTGAGGTCTAGTCAAAGCAATAAACCAATTTGGTAGCTACTTGTCTTGATAGGATAAACTTTCATATCTTGGTCGATCACGACTCATATAATCGTTAAAACTTACAGACGTCCTTACCAGTCTAAACAACAATTGATTTCCTTCCAGGAGAGACTGTTTTTGTATAACTAAATGGAAATGTGGATACCGTAATATTAATTTAAAAAGATGTTTCCCTTTTTTTTCTTTTTGAAGTAACAAAAAAAACTATTTGCCGTTGATGTGTCAATATGTCACATAATGCATTTATGCGTCACAGTTATGCATATTGCAATCCGCTCCTGTGATTCATAAATACTTGTCAGTAATTGACTGGCGACAGTCTGATGTATTATCAGTTATTTTGTATCTATATCTGTACGAACGGGAAATAGAAATTCCTTAGATTTTAATAATTGCTTTATATCAAAGACTACATTTCAGCTTAAGTGCTGTTTTACACCACACAATGCATTATTTGCTAACCTTTAAGCAATGCAAGTGAATTATAGAATTTATTACGTTTGTTTTCCTTATCTGTCATATTTACTTAATCAAACAGAAAAAGAAATACTAGTGACAATCAAGGAATTGTTTTTGTAGTATAAGTTAAAAATAATTTTGTTAATCACCCTTTATTTAAATAAACATGTACCTGCCACCCAATGATGAAATTACTTCTTAATTAGAGCTATTTATTAATTTATTTTGGAATAGTCTTTACCCTAATGGGTCTTTGGTCTGCATCACTAATGTCCTTAGTTACAAAATTTGTTATGTTATAATACATATAATATACATATGTTATAACAATACGAAAAACCAATAACAGTAATAAGTGTGGCACCCTTATTCCCTCTTTCATACACCGCAAGAACTTGTCATTGTGCATATAAGAGAAATTGAAGTATTGGATGAGTTTACTATTCGTTTATTTTGGTAAGGGTGTACTTGTATCCGTTAACTGTAGGAAGGCATAATTGCTTGTAATTATTTATTAAAAACTATTATGGAAATATATGAAAATCAATACTTAATACTTTATTTTTCTTCTAAACAAGGTCGAATATCCGGTTTCAAATAGGAATTATTTTAGAAGTGTAAAATTCAAAATAAAATTGATTCTGAACTTTGATCTGTAAATTGTCATATAAAATTATAACAAACTTTATTTATTTAATTATAATTAGTAAGATGCATAACTGTAGACGTGGTCCGCTGGTGATTTTTCTCATAGGAGGATGGGTCTGGTCAGGGATTAGCTCAATTTGTGACCATAAATGAGTAGATACTTACATCAAAAAGTAGCGAATCCGATTATTAAAAGCGAATTTCTAGTTGAAAGTTTCCGATCACTAGCACCTCAGGGCCACCTACCAACTACGGTGATCTTTATGAGGTATGTTTAGCCATGGATTAATTTGAAATAAGATCTATTTATTATTATTTTTAATAAGGGCATTCATCACTAAACAGTTTCATTTAAGTTTATTGAATCTTTATTTCGATTGCGATATATGCTATTTACAATATATATGCCTTGTATATGTATGTAAGCAATATATATGTAAGATACAACGTATACTGGTAGTGGCTTCATGATATAGCACACCGGATATTCATTTACTTGCTCTGGAATTAAAAATGGGTTGCCGTTGTCTTCCTCGTCTGTACAAAACGGCGTGAGGTTCTTAATAAAACATATTACTTTCGGGCTCTGATGTGTGATTCATGATTTGAAGGCTCTGGGTTCAAATCACTGAATGGAAAGCGACTTTAATTAGTTTCCATGAGGAGGAGTGGGTGGCTCCCGCTATGCCAGCCCAGCCTACAGCGATAAACGGCCCGTAAATGACTAAACAAATAAATAAAAAAGCTTTAGAATACATTTTGTACAGAATCCCTGGCAGACCCGCATGAGGCGATACCTAGCGGCAAGCTTAGGAACTACGTACTTCCTTCAGGCGCCGCTAGAGCTCTGGTACTGCTACAGAACAGACTTGTTTCTGGCTATTATTTATTTCAACTTTTTACAATATTATTCTTCGGTTGTGCTCAACTAGAGAACTCGTTTCTCGGTATTTATATGTTTAACAAAAAACAAACTTGGAGTACCTCCCAATATATTCGTTTTAATTGACATGACATCCTCATTCAATGTTTCGCCAATTCCAGTCATCATCATACTATATAGAACAAGTCACATGCATTTACATGTTTTAGTGTTTTAGTGTTTAGTGTCGGTAACAAGCTGAAGTTGAGCCTCATTACCTAGTGTTGTATATGAACTATGAACTTTTTACCACAAAAACAACATGTATTATATTTATGCACTCCTTCAAATGCATCTGTGAATGGCAGGAAGAGGATAAATTTTTATCTCAATTATTTTATTATTTATTTTGTACAGTGTATTATTTTTTTGAGATTTTGAAAAAAAAAAAAAAAAATACATTTACATGTTTAGAAGGACAATAACATAATATAAACCCATGACAATAACACTTAATTTATAACCAATAATATTGGAAACAATAAAAATAGTGTAAAAACACACCTGTGAATGATATCAACTTTTTTTATTAATTCGTTATTGTATATAACCAATTGGTATCCTTACCGACAAATTAAATTAAAATTGCATGAAAAAAAAGCAATAATCATTTTACATATTTGAGGTATATAAAAAATTCAATAATTTAAAATCCCAATCGTAATTTTCATATTTTACAAGCAAAACCGTACTTGATGGTGGAGGTTATATAAATTAGGACGAAATATCAATCCCTTATCAAATTAAAATAGTAATACTTTTCATAAAAGTCATAACAGCTCATTCTGAAATTTCTTAAAATATCATTTGTTAATTAATAAACTCATTGAATGAAGTGGATCATTCGAATAACTAATTATGAAAATTTAATATTTTCCCAATGGTTAACCTGCTGATTGTTTACACCGACGATGGACAAATTACAATGAAATAAAGTCCTGTTCGTTAACAACTATAGCTTAGTTCAAATTTGTTTTTGATTAATCCTTTATAAAAGTTCTCTTGACGTATTCAAAAATGCCTAAACGACGTCTCACTGCAGCAGAGATTGCGACAGCTACTTTAGGAGGAGGTGATACACAGAGAAATGTGGCAACAAGGGTATGAACGTAACAAAGTGTGGTAAGTCGCGCTTGGAGATGTTACCATGGTAGTGGTCCCTTGGAATAAACACATGTTCACCCCACATTAAACACAAGAGTACAGCAAGAGCGGTATTTATCTTTCCTGGCTCGAAGGAATCGGTTCAACACTCATCGAAAGTTAAATAATCTTTGTAGAGGAAATAATCTTTGTAGAGGAGAGTCTTATATACAAATATTAAGAGTTACGTTACTACATACTGGGTGGAATGTCTAGGGATGTGGGGGTCTGGGGCTAAAGGTGAGACATATATGTATAAGAAAAGGATAAGATTCTGGGAAGTAGGCTCTAGCCTCTTCTACTTGTTCATAGTATTATAAAACTGAAGACTAGCTAGTAGTTTGTTTTCTGCTTCTAATGTGCGAATTAACTTTCCCATTGTTAGTAGAAGAACATGAATTACACCGGAGAAGACCTCTGAGTTCCATGACTTCAATTTTGGTTGGATTCACATTTTTTGGACTGATTATGATAGGTATAATTGTCTTTTCACAGATGTATTTTACCATGATTATTAGAAGATCTGTGGAGCGATGCAGTCCTTCCGTGTTCCTACCAGTTAACCAATTCGGAAAAGACTTAATTGCGGTATGTGGAAAAATTTCCGCAGATACTCGAGTAGAGCTGCGAACTAAAACTATTACAGCTGTCTTACTTCGACAGGGTCTTACCACCAATTGTTCAACCTGTGGCAGAAGCAATTGACCCATAGTTCGTTCATATGGATGACAACACTAGACCTCATAAAGCGAAACTCGTAAATGAATTCTTATAAGACCAAGAATTTTGACGCCTGAAGTGGCCATTGAACATTTATGGGATCAACATCAAAGAAGGATTTCAGGATGGACTGATAACGAACTATAAACAATAAAAAACAACTTTATTAGGATAAAATTACAATCTGTCTTATTGACCAATAAATAATTGTGTTCAATGTTCTCATTCATACAATTCTTTATTCACTCGCTCATTCATACAGTATTTACAAACAGCCCAGAGACGTCTTAAATCCACATGATTGCCATCTCCTTTGCATGCGAAAGAGGAAGCGGAGTCTTTGGAAGTCCCCCACAATCCTCTATCAGCCGAGTCACTAGATACGTGCCAGTCGAGGCTGACAAATATCGTAAGAGCCACAGACGCTCAGGATATGATTGGAAAAACTGGCCATTACCAGAACTCCCACTGTTACGCATTTGTAGCAGGTCACGAGGCCACTGCCGTTTTAGTCATCAAGGAGGTTTAAAGGGATGAGTGGTGCAGTGCAATGACTGTGTTATGGGACTAGGGTGGTTGGATATTAATGAATATCACCATTGAATACCGCAGGCGGCTTGGGCAGTGCAGGTGTTTTTATTACTTCCATGTCCTCTACTTGGATATTTTTCAACGCTTCAAAGGTGTGAAGAAAGGGAACTCCTCGACGGTTTCTTCCTTGGACGTGCTTGCCTGTGGTGGTAACTCTTCCATCGAGCTAGCTGCAGAGGAGTTTATTTCTACGTTCCTATTTGAACGTGTTGGTTGTCGCTTCACTGGCGATGGAGACGGATTTGGCCCCAGAGACCTTGATCTTTTTTTTTATTTTGGGACATTACCTGCTGATAAAATGCGATTTTATCATATTAAAAATATTTATTAATATATAAATTAATTTTAATATTAATAAAAAAATAGGTGATGCCAGGGAGATTCGATCTCTCGAATTCCCGGGCAGAGACGCCGGACGTAGCTTTCGTCTTATAAACCTAGTATATTGCTTGATGTAATCGGGCAAAGGCAAGCGCTAGGCCGTCCAATATATGGCCTCTCGGTGTGAAGCCACCTACTACACTCACTAAACGAATATAATTAGTGACTCACTCACTTCTTGAGGGCTCCCTCGTGACCAGCTCACGCAAGTTGCTTGCTGAGACAATTTTAGAGCTGAAGTAAGGTGTTGATATGAAGAACGAAATCGAGACGTGTTTGTATACTATAGCGCATGCGCAGAACTGCAAATAGAGGAATGAAAGGGGCTCCACAATATGGCATTAAAATGCTATAAAAAGTATGTCTCTTAATCTTCTTCTTGAAAAAGTCATCTTCAGCACCTCAAGGTGTACCGACAAAGTACCAGAAATCTAAAAAAAAAAATTAAATAAAGGTTTTACAAAACTTAAAATTCACTTAAATTATATAACTCTAAAAAAACAATCTAAACATTTTTTTTGTCGTTCTTATAAAACTTATTACTACATTTATTTATTCCAAAAATTTAATATTCAATTGCCTTTTTAAAATTAAAATCATTAAAGAAAAATAAATTTATTTAGATCAATTAATTAATCTATAAACAAATTTATAAGTTATCCCAACCGCTTATTAACTTACTTAATTTCTTGTTTATTTTTCTCCAGTAAAACTTATCACTTTAAGCTATAAAAATTAATTAGAAAGTGTCTGATAATTGCTTAGAGTAAGTGTTGTCGCAATGGTCAGTGATTGATATGGAGTTACTGGCTTCAAATCCCACCAAGGGCAGTGGAAGTTGTTCTATACCCGTGTATAGACTACTCCCATTGGGAATACATGGGATCCCCCCATTCATTGGTATAGTTTTTCCAGCATGGGAAAAAGAAGCGTCCACCCAGCTTTACCATAGACGGGACTCAATGTAAATTAGCCAACAGCATCTGCTAACCTAGGCAGGCACATGACGTTCGGCACACACTTGCAAAAGAAATTAAAACGAGTCCGCAGAACTTACTACTCTCTCCAGCATCTCATCACCAGCCAGCCCATATCCCTTCGACTGAAACTCCTCATATACAAGAGCGTCCTGAGGCCAGCTCTACTGTTTGGGACACCACTCTTTAGATTCCTACATGCCAGAACCATAACTCGCCTCCAGAGCTTCCAGAACAACATCCTGCCAACGGCACTGTGGCTTTTCGTGAAATGAAGGCTTCCGACATGCACGTTAAAAAGTTCGAGCTCCCCACCATCACCGAAGCCATCAGACGACATCACATCAAGTTCTTCGACTCGATGAAACACAGTCTAAACCCTCTCTTCCGAGACATGACACCACCACCACTACCGGCACGATGGCAACTCACAAGATCGAGTAAAGCAGAAGAAATGGTTGACATCACGGCGCTTGGCCCACCAACAACAAGCCTCTAAGGGGCACCCTCGCTGATATCAGACTAACTACGACTGCACTACATGCCTAGAGAAGACTCTTGGCCCAGCCACCAGTGGACTCTCACCACTGTACCGTAACAATCAACCTCCACCGAGGATTCCCACACTCCTTACTCCTCTCACACCACAGCAGGTCCTCCTAGTACAAGGATCCGATCACCCTAAATATTTTATATTTATCCCTCATGCTAAAATTCTAACTAGAGAGCTTAGGAAAAAAAAAAAAGAAAAAAAAAATTGGTATTGTAAAAAAAAATACAGAAAAGGCAGCGATACAATTTTATTTTGATACTTGACCGTCAACAAACAATGTTTGACAACGAATTTTATTCGTTTAGCTCATTTTCTGCTTAAGTTATTGGAGGATGGTTTCAAAGGTCACTCGTATTTTTCGTTTGATTTTTTATTTAAATTCATTATTCAATACACGGGTTATCTATTGACCAACCACACCATAAGGTCTCCATGGTGTTTCAGCTTTAATTGTGTTGCTTATTCTAGTATATGAGATTTACTGCGCTGCTAGGGTATATGGACCTTTTTTTTTAAATCGTAATGTAGTTTTAATTGGATTTTCCCTTCAAATTTTATTTCACTCAATAAATTGCTTAATTGGCCCCTTCCACCAGAGAAAATTTCGATGACTTCTATTTAGCGTGATGATTGCAGTCTAATCTACAACGCTCTGTAGCTTCCCCTTCTGTATTCCTGAGGTCTGACCCATTATTTTTTTATCAAGTGCATTCTGACCAGCACTTAGCCAAAGTTCTCAATGGATATTTTTTCCACCTAAAAAAAAACCTGTATTCGAACTCGAACAGTTCTGCTGTTAAATAAAATCTATAATGAGTAGCCTAGTCGAATCAAGTCAATCCTTGAACTATTATAATATGTCTCTTTCTAACGGTATCACCAGGTCCCAACAAGAAGAATGTGTTTTGTCATTCACTCAACGAACATTGCACATTACATGATGGGTTATATGAACACAGAAGTTGGTTCAGGAGATCGGATATATTTCGGGGAATCATAGGATAGCATACTCAAAAGGGTATATTTTTCAGCAAATAGTAATTGACTAATGACACTGAATTTTGATTGTGGAAATGGCTATAGACTTACTACCTAGCCAATATCAAATGGGACCTTTTTGGAAAATTTCATTACATAAGCTGGAACAGGGGACTTGCAAAGAGCAGAGCGACTAATAGACAAAAAGATGAGTGAAAACAAAGGGTTTTTTTTTTGGAAAAAAAACACAAAACAACAACTTTTAAATCCTTGAAATGTATATATTCAAGTCAATTTTATAATTGAAAAACTATGAGTTCACTTTTTTATTGATATGTTGTTTTTAAATCCCATCCTTTTTTTTTTTTTTAATTAAAAGACACTTTACAAATAGATGAAAACAAACACCTAATCCTGTAGCAGAGCTTGATTTGAGGAGTTTCAATCTTGTTTGATTGAAATTGAGAAGCACTCAGCTAATAGATTGATGGGGTGTTAGTGGGAAGGCATAACCTAGGGTCCGTCAACGATGGCCAATTGACGTCAACCGGGATGCTATATTTCCATATTACATAATATCCGTATAAATAAGACGTATTTGAAAATTTAAATGCTCAGGGTGAAAATTCGTTTAAAACTTTACTTTTTTCTAGTTACCTAAATATTAAGTTATTTACTGTAGATCAATGTGCTAGCAATAAATGGTGTCCATCTGTGTATTTCGGGGGTAGGTGCCGCTTTTGTTCATAGTCCTGTTCCTGGTGAAATTAAAAATGCTGAGAACTTTTATTTAGAAACCTTTATTTTAGCATATGGTACAACTAAATATTACTATTGTGATGACAATTAATTATTACAATTAAAAACTATACATTTTAATAGGCACTTAAATCAGACCCACGTGCAAATTAATAGAAGAGGATAGTATATTAGACTGTTTCCTATTAATTTATGAAAATAAATTTAAACAAATGAATTCGAACTATGGTCGGTGTAGGAGATAATTTGGACCGTAACTTTTCATATTCCCTTTATTTCACCTCCTATTTAATTAAGCGGATCAACACCCACCCTCGTTTCCGCTCTCACACCTCTACCCACTGACTAAGTTCATATTTACTCTCTGAAACATTTTTATGACGTTTAAAACTCACTGTTCAAAAAGGTGAGCCCCATCACCTTATTAGTCAGTTTCGTCAAGTCACGTATAATTTATGTCATTATACTTGTTTATACATTATATAATTTCTATAAAATAACAAAACCTGTATATAATGTAGTGATGCTACAGGAAATACAAAATAATTTGTAAATAGATTCGCCTGAGGATCTATAATTATATATAATTATCTGTAAATTTAAAGGGGCTATGAAGAAAAAAAAAAAAAAAAAAAAAAAAAAAAAAAAAAAAAAAAAAAAAAAAAAAAAAAAAAAAAAAACTCACTGTTGCAAGTCATATCTTAATTAATACTAAAACTCATAAATAATTGCATTATATGTGTAAGATGTAATTCGATATAGGAAAAATTATACCGAAAAGGTATTGCGAGCTATCCAATGTTTAGCAGTCGTTAGACCCAAACACGATAAGTACCACAAATGGAGGATATAGTACATGGAGATACTTGAAGTTGTAAGGTAAAGCATAATAATGTCTTGGAGTGTAGATGGTATTGCACAATGCAATTACAACAAAGTACAACTAGTCAGTACAGAATAGTGGGGAACAATTATTATCATGATAGATTTTATGATAGTTCTAAAGCCCCTTAATTTGTTTGTACTATTGTACAACTTGTTTTATTAATATGCATATTAATACAAATAAGTAGCAATGCTTGTATGATCAAAGTGATTTTTTATTAACCCTTAAAAATCAGCCATATCCTTATTTGTTCTTAAATGCACAGTCATTGGCGTTTGTAATGTCTCAGGATGTAGAGTGTTAGAAAGTTGTTCAGCAATTGTAATATATTTTTTTTAAGTTTATATTTTCATAACATTCTAGAAGGGTAAATTATTTATGATACTGAAATAGGAGAAATATTGCGATATTTAATTGGGGCCTAGGCTGTATAGTTGTAAAAGTACGGGTTAAATTAATTAAACACCAACCTTAGGCACTGTAGAAACCAGCATTATACCGCATAATAACGCGATCAGCCCTCTCAATATTTGTTATACTTAGGAAATGAATTGAAAATTCCTTGTATGATTGGAATTGATAATTCGCTCCACCTTTCCTTCACTCAAAGGTATATCGTGACCGATAAGTGAACAATAATTTATTCAAAGTCCTTAATTAATAATTAAAAGCTCTAATGACACCGTATCAGGTCCTATATTGTAGAACATTAGTATGTATAGAAGTTTGTGCTAAATACAAAATAAAATATGTGAACAACTTTTTTAATTACTAATTTTATTAGATAAATAAAATCATAGATTTATATTAATAATCCAACAATACTTGGGAATATACTTGATAGATTATCATTCTCAACAGAGAATATTGAAATGAAAACATTTTTATTACACTGAACAAGAAATTAGTTTAAAATATAAATTACTAGTTGATGATATACGAGTATACACATAACCACTTGGTCTTAACTATTAATGTTCATTCACCAGTTAACAGAACTAGAATATAAGCATGGCATGGTACTCCTTAAACAGCACACTACTGCTTAATAATTCACTGTAGTTTAACAATAACCAAAACCAAGATTGATCTCCTTGGACAGACTCCAATTTAGTTTCCAATATTCGTCTAAGAGGTCCTCTCAGATGGCATCTAATTCAGAAGCTACTCATATTGCTTAGGCTGTGGCTAAAAACGTGAAAGTGGGAGGAAAACTGTTCCCTTATTCTTTTCCGTATACTAGCTACCCAGGAAGTTCGATGATATATTTTCAGATGTTTCTTACTTCTCTTAAATTGTTTAATTATAACATATTGTGATGATATACCCAAGCGAAGGGTGGGGAGAGCGGTGTAACGTATCTATTGATTTCGGCCAGCTAATCCCTTTATCCCATTTAATAGGGATATGTTTTCATGGACAAATTGTATTTTCTACTACTTATAAAATGCTTCCAGTCCCTCGTAAGGTTTTCTTTATTGTTGACCTATTCTAACTTAAGTTCATTACACTTAAATCTCTTTCTAAAGATATATTGTATCATCTACTTATGGTGATTAATAAAGAAACTACAAATTCATTACCAACTATCTATATTTCCTAATGTCCTAATAATGTGATGTCCAAAAAAAATTATTTTACTACACAGAATTTCCGGGTTTTTTTCAAAGTGAGAAACGCTTTCGTCTTCACTCATGTTCCTGTCTGCCCTGCTATTTGAGAACCCTCAGTTTAAGCAAGGTGTTAAATTTTACGTCAAGGTCTCATTTGATATAAAAAAGACATGATAATTATAGCTATTTCCATAAACAATGAGTGAGTGCCATCACTTGATTAATTAGTTGGCATTAAAAACAAAAATTGCCTATAATTTTGAGTAGAGGGTATCAATTTAAATATCTCGACATACCTAGAAATAACATGTGATTATATTAAGTCAGAAGTATAATTACGTCAGCAAAAAATACAGACAGACAGGAGTCAAATAATTTATAATAAAAGGGTTAAAATTAGGTTGTATTACATATCCCTTTTTTTTTCATAATGCCATAAATAATGACGCGTAAAAATGATGATAAATTCTTAATGCGCAATGTTACACACTTGTTTTATTAATTCCAGGTGTGGTGAAAAGGCCTGTTTGTAGTTTACAGCTTCTTTCTCCAATCCGAGCAGTTCACTTAACTGTTTATTCTGATTATTTTATAGGTCTTCGAGATTATTGACATGAATAATAGCTATAAATTAATTATTGTTGAATGTAAATCTCACCAAGTTTAAAAAAAATCTGTCAATGAATAGTTTTATTCTTGGTTATTTATCAGTAACGGGGGTCAAACTAGGCAACCCGTAATTATGTAATTTAACTAGCTTGACTTCTCACGGTGATAGTTACGATGTGGTTGATGATTTATCTAATGGATATTACACCGTATACCATCCGAGCTGAGCAATATCTCTGGTATTCCGTTACATGGATTTACATAACAAGCTATGCAAGCGGGTTTAGGTCGAAAACTCGCGCTCCTCTGCTTCGCTCTCTGTGCACGCTCGCTAACTTAAGAAAGCCAAACCATTGTGAAAATATTTAGTTTTTACGGTATTTTATCAATTTCTACATTTAGGCAAAATGACTACCAATGAGCACAGTTAAGAGTTTTTCATTTTTGGGCTATTCTAGTTCTTAGAAAAAAATATTTTATATGAGTTACAAGCACAAAACCCCATTATTTTTACTATACAATCCTGCATTATCTCAAAGAAGCAATTTTTTTTTGTTAATTCAAGTTGGATAAGGTTTCTTACCAGTAAAGGACATTCAAGATTAGTCATGGCCATATCAGAAACAAGTAACGTTTATTTAACAGGAACTCAATATTTAATAGGGAAGCTATAAACTGGATGAACTAGGTGCGAGTGACCAACAATAATATTTTCATTTGGTTCAGGACCAGTAAGGTATCTTTCAAAATCAATCGCATCAGGTTTCTAAGGAAACAATCCAGAGGCTTTGAACCCATTTATGATCTGACGCATTTATGCATCAGTTCAGGGTTTTTTCTGGAAGTAGTGCAAACATTTTTTTACCAGATGTTGTAAAGTTTTCATTCTGAAATATTGAAAAATTAGCTGATTGCATTTGGATAAAAATCACCTGAAATTATGGTTACAACACTGCAAAATTCACTCAATTGGCGTGTTAAAGTGGCTCCTATAACCATGTAAAAATAAATTTCATAACTATAAACTCTATCTTAATATTTTTTTCAAAAATGAACAGTGAGAGAAGGGGGGGGGACAGTAAGTGAATAAAACGCTCTTCATTCTAGCAGTATTAAGCCGCCTCGTTTGCATCGACTTTTCATAAACACTTCTCAAAAGTACTTAATATACTTTAAAAATACTTAATACTTTAAACTTTAAAATTCATTTCTATGCCTTGTCCTGGCCAGGCTACAGTTATCTATGACGTAAACTGTAGACTACCATATCAAATATTTTCATGCTGGTGAATTATCCTGTAAGATTGGTTAATATCCATGGTGGTTAGAGTGCCAATAGGAATGTTGTGTGTAGCTGGAGTGAGAGGGGCGGTACCCCCCCCCCTTGTGAAATTTGGTTCCTGTTTTAGAAAACTCCTGTAGGTTACTTATTGGAAACATCTTTTCTTAGCTGTCGATGTTTTATTGTTATGAGATGTAACAATGTCCTGAATTCCACACCTTATATAATCCATAAATAATGTATCAACGATGTGTTGGGTGGTTGCGGTTTTATAAGCAGTAAGGATCGGGGTTCTATACACGATGAAACAGTAGTGTTATAGACTAATATAGCAAAAAATATGTAACAAGAGTCGAGGGTTTTTGTCACGGTTAACCACAAATTTTTTTTTCGCTCGCGGTAGCAGGTGGCTTCAGGAGTCAGTTCGGTCAACTTTGTCCGTACTGACCATGGCACATTTCTTATACGTGTTCTTCCAGTCACTCGACAAACCCATTAAATCGTATATTTCGCTAACTGCTCGTTTGGTTCCGTGGTTTGCCGGAAGTAATATGCCGTTTGGTCTACTGGCCGGCATTCCCATGGTGACGGCCTTCCACTTCCCTCATATCCCTTATTAATTACATCGTCGGCCAGTCTAGTTATCTTGGAAGCCGACAGTTAATTATAGCAGTCAGCTACTGAATGAGGAGTCATAATCATCATTCAGTATTCATCGTCTACGGAATATAAAATATATTGTTAAATGTGGGTCCCTCGCATATTCATTTTTTATCTAAGTAAATTCTGTAGTGTGAGTATTACATTTTATAATGCTCAGACTTTTATATTGTATTGTATCCCTTTTTTTTTCTTTCATAGCACTTTAAATTTACAGATAATTATATATTTACAAATTATTGTTTTATTTCTTGTAGCATCGCTACATTATATACAGGTTTTGTTATTTTTTTTTTTTCTAAGCTCTCAAACTTATAAAAATAGGAATGTGGGAAAAATAAGGAAAATTATCTTTGGCTGGAAAGTGCCTTTCACTAAGGGGAGACCCCTATTTGAAGGATGTATGAGAAGGATATGGGGTGTGGAATGCCTAGAAATTTTATTTTATAAAAATTATATAATGAATAAACAAGTATAATGATATACATTATACGTGACTGGACTAAACTGACTATTATATTGTAGTATAGATAGATAGTATAATAGATTGTATAGATATTGTATCCCTGAATTGGTATTCTGTTAATTGTTTATTTGTTATATTTTCTTAACGAGAAGTTAATTAATTGTATTCAGAATATATTTTTTAGGACGGTAGCATTAGTTAGTCGTCCTTAAGTTAAGCTAGTGTACAAAGTGTTTCAGGAGAAATCTACTATGCTTTACAAGCGTATCCCTATTGCCAAAATAATGAAAAAAATTCATATAATCACAGATTCAGACTTGCTTCATTAATAAAATATTACTCCTGATGAAATGAGGTTGTACTGAAATTTCTATAACGTTAATAAAAGAGAGGTTTTTAAAAATAGTGTTCGACCTTTTAAAAAAAAAAAAAAGAAATCCGTCCCATAACCGCTTCTAAGGTATTTTTTTTTCTTTAGAATTGCGCTAGTTAGTTTTAACAAAGTTATAGCACATGAAACAAAAAAAAAACTGGTTTTGTACCCACTTTTTTTGCTTTGTACCCCAGATTTGATAAAAAAATACTGCAGATCAGATTCTGGGACCTCTTTTGTTCCGTTTGACATGTCAAGAAACCGTAAGTAGCCATCAATATCTCTCCTTATGTAACGTCCTACAAATTTCACTTAATTTAACCGGGGAGCTTCAAGTATAGGGGAATTATTTCGCCAGCCGTATCTCCCAAACGAATCGATTCCGGACCTGTGTTTTTATATAATTTTTTTATTGTTCCTATAAGGAGAATGAACACTGCAAAGTATGGCAGATTCCTCCTGTGGCAACCCTTGTATGTATTTAGAGACGATCACGCGCAGCTATTCGAAGGGTGTGAGGACATTATGCTGCTAATTCCTTTGCTGTTTCCTTGAATCCATCGCAGCACTGAATCTATGTAATTGATTAATAATATTAGTTGAAATGGATTGTGTTAGTTACATATGAATCGTACGGGACCTACCACCCAGATTTTAACGGGGTTGGGTCATCATAACACCCTACCTATGAGCGTGTTTCTAAATTCTACGACCTAGTTACGACTAATACAGGACTCGTACGGAAAGAGTTGTTCGAATTTCAATCTGGCGACCCTATTTCGGAACGGAATAGTTGGCCAGACCCCTGCGTATGAATTAGAGACTTATTATAATAGGACCGTAGATAGTGACGCCATGGTATATCCAATTCTGCGTATCACCTTTTGTGAAATACTCTTCTAGGTCGTTTTGTGACAAATAAAATAATTATCTGATTTGATCGGTAATATTTAATATATTAATTTTTGTTTTACGTATCTTAAATAATAATGAATGTACTTTGCTTGAACCTCTCTTTGTTCTACTCACAATGTTTTTTGTGGATATGCAACCATGTATCTAAAAAGGCATATTCCTGTACAAAGCCCTCTGATAACAGTAAAAAGTACAGATAACCAATTCATTTCAGGCAAACAATAAAGTAAAATGACTAACTGAAATAAACTGTGAACCTGTATTAGTGAAAATAAAAATGAGATAAAATGAAATATTGTTTAACTGCATTCACAAATAGACGTTTCGACAAAAAAACTATTAAAATAGAATGCAACTTTGAATAATAAAGTTTAAATTAATGAGTGCCATATTAAATCGAAAATAAATAAAAAACGGTAAAAACGAAATTTGTCAGTCCAACATCTATATAATATATAGATATATATTATATATATATATATATATATATATGTATATATCATATATTATATGTAGAGAGGGAGTGAGGGAATGAAAGAGATTTTTTAAGTACTTAAGAGCAATGGAAATCCCTCGTATCATTATATATATTATTGTGGGTAGACCTGAGAAAGGTGTACATTTATTAATATGAATACCCCACAACCACCCTTCCAAATAAAAAATTTATATAAATAACTATAAATTAACATATAATAGTAAAATGTTAGCAGCATCAACATATCGTGGGAACAACAGTTTATTAACTTGGCTAATAATTTGCATCAATATCGTTTGAACCATTCAACCACAATAATAAAAATAGGTAAATTATTTAGGCAAGTTGCTCTTTATTATATAATATTGTCAGAAAAAAGCATCGAGCCTCTCCAGTGTATACATTTATTTGATCGAAGATTCGCCAAAGCTTCATCAGGGCTTGATACGTGACAGCAAATCGTCGTAAACATTCCGTAGCCGGAAACGTTAAGTAAACTTAATTTGTCAAATAATCAAACGACGTAATTGATAAATTTTATTTTTGGATTCTCATAGTGAAACCCCTTAAGAATGCTTAAGAATCATTTCTATGTAGAATTGATTTAATTTTTTGTAAAGAAGTGCCATTATATCCTGGCTCTTTATTTGCACTTTTACTACCACTAAAATAGTGACACTTATGTATACAGTTAAAGGTGTGAGTATAACACTACTCACCTGATTTTAAAGTTGCCAGTAATACGATGCCTTGTGATATCATGTTTCGTTCATCCTTATCATCAACCTCATCTTGATCCTACTCAAATTCTTGATTTACAAAAAAAAAATAACTTCGCTATAATGTTGCGGAAATATAATCCGTATAACAATAATAATTAATATTTTGATTTTTTTTTTTTTGTTGTGATTTCGTCCTTCCATCCAGATCGGGAATTGAACCCGCACTGCCAACGTGGAGTCGTGGTGCAGCTCCCCCAAGTGATGAACTCTGGTGATTAGAAATTCGTATTCATTCCATTGTTATTTTTTAAAACTAAAATGTTTTTCCGTACGTAAAAAAATAACAGTATTTTAATCTAAAAGGGATTTACAGGCCAGGTAGAGTGTTTTATTTCTCACTATCCCTTTGTGAAACCACATTCGCCTAGCCAACTAATCATTCTCCGACAGATGTGCTTGAAATGCTTATTTGCTTGTTCCTGATAGTTGCTGTTAATGAGCTCCAAGTTGATGATTTCACCGGGTGGGTAAAACGATTTCTATCACCCCTGCGTTTAATTAGCACGAGAAACGCCATTCAAGTTCCCAGTACAATCAGTGCTGCAAGAACAATTTATAGTCATTTAATTGTAGAACCTATTTAGCCAGTAAATATTGAGGTTAATTGAAATCTGGACTTACGGGCTGGCTGTTACATTTGGAACTCTTTATTTAGTCGATTCCATTCACATGTTTAATTTAACATCATTACGATTAATTGATATTTTCTGTCTAAATAGTCCATCTTCTAAACTGTAGATAAAAACTTTAATGCAAATTTAAATTTTTCATTAGGAATTACTAACATTATTTAAAAGAAACTCGTCAAACGAATTAGATAGGCAAAACTGTCGATTTTTTTGGTTATAATTTATTAATTTTATACATACCTATTATCATATAAAAAACTTAACAAAAATGAATAAATTAAACTAAGAATATTTCAAATTAAAAATAATAACAAATTACTTATACTATTGATAACAAATAAAATAAAATAGACGGTTTCAGAACATCATCTCTTTTTCCATCCGCAGCATTGAGTCGAAGTATAGAAACTATGGAATATGAAGACAATTAATAAATAATTATACGTTCTGCTCTTACACTGTAGTCGTCAAACCCGACCTAACTAATAAAACCAATTAAAATCAATATACCTATTAAATATAATTCAAACAACTTAGTTTAATAATCATTATCCACCTGTAGATTTTAAGTGAGTGTAAAATATTTAAAGTATAATTTATTTCCTCATAAAATGAATTCAATGTTCACAGGTTGATAAGAGTCGTTCTTGTGGGAGTGAACTGTAATAATTCACCCTTGTTCCAAACGGTTTCAAGTTCTAATCTACAATGAAAATTGCTTTATTCCTTTAACAACAGACTTTGGATGAATAAATAAATTTGTTTAAAGTTGGTTGTGAAATAAATTTTTTAAATATCAGATTGATTTCATAAATTTGAGCATACAGGGCTAAATGTGGATTACGAATGTAAACCGGATATCTTGCCCCCGAAAGGAAAGTACGCCTCATCCGTTCATTGTAAAAGAAATGAATGGTTTTGTGAGGGTTGAATGTGATAAGTGTCAAATCGGCTTTAGAATATGAAAATGAAGCATTTGAGAAATTATATTCATGGCAGTGACCTGAACCTTACCGTCAGCCCAAGCGCACACTCACTACACACTCCTCCCACACTCCTGTGGAACGTATTTGATGTTATTGTTCCGTCGGTTCCAATCACCGTACCAAAACATCTCTGCCAGAGAGCTCCCCTTCCTACGTCGCAAAATCGGAATTCGCCTCCCAGCCCAGTGACCAATATGTGCTCATTGTCCTATTTCATCACCAAAATCGGCTTTTGCTATTAATATTACGCCCTGAAACGGAATAACCCGGCTCATGTCAATAGCAAAATGAGTTTTTCTTCGTTCAAAACAGAGAAAGACAAACGTTTTTGAAACATTGAACTAAATTATGAAATAAAAGCTAAATCTACTGTTTTAAGGCAAGCATGTTGCTTTTTATTGAAATTAGCGAAGCAACTAAATTAAACTTATTAATCTAAGTATATCTTGTACTTTGGTAAATTTAATTGGCAGTATTCTCGAAACTATCTGGAGATTTTAAGATATAGTTTGTCATCATTGTCCTTTCGAGTTTATTGTGGCGTAAAAACTTCAGAACTGCGTTGTTTGTATTTCTAAACTCTGTAAGGGGGCCATCCATATTAAAAGGACGAGAGCAAAGCCCAGGCTCTCAGGAGTCACCAAGAGCTCAGAAGGTCCTACAGTCCCATTTGTCAGGGGGTGTTTATAGGTAGTGTATTGTAAGACCCGAGGTATGATAGGAGGATTTAGTTAAAACCATATAAACCTCATAACCTGAACTTAGATACAACAATAAAATTCAACCATGTTTACAATTTCACACAAATGAAAAGACATGGTCATTTTCAAATACCCTTTTGTTTATGCCCTTTATGTGTGTGTAGCTTGGATTTCTTAATATTATTCGCTTAGGCGATTTGATAAAGAAAATTGTTCTCTTTGATTCGAATAAAATATTTTTGAAAAATCCGTGATAGTAAAATTTGTTTTGACTAATATTCGTCCAATCGAGTTACCGAATTTCAAAATAGAAAATGTTTTGAAGAAAACCATCCTTTTTTATTTTCATAGGACTAATCTCTAAACCACTCATTATTTGTTTAACAACCGTGAGCTCTTCACATTTGTTTCTATAAATAGGCCTCCCAAGTCGGAAACTATTTCTTATTTTTTTCAGGACGAAATTTGTTATTCTAATTACCCTTTGTTGGTTTTTCATGCAAATAAAATAAAGACAAATGGTGCAGTTAGTTTCTTATAGATATGAACATTTTCTCTCCTAAATAACCAACGAGGCAAAATAAATAATAAATCCATTGCAAATGGCCCTATGAGAAGACGTATGCCGGCCAAAGTTAGACGCTGTAGTTGGTAGGCACTGTCGTCATTTGTGCTAGTCTTATACATTATTTATTTATAAAACATTTCCCCAACGATTCCACTGGTTCATGGGTGCATCGAAGTTCTTCATGCACTTCATAGTGGTTTTCATTTTATTTATTTTGTTACTTATTCGTTTTTCACCTTATCAGCGTCCCTACTATTTATCCTAGTCAGTAACAATATCATAATTGATATACTAGGGAGTGTTCCTATTTTCATCAAGCAAAGAGAGGAAAAGTGATGTGCCCCTACAACTTAGCCTAGCGAGAACCAATTCGTCTCGACAGATATCTCTTGAGGAAGTCGACCAATTGTAATTTGTGTAAATTTGTGATTGTTTAGTAAACTTGTAAATTGTAAACTTGGGATTTATCAGTCCGTAGCTAACTCAACCTCTTACAAAACCATTTGTTTACCATGTATACCACATATTTTTTTTCTAATTTTTAATTATCACGTCATGACTTAATTATTCAAATGCTATCTATCATATGCAATCATTCCTATTTGCATAACAGAGAAATAAATCCGACCGACATTAAAATAATACCACTTGTCAGCGTCCCCTATCCACCACATCGTACAACCGGTTGTCTTTTTTGTGTGAAATCGTTTAGCTTATCTAGATTTTTTAAATGCCATTATGGGTTTGATTCTATTAAGTTATGATGGATTATTACATATTTTTGCGATCAGATAAGGTGTTCTGTAGCTTTGATGGATTGAACTAACATTCGCTCTCTCGAAGTGTAACACGTTCCTTATCGAACACTAATCGAGCTGGTGTTCTTTTGTGATGTAATGGGGGAGTGGCTAAGAATTTTTGAGAACAAAATTATGGTGTAAATAAATATTCTATGGACCTATCTTTTTAAATTAAAACAGTTTAGGTCAGATTTGTAAAAAAAAATTAAAGTGCATCGTACCCCTATCACCGGCACGCATATTGCAAAAATACATATTGTGTATCTCTTAAGTGTTTGGTCTTGAGAACTCTTTGATGGTTGGTCTATTGCAATGGCAACGGCGCTCTCAAAGTTCAGTTTCTTATTCTTGAATTTATAGTTATTTGTTCAGGTATTTATGAAATAATCGGCTAGCCCGAAAGGGGCGATAATGGAGTAATAAGAAACCACATTGTAGTGTTGACTCAAAAATTGGTTAAAAAAGCACATGTAGAGGGCGATATACTGCCGCAAATCAGACAGCTTGCAAGGAATTTCGACGACGAGGAACTCGAAATGTGGAATAAGGGGGGGAACCAGGATCCGGGTCTTCAGGCTGCCATCTATTAGGTCGAGTCATAAGTAACTTCTGTTTTTTTATCAGACATTTATTTTGCTCTCATTAAATAACAAAATTATATTAATTTTTACGAGTGCAGGACGCTTTTCATGGAGTTTCTCTTGCACTCTTTGCAACTGCTGAACTGTTTCTATCCGCAGTAATCGTTTTTGAATTCAACAACTCGTGGTAAACTATTCCTTGAAAATCCCACCATGCACACAATAAAATCTTTTTTCCATGGATATTTGCTTTCGGATCTAGTAGGGGTGGTTGATCCTTATCAAGCCACTGTCTTTTGCGGACTATAATGTCATAGGTCATCCAATTTTCTTTGCCTATTACAATCCTGTTTAAAAAAGGCTCAATTTTTACCCGTGAGACTTGTGGCGATTTACATGCGATCTTCTTTATTCCATTCAACAACATTATTTACAAACAGAAAGAACAAAATTCAATGTACAAGATTTACAAAGTTCTCCTCTCGCTGCATACGCCAATGCATTCGAAGGAGAGTAGAATTACAATAACAATATTTTTGAAGAATAACAATGTGGGAAACTTACGTACAGAACTTTAAAACTAGAACCTAAGACTAAAGTGTTCCTGCCTTGACTGCGTCTACAAAAGACTAACTGAAGCCTCGTCTATATAGTCAAAATAAAAACTTGGTAACTCATAGTGGGTAGATACGAACAATATATTCTACTTAGCTGCATCGGAAGTTACTTATGACTCGACCTGACCCACACCACTGTGTGACACTGTCCGGACAACCCAGTCATGCCACCATGATTTTTCCACAAAAAAGGATTGTTGACAGGTGAGGAAGGAATGTAGGGTTTAACCCGGATAAAGAGATACTTTTGATAATAAATTATTTGCTATAAGAATAAGATTTGAATTTAAAAGTAATTCATTGTAATGGGCTGGTAGGGATTGGGAATTTATGTGACTGCTGGTTATAACATCATTCATGCTGAGGCATATTGGAATAAACTGTGAGCAGTGGGAAGATGATGACGTTCTGGAAAAAAGTAAATATAATGAAATTAATGTAGGAAGAAAAATAAGCACAGAAATAATGACGCAATGAAAAGAAATATAAAGAGCTTCTATGAAAGGGAAGATTTGAAAGAGAAGGAAACAATAAAGTAGGTTTGGCGATGGTGGCTGGGGGGGTGTAGAGGGAGATAGGAGAACAAAACGTTAAGTACATCAGAGGATTTGTGACCAGCAGAAATAAATATTATCCCTCTTTTAGGGTGATATAACCGACATTGAAATTGCAGCACGATAGATTTATCTTCCCGAGAAATGCTTACTTACTAGACAAATAGTGCAAATTTTTTACGATAAAATAAAAAAACTACCCGGGTTCCAAATAATAAATATCTGCCTGTATAAATAAAAGTTTTGATTACAAGAGTCTTTTGTGGTCTATCTCCACTAGTGTTAGTCGTTGAGATATCGTTACATTCACCATAATCTTATTAAAATTTCGTAGCAATATGTCTTAAATAACTCTGTCCAATGAAGATCACGTTTCATTGTACTATACCGGTACATTTTAACTACATTCTACTACCGCTTTGAAACAATTTATTTTTTTGAAAGACAGTTTTACAAAGTCACATTAAGACGGAGCGCACAGACGAAGTAGACAGTTGAATGGCTAAAAGGCCAGACCGATTCCATAGGTAAACTGATTATTTTTTTCAAAGTGTTGGGTGGCAATGGTAATGCAATCTTGACTAATTCTAGATTAGTCCTAATCCTAATTTTGCGGAAGGATCATTGAAACTGTATTTAGTATTTTATATAGTCAATGTAGCGAGTGGCCTTCAGGGCAGCGCAGATACGTAAACTAAATCATTCCAACTTTATACCGCATAGCTGAATCAGAAATATCGAATATGAATGAACTGAGCGAATCTATGAAGTGAGAGATGCAGGAGAGAGTGGGCCAGTGTGAGCATTGTGGGCAAGCGGCTACAATGAGTGCCGACTATCTGCGCCGAGCACTCGCCCACACCAATAGACATACTCGCATATCTCTAATTAAAAATCTAAAAGCTGACTCCTCATACTGGACTCTGTCATCTCTCTCCTGCTTTAAACACTTTACACTAAATGTGTGTCTGTATCTTTGGTGATTTTCTACTGTCAGTCAAATTTTGTGGTTGGCTAATTTATTTTTTCTTCTTCTTTTTATTTATAGGGAGGCAGGCAAATAATACCCACAGCAAAACTATACATTTATTACGTAATTTAAAAACAAAGGTCACACACAGCATAAAAAAACTTGACACTGAACAAATCTGTAACTGCTTTCAAACATAGTCTATGTGTGAAGAACATGGATAAGCAATGAAGATAAAAATGAGATACCTTAAATAAAACGCTTAACACTTAATCCCAAGTCAAATATTTGAGTTGGAGAACTTTAATATGTTGTTGATGATGATTTCATATCAATGAGAGCCAAGCCACCGAGCTAGACGGTTGCTCTGTGTCTCTTAGTTTAGAAACCAAATTTCTCATGTCGGTGTAAGTACGGGACGGCAGGTGTCCTCGGCACCTTTGGGCCGTCACCTGGGACGATGGGGCCATTACTGGCCTCACAGAGCTTGTTAGCTCACAGGTACTAGGAGGATTTCCGGGCTTATGAAATGTAAGAATCAGTACTAATGTATTTATCTTAGGTCTTTTTTCTACATTCTCTGATCATATCTCGTGCTAAGCACTATCTATAACCACCTGACAGTGGGTTTTCATCGGTGGGATCCCAAACAATGGTTTTGATGAGAGATTTATGGTGAAATAAATTACAAACGACAAACTGATAAATATAATAATAAGTATCTAGGGCTCAGCTTGCATAAATCACTTTCATAAAACGCTCACTTATAGTCCAAAATAGAGAAATTGAATAAATGTTACAATTTTTTTATTTACGATGATGATAGATTAAGAAATGAGCAATATGTCTGCTCTTGACATTTTTATCATATCTTATACGTGGATAACTATAAAATCATGCCGGATATCATTTGATTGAATGATCCTGCTAATTTCCAGAAAATTATTTATCTCATATTCACTTGGATAAAAGAAAATAAAAAAAAGTTTTATTTCCATTTTACTACTTAATGTTTTCTCGACTGATACTACCGACTGACGACAGCATATAATATATGAACATTTTGTCATTAATGTATTCCAACTTTGAGATAGAATCACAAGGAAATAGGACTGTCATGACAGCATGAAAGTGAATGGGAACCAGTGATAGGAACAAATATTAAGGAATGTATTTCAGCTAATAGTTGTGTTTACTGTTTATTTATATGTTGCAGGAGGAGATCGGAGAGGTCTTCGAGAGATGGGCTGAGGAAGCTGCAGCCGACGCCTGGCCCGAAGACATCCTCGCCGAGCTTAACACCGTAATCGCCGAAGTGCTCCTGTCTGTCGAGGAGGATTCCAGGGGTTCATCTCCCGATGATGGGGAGGACTCAGGTCTTGAGAGGTCGGCGGAGATCATTGACAAAAGGGTATGAGTGGCATTTCGCTAACAAATATTAACTGTGTGAAAAATGAGGAGCATTTCAGTTTCTAGCTGCCAACAAAGAACTGCCTCTATTTTTAGACCATTCCAGTTAAGACATTTTTGTTCATAGCTCTTCTACTGAAATTTCACGTTATAATAAAGTATGCACCTATTGCCTATCACTCCGTGTATGTAATTCAGCATTGCTATTTGTTTACAATATTTTTAATCGTACGAGTTTATAATTTTGATAATATATTGTAAATACTTTTTTATATAATTCCGTTATATTATATAATCTGTCGGCAATTGTGTCCCGAAGGTGGGAGGAGGGTGCTCGCCGCGGGCTAGGGTCACTACAACCCTAGCCGCTGTCCGGCGAGCGTCAAGATACAGATAAAATGGGTGGACCTGGGGTCTTTGACCTTTCCTGGCGGCTTAGCCGGAGGGCAGCTTTATTCGTATTGATCTAACTCCATAAGATCTTAGAAGGTGCGCCCCGACAAAGCACTGTGTTCAGCAGAAGAGGAAAAGGGTAGGTATTATAGGCAGTTTATGGAATGACCACGAATTCACACTCGATATCTAAGGTTAGACGAAAACCGTCCGGATCCCAAAGGCGAGTGTGAACCGGAGAGAGGCAGACTGGATCGCCGTGGGAGACGCTACTAGGTAAAGTTTGTAGAGGATTCTTCCAAGGAGGTGCTAGTTTTAGAGAGACGAAGGCAGAGAATCCCACTAGGAAGGTGTTGGGCTGACAACGCCGGACTAAAACATATACACTCACTAGGTGATGAGGCTCACATTCATAGGTCGTGAGAGTCTGTCGAATGCCTCAAATCTGCCTGCTTATATAGGCAGGCCAGCGGTGGTGGGGGGTTCCCTCACCTGCGGCTATTTCGTACACTAGTTTCCCCCTCTCTTAACTGATGATTTAAGGTTTTATTATTAAAATATAGATGGATATTTTCTGGGCCGAGAAGAGAGGAACTTCTAATTATTCGTGATAAAGATGTAGACACCACACCATTATATAGCTAATGGTAAATTTTTAGTTAAGCAATTTCTGTTGCTTTGCGAATTTTGTTTAGGTGATCTGTGTTTCATGATTATTGTAAAGTCCTAGAAGATTAAATAGGACTTTGAAGTTTCCCATATTTGACTAAGCCACTCTGAAATCCAAAAGGAAATGTCCATTATTTTGGTATTCTAGTCCGGGTCAACTAGTTTTATACTGATTTGATTTAATCATTTTCCATTGAGAAGAAGATTTTACTCTGATCAGACACAGCTTTGAAAAACAAAAACACTCATTAATTAATTATATATATATTCTAGTCCAAAATATAGTCACAAACACGAGTTATAAGGGTGACCTTATATTGTTTTATAGATTTATGATTTTTTTTTTTAATTTTCCAAATAAGAGCATCATCAGTTTCAACTCAAAATAAGTTATAAGCTGTTTTTCCTCCAACACAGTTTTTTTATTAAACAATAACTCTCTCATCCTCAACGAACTGACCAGTCGAACGATACTATCCCCTGTAATTACTGTGAGTGGGTATTATCGACCTTCCCACACAGCTCAGGCTAGCATCAATTTCTATGTTGAATAATCAATCTGACGCCTATGGTCAAGGGGTGTATAGTTCGTCCAATTTGAGTATTGTGTACTCTGTTTTTGAAAATTCATTTAATTATAATTTCCGGACCGGTGAGGGCTTCAAAAGCACTAATGGAGGCCTGTGTGCTCCTTGTAATCATCCCCTGTCAGTAATGCTGGAGCGCCTTCGACTAAGTGGTAAGGCAACACGCAATGTTGTTAGAAGTTGCGTGGGGGTACAGTGCATTCACGGGGCAATCTCCGAAGACCTTGGCGTTTACGTCTGTTTCGTCCTTCGTTAGAACACTCTTCCCTTGATGTTATTCTACCATAAAATATTCGGCTATGTAAATAAATTCTTTATAGTCTTACTTTTAATATAGGATGGGCTCGATTATTTTAATTAAGTTTGGTTAATTTACAGTAAATTCTAGTAAGTAGTTCTTTTCGTTTTACCTTTATGTGTATTCATTGAAGAGGCAATTGAAATGAATTATAACATTCACCTTATGCATATAATATATCTTGCTAAAATACGTGTTTGTATTGAATGCATGATACTGGCATTGAGAAGCACTCTGCAAAAATGTTACTGAGTGATGAAGCACTGTGTTGAATGCAGGGTTGGTCAGGTTGTTTATTTAGTTAATCAACGTTCTTCAACGTTTGAATTCATTTTATGTGGGTTTTAGTTTCTTGTTATAACTTTAGAAAATATATCTGATTCAAGATGTGCGTTTAACAGACCAAATATTTTATGGAATAATATGTATTCTTGGCCTTCTTATCTTATAATATTGATAAAAGGTGTCATGGGAAGAATACTTATGTTTTTTGCTTTAAATCAAAAATATAAATGAAAACAGAATCTAACAAATACTATATGACTATTCCAATATTTTTCCATTAAAAATTTTTTTCTATTATATCCAAAAGAGTACAGGTTTACGGCAGAAATGTTAATTGCTGATCGCCTAATTCTACGACAACTAAGTAGGACAACTAATAAATCAAATCTACTGCTGGAGAGGGTTATTACTGTTGACTCTCAAACCTATATTCTGCTCTTTACCTTCTCCCGAGTGGATGTGTGACTACTATAACAAGTTGCGTAAATAATATAACGCAATGTTTCCCAACTTTATGTTGGATTATAATTGTTTATAGAAGTTACAATGTGGAATGTAAAGGGAGGACCTTTCTACTCACAGACTACCGTTATTATCAAGTTATGAGTTGCAAATTGTATTATGTTACTGACCGCTATCCAGGCAGTAAGTTGGCTTCCTCCTACCGAGCTTTGGCCAAGTACGTGCAAAGCACAGGGCAGTCTATAATTCATATATGCATATCATATTACTGACCTGATGATTGCATGAGTTTTATTTGTATGCATTCATTATTTATAGTTTACTATTACATTACAACTCAATTGATATTTTTTTTAACCTTTTTTATTAATTATTTACATTTTAGTTGGCATATATTATGCTTGCAGGAAGAAGACTGCGGGCAGATATCCCCCGCGGTATCCAGGTCCTCCAGCTACACCTGGCTGTCTGACTCCTCTTCCCAGGACAGTTCCTCGTCTTCCCCCCAGCCGGACAGTTCGGGCGGTGCCTCTACGCCTCCTAGGGGTACGTTATGTTCCTACAACTTATTTTCATGTTGGATGTCTTCAATCAAAACTATATACATAATTTAGAAAATTAAATTCTTTACAAACATTTACTTCAGAACTAAAAAATATACAAGGCTAATAAAGTCCAATCAGTGGTGCTCTGGAACCACATTCTTCGATAGACAGATGGCTTATAAGTATATTGGGATTCATCTAAGTGATTAAAGAAATTGTTCCATTTGCGACACTTAGCATCACGTATAACTTAATGGGTTTATTTTTCTATCTTTCTAAATAAAAATTATTGGCTAATCTTTTACATTTAGTTGAATAATTATTTGTATTGCCCCTTATGGAGTAACTGTCATCTATAAAATGCTCATGTCGCCTAAACTAGTAGTGGCCTCGCGATCTATTGTAAATAGGTAAGTATGCCATGAGGTCCTTTTCCCAGACTATTATTCCCCCTCATATCCCGAGTTTCTGTGGTTTTACCCATTTTTCTGTTCTTCACCACATAGCGGAAGGTCGTAAGGGGGAGCTTTGCTGCTCAACAGCTGCACTGTGGGAATCCTTGGAGGCGGGTGGCTGATCAGATTTTGTATATACATATTGAATAAATGTTGGTATGAGTATTAACTGCCTATAATGGACAGTATACATAACAAAAAGGATATGCTTTTCCCTTTTATCACAACCTTATACTCGGGAGGAAATCCTTCACTTTTACGAATACGGCCCAATTTATCAAATTCACTTCGCCCACCACTTTACCTACATAGTCATTCTATTCTACAAACTGATAGACTTTACTGATTAGAACTAACGTTGATAGGAGAATGACATGGAACCCATAAAAGTGAAGGATATACTCTCGAGTGTAAAGTAGTGCGAAAAACAACTGATAAATTTTGATTATGAATTCGGCCCATTGAGTGATTGGCATTGTGTATGAGCCATGAGCTAGCTCTTCAATTTCAGAATTAAATATGCTAGATAGCAAAATTTCAATTTTAAGAATAAAGAACGTTCTAAATAACAGTCAATTGCATGGAGCTGTATTTTTAAACAACTATTTAGATATTTACTTTTAAACTATGGCATGTTATCACAAGACATGTTATCTTAGACTCATTACATTTGTTACAATTTGATTCTCCAACATAGGGCTGACCGATTGTCGATTTTAATAATCGATTGATCAATTGTTGTTGAAGACCGATTGTCCATTGATTATTTGTCAAACAATCGATGGCTTATGCGCGCAACTTTCAAGAGGTAACTCCCACCCAACATCGAATCCTTCTCTCACCGATTCAGTTTCACAGTAATATTTCGTTGGAAAAAGCCAAAGATATTGTGATCACTTTCAAACAAACAGTGTAAATTCTGAAATTTTGAAGAGTGAGCACTCTCTGCCAATATTATAGTTCCAACAAGATATAATTCAACTTCTTTCGCGATTGAATGAATTCTGAAAATAGGTGACCTACTCATAATATTGATATTAAAATTGTAATATATACAAATGTCATATATTACACTAGGTTCTACTGTTCAAGGATCTGTTGGAGAACTTTACGTTCAACTTTTATGGGAGCAATAATGAAAATTTCAGGTCAGGATTATACAACATCATCACTGATAACACCGATAGATTTCTCTTTGAAGGATCTGCACTTATTAATAGTAGTAGTATTAGTGACCACCACGGATAAAAAGGTACATGAATAGCTGGTGAATCGATAATTGCCTTGCTCCCTAACAAACAAGATCTATACCGCAAATAGCGGCAATCCTGGATTCTCTTTGATAAAAAAAAAAGCCTTTATTAACCAAAATAATGTCAAAGCAGCCCTCGAAAACTCCATCAAGCACTACATGAAAGAAATGGACAACCGAAACAATGGTATCGTTAATGAGTCACAAACATCGCAATTTCCCAATCAGTACCAAGTTATAGTAATAGTCGTGACCCCGTCGAAAAGTAGTATTGTTTCCACTAGGTAGAAGCCAAAAAAGAAACATAAAATATCTATAAACCACATCTCATCACATTTGTTGCAATTTGATTCTCCGACAACTGTGATTACTGCAACGAGGAAGTAGCGTTACCAGACCAAGTGAAGTGGTATTTTGGTTTGAGTATTTTCCCGTAGGTTCCATTGTCAAAAAACATTTATTCCTTCCAGCAACCTGTCTCCCATAAATTGTCTCTGAAGTCGGAGGGATAATCAGCGAAACCAGGAGCCGTCTGAGTCCATTGAAAGCTGACTTGTTTTGAAAAGTAACTTTTGGTTGCTGGAGTGAAATAATTTTGCAAACCATTAGGCGTTTCTACTTTTAACTTCTGTGTTTGTGTTTGAATTATTGTGTATGTATTTTATTGTCCACACTATTTTTTAGAATTTTCTGTCAAGCTACTTTTTACTGTAATTTTTAGTAATAAATAAGCTTTTTCTATTTGATATCGCCGTCTATTTTAAGGCTACCTATGTATCGTATTATGATACATATATGCTCACATTTAATGTATACACGATAATGGGTACTACAATATATGGACAAACAAAGATTTTCTAGTTTATTTAAATATGCAGCAGCGTGCTCCAATGTGTTGTTTCAGTTTGCAATTAAGGTTTTTGAAATGAAGTTTTGGTATCTCCAAGATGTTTGATTGTTAATCATTTGCATGAAGCTGATGAATCAGGACAATCAACTGTTAGGCACTATCGACAATCGGTCATCCCCTCTGCGACACTCATTATAATTCACTGTCATTAGTGATGCTTAGACCATTATACTGGATAGATAGCTTTCAATGTACTTGATATGCAGTTGATAGAGGCTGTTGGTCTGGCTGTGCAGAGTGCAACAAATGCCGGAGGAAGGAGACCTGGGAGCGTCTGCGATCCCGGCCAGTTGCCTCCCGGAAAGAGCCCACTCTGGATGAAGTCTGGGTGAGGAAGAGGGACTCGTGCAGCGCCCCGCAGCTCCGACCACCCAGGCACCCGGACATGGGCGGCAAGAGCTCTTCCGCACCGTTGTTGGCCGCACAGCAAGCAAGGGTAAGTTTTTTACGTACATACATATTTGATATTTATTTTCCACAGGCATACGCCTCACATAAGTTCACAGGTAGGGTGAAAATCGTAAAATGAAAAATCTTTATTCTGGAACACACGTTTTTCTCAAAATAATGCTAAAATCATTAATTCAGTTTTTTTTAGTCTGTTAAATTGATAACAACGAGCCCGTTTGAGTACTAACGATAACAGGGTATATATATTATAGCCGGCTTCCAGAAGTATCAGCTATCAATTTCACTTCATCGTCAATTTAAAATGTTCAATATTGTGGTAAAATTTGATATTTTGTGTTCTTTTTTTTTTCGTCATGAAATATTAGTTCAAAACGATCGATTTTAAATGCAACCCTTTGCAATTATAAGGGTTAAAAGAGGTTCCTATAAAGCTAACCAGTGGGTGCTACGTGTAACGTGTATTAAGAATTTTTACTTGGGTATTACAAAAATGACTCAATTATTCTCAACTGTGCCCTCAATCTTTCGGTATTTGAGCTTATTAATGACTCATTTAGGAATAATTAATCAAATTTTGCCATACCGGAGGGTACGGGTATTTAAAAGTATTTTCACAATTTAAAAAATAATTTTTGTAATAAAAAATAAATTTTTTGTACTATACTCAATAATTGTTTATTGATACATAACTAAAAAGTATATGTCCAGCGTCAATTAATCATCACTCATACAAACTGCTTAAGGATAAAATATAAGTTTATTATATGTAATACATAATACTAAGTTAGAATAAATAAATAGATTTGTGTCAAATTGGTTGAGCATTATTGTATTATATTGCCTCGTTATATGTATATATCTAAAGTTAGCAATATGCAGTAAATTTATTGACTCATGAAAATGAAAGACATTGTGTTGCATCAAGTCTGCTGGGATTTCGCTTAAAAGATCCTGAGTGACCAAAACTCTTGTTTTCTAAAGGGTTACTTTGATTTTTTAATGGTGTTTTGCCTCTACTTCAAAACGACGGACCAACGAAAACTTTCTATCTGCTTCAACATGATATAGGTTCCTGTGCTCTTGTTCCGAATACGCTCGACGGCCGACCAGCCCTCAGTGGTCCTCACGTTTGGATCCGCACCATGCTCCACCAGCAGCTTGGCCATGTCGTTCTGCCTCAGATATGCAGCGCGCTGCAGCGGCGTCCACCCCGAGGCTCCAGACTTGAGGTCGACTTCAGCCCCTGCCTCCAGCAGCAGCCTCGCGCACTCTAGCTGCCCCTCTTGTACCGCGATGTTCAGTGGGGTCCACCGGACATCGGTACTCTTTATCAGGATTTCGCCGTTGACGTCTGCCCCCGCCTTCATCATAATTTGCACCAGATCTCCGTGCCCTGCTCTGATCGCCAACGCAAGGTGACAGCTGCTCACGGTAGATCCCAAGTCGATCATCGTCTTCGCAATCCCGTAGCAACCTTCCGCTAGGGCTCGGCTCAGTAAGTCCTTGAAGTCCATGGGCCCAATATTTCCGTCCATTTCATCTGTGCTGATCATAGATGTGTCGTCCCAGTGTCCGACAACCAGTTTGTCGACTTGCATAACCATTTGTCACTCCAACTGATTCTACGCCTACAATATATAAGAATTTATTTAGCATACATTATTATCTTACATGAATATATGCTTCAATTATAGTACATTTATTTACTAATTTATACTATGTTGTTTGTTTTTTATGTATTTTTCGCTGTTTAATTGTTTTGATCTACCGTCTTAAGCACTCCAACATTGAGTGGTTTACATATGAGGTCTTTTTATACTTATTTCATTTGTTTGGTGAAAACCATTTACTGATTAATAGGTTAATATTTAACTTACTAAGATATATATAATTAAGATTATGTTATATTAACTAAATATATAATAGAATAAGTAAGATTAGTAAAAGTATCATTTATTGAAGAACTTATCTAATCTCTGCCTAAAAATAACAAAATCATCCCACTTTTACTCGCGTTTATAAAAAAAAAAAAAAAGCATCGAAGTAAATTAATTTGACCTGGCACTTTTAAAGGGTATAAAAATAAAATGTGTGTTAAGCTTACTATTGCCATTCCTGAAGTCAAGCAAACCCTCTGGAGGCATAAGGAGGGCTATCTACTGCCTACCAGTCTTTTCCTACGATATTATTTTTACAGCTTTATTATGATAAAATTACAATCTGCCTAATTGGGCAAGAAGTTATTGTGATAAATGTTTCTTTTCATGCCATATTTACAATTTTCATTCACTCGCTCATTCATACAGTATTTACAAACAGCCAAGAGACCTCCCAAATCCACATGGTTGTCACCTCCCTCGCATGCGAAAGTGGAAGTGGAGTCTTGGGAAATCCCCGACACTCCTTCTTCAGCCGCGTCACTGGATACGAGCCAGCGGAGGCTGACTAAGAGCGCGAGAGCCACATACGCTCAGGACATTATTAGAGAAACTCGCCATTGCCAGGACTCCCACTGTTACGCATTTATAGCAGGTCACGAAGCCACTGCCGTTTTAGTCTCCGAGGAGGATGATAATGATGAGTGGCACAGTGCAATGACTGTGCTACGGGATTAGGCAGGTTGGATGGGTTACTATGGAATGTCATGAACTTGGAAGGGATGAGTTCGAGAATGTAAGGTGTATTAAGATCGTTATGAAGGGTTTTGTTGCTGACGTAATAAGGGGCATTTACTATTGTTCTCAGGACTTTTGAATGAAAGGATTGGGTACGCTTGATGTTCGACTTTGTTACTATCCCCAATAGCTCTATTCCTTACGTCCACATTGGCTTAAGTATAACTTTGTAAATTAGTTATTTGTTTTCTATTGTGAGATGGGATTTTCTTTTAAGTAGTCTGTACAGCTGTCCAAAGCGTCTGTTTAGTTCTTGTCTTTTTAGCCTCGTATGTGGGTTCCAGGTCTGTCTTTTGTCGAGATGGAAGCCTAAGTACCGTACTGTCTCAGACACAGGGAGAGGAATCGAATTTAAAAAGACTAGCGGACATGACTTGCGGCAGAGGGTGAAGGTAATGTGGGAACATTTTTCTAAGATATTAGATAAGGTTAATGAAAAAGATTCCACACCGTTCATATCCATGGTAACTTCACTCAACCCCTCATATTTCGCTGTTTAATTACATTGAAATTTCAATTTTTCTTCAACGGTCAATTTAATTTTACCCGGCTTTGCTATTCAAATTTTGGCAACACCTATCAAAACCTGACCGATACACGAAGACTATTCTTTGCCGGATATAAGGTTCTTATTTATATTTGTTAATGACGGGTATCACTAGCTTTAATCTTTTTTCAAATAATTTTCTACTTTGTTAAGTTGTAGTATCTTCTCTGATTTTTTGAAGAGTGGGGGAATATTTTTTGACGGATACAGAAAAAAGTTTTAACGTTAATAGAGGAAAAACTCCACTTGTAGTAACTCCCTTCATAAAATAATATGTGGCATAATATAAAATAGATGTTGTATAAGTAATTAAATGAAAATGAAAGCAGTATGATTTGAAAATAACTGGATAAACGGATTTGCAAAGCTGGCTCGTAAACTCCCGGTTTCTAGTCAATTGGTACGAAGAAAATATGTACTAGCTCAAACGGATTTGGTACCATCTGTGGGTTGGTTGGATAATTTTTTTACATGAGAAAGTTTCAAATACCGTAATTTAAGTGTTGACTGAGCTTGATTTGACACTCTTGAGCTGGTTTAGACGGGAATAGTTTTATGCTGGCGTTTTGGTAAATGAAGTTATTAATTGGAAGGAGTAATTATATACTGAGGCACATCATTGCAGGTATAAATGAATCATCCACACCCAATAGCGCCCTGGCATTAACAAATGACACTTCTAAATGATAACTTATATCAAGGGAACAATGCTTCGATAAGAACAGGAATCGGTCTCAGTGATTTTCAACCACATTTATTTTAGGAAATATTTCATGTGAAATGTCTTTCGTTGTTGCCCCGGTGAGACATTGATCCATTACTCACCATGATTTAATATTTCGAAGAGTTATGAAATGATAAACACGTTGAGACATATTCTTTGTGAGATTTTAAAGAAATTTGTTGATTGACTACTTATTGATTTTTAGTCATGGTATCTTTTTGAGCAGAGAAAACAATGATTACAAATAAATTAATGAAGAAAAACACATGTTATCTTCATTTCCATCTGATGTAGACTTCTAATTATTTCTTTTATATAGTAGAATTAAATTTATCCCTATTCGCTTGAAGAAAATGTTGAGACCCGAGGAGAGTTCTGTGCCCATCTCTGCACTGCAGAGGTACCTTGCAGTTGAATTGCCTCGGCATAGGGCACGCATATTTACCACTTTCCTTTCAAACTGCGGCGAGGGCTTGAAAACTGTCTGTTTTCGTAAGCGTTACGTTGTCCGCGTAGTCTGCGGACGTTGTAGTCGTTAACTCTGTCCTATCTTTTACTGCAGGCTTGTTACCTGAAAGATATTATGCAATGTTCAGTTTTGAATAACTGATAAAAAAAATACACTTCACCTTAACCGTGATTTTTAGTTGTATTGAAACTGAAACTCAGATTAATACCCTAGGGATTAAAAGAGTTGTCGTATTAGCTTTGTTGTGGAAACATAAAGTGAATTAATAACAGAAATTCTTGGGCCCCTATTATTTTATTTTTTTTTGTACGGTCTAACAGCTGACAATTGTACCTTTACCACTATAAATCAGTATTTGAGGTATAAAAAGCACGTATGGTTCTTGTATTCTGAGAAGGGGAGGGGTTAAACAATTTCTGAAACTTTTAGTTAAGGCCTCGACCATTTTCAGTCTTCATATTGCGTTAGTGTGTCATTTAAAGGTGATGTTTATTAAATATTAATGGAAAATCGGTTAGAATTTGAGCTTTATTTCTAAGATGTGCAATGCATGTTAACGAGTACATACCTGAATACTGCCCAGGTTAAAATTGCATGACACTGTCAAATGACTTACACATACTAAATGTACGTAAGCATTCGCCAACCTACTGTTATCTCTGAGTGTCGTTTATCTTCACCGATAGCCCCACTAACACAACATAAAAATCTTCCTTCCGCTAAATTTGTTTTTTGTTACAATTGTAAAATTTTTTTTGTAGGGCTAAGATTTAACAAACTCAATAGGTTACGAAATTAAGTTCTTATATATTATGACGAAGTTTTTTCTGTAAAGTTGGGTGTAATTACAATTTTTTATAATTACCTAATGAGACATTTAGCCCAACCGATAATAAGCAGCTTATGAGATAAGTGAAGAGGTCTTAATTGTTTAATTTTTTTTTTCATTTGTCTGACATTTGGAAATAAATCGGGAATTTGTTATCATGCTTTGGTGTAGCTAAATAATGCAGTTAAATCAATTGTGGGCAATTATTCTAAAGAATTTAAATAAAGCGAAATTCTCCATTATCGACGTAGTTTGGAGGAAAAAGATAACTACAATCACAAGAGTTCCAGATCACTGACACCCGGAAGATAACACACGACTTTTTTGTTGTTGTTGAATAAAACCATAACTTTAAAACTATATACTTTAAATCTGGGGGAGATAAACAATATTTTTTTGTTAAGTTGTACTCTATTTAACGCTATTTTTTTTTTTATGAAACAAGTTATATTTTCCCTCTCTTAACGTTCCATAACATCGCTCCTATCATTTACAGGCATTTTAAGTACTTTTTGAGCGTAAACCCCTTGAAATATATTAATAAATAGACGATTTTAAGAGATGTTTTCATTGACAATCAAAATCAAGTCATTAATATTTTAAATCAAAGCCAAATCAATGTTTTACTTTTTTTTCCATCTCTACCCTATACTTTATCTTTTTTTTTGGTGAATTGTAGTTTATCCATGGATAATTCGCCTCTCCATTTTTTAAAAATTGTTTAAAACTTTTTTTTCATTTTATAGTCTAAACGTCGTAAATGCTTTTATTAATCAAAATCATAATTAATTTAAACTGTCTTGTATTTTTTAAAATACGTATGAATGAAATATGGGACTTAGAAAGTACATAATCTGTATCAATACATTCCTTCTCTGTCTATGCATTACGTTCTTCAACAATCTTGTGGTTTAATAAACAAACGAAAACTCAGTTTTCTTGAAGAAAAATACTTCATTTTGTATGATAATTACCCTTTCAACCAAAAAATATACAATTTAAAAAATATTTACCGAAAAAAACTTTACCCGAATCTCTCAAGGTGTGAAATATACCGTGGTTAAACAATTTTATATTTATTGGCATGTATAGTAATATTTCTTGTTATTCCACAATAATTTAAATTAATTTGTTTTGTTTTTTAATATTTGACTTAAATAAGATTACTTTTTTGCAGGTTAGAAGCAAGCAGAGATCGAGTTCTGAAAAACATTTAACAGGTAAGAAAATGATTTGTATTCAAAATAATATTTAAAATTAACCTCCTTATTTCTTGTTCCTGATCCCCACTCACTATACCAATGCTAATCGATTTAAAACACTATAGATTTGTTCATATTGACATGATTAATTCTTGTTTGAAAAATAATCTCTTTAAGTCATATTGGACTGTGTTGGTCCAGTCTTGATGAAAAACCCTAATGCAGAAGATGAACAGTGAAATGACTGGACGAGACCCTCTGGGCCTGTTTATTTGGGAATGTTTCCCTTGTAAAAAGTGTGGTCCACGTTATAACGTTATAACGAACGTGTAACGTTCGTGTCGCGATGCATATACGAAAATAATAAAGTTTAGAAATAGTATTGACATCGGCATTCAAAGAGCATTCTCGAATTGTATACTCATTTCTATATACTCATTTATGTTCATTCAACTATTAGGAAATGTTAAAAGCAATCGGTTATTGATACATTAATTTTGACCTATATTTCATTTATGTAAAACATGTATGTATGTAAAATAAATCATGGAAGTAGAATGCAAATGAAAACCATCTTGAAATCGCAGGATACTATTGTCCCAGTTTCCTAAATAATTGTTAAATGATTGATATAAAACCACAAAAAAAATTGTATTTATACCATAAAATATATTTAATTTATTAAACCGTGTTGGTCTCTGAAAATTGCTTTTAAAATACCTATGTGTCATATGTAAAACGACATTAAATAACTGAATTGTATTGTTGATTAGTTCACTTTTAAAGCATTGCATTGAAACTACCTTATACCATTTTTTTCGTAGGTCGTACATATTTTCCGTTTTTGTTTTTATTATTGAAATGGTATTCATCACAACCGTTGGTTCATCTTTAAAATTTCAGACCAACAAACACACAGACGAAATACGACCACTCTTACCGGTTTGATAGTAGAGCCTTTCTTTTGTATTACCGATAATGACCTAAAGAAAATAAACAGTGTGGCGTCCACAAAAAAAAATTCCGTAATACTTTTGAATTTAAGTTTTGTTTGTATCGTTGTATTGTTGAATTGGAAGTATCTATTATTTTATAACGCCAATTATGTGGTTTAACGTTTGTTTAAGGATTTTAATAGTAAATATAGTAAATTATGGATTAATAATTTCGAGTTTAATTTTACAATCTTCATATTAATTATCATACAGTAAAAAATAAAATACAATGGCAAGGCTAAAGAGTAGACATTGATATGGATAGCTCGATGGAGGGACGCTTGGCCGAAGATCTGGATGCTCCAGGTTCGAGTACATGTCCTGTCAAAACCTCTTTTTCTATCTCTGAATTAAATTTGATTATAGCCGTATCATTTTGACAAAAGTCTTTGTATTTTTTAAGGTTACGTCTTAATGGGGTTTGCAATTTTTACTGTATTGGCATTATCTGAAACTGTCTCTAAATTGAAAAGGAAATATTGATCTTTTTTTTTATTCTTATTTTCCAAAAGCAATTAATACTTCAAAAAGTTTTCAACAGAAGTAGATTAAGATTTATAATTATCCTACCTTTTTAGAGTCATTTCTGGTATGAGATACTTAGGAGCATATAGACGTTATTATTGAAAATTGAAAACTTAAAGTTATTTCTGCTTAGAAATGTGTTGTTTATTTTCTCATTGATTGCATCAATATTTATTATGAGTGTATTGTTACCTTGAAAGCTTATTGTTGTTTGAGAACAACAGCTTTCCTGTACACGTGCAAGGCACATGTTTAGAATTACTGTGTCAATTTGTAAAAGTTAATACTTAAACTTTATTAGAACAGAAAACCTTTATGCTGGACGGTTTACAAACAGTTCCTTGTGCTACTGACTGAAATAGACCCAATAGCAGTAAACTCTGAAAAAAGAACGAAATAAATAAAACGAGGATCTAGTACCGTTTAGAAAAAATATCTAGGCATTGTAAATAAATTTAAGTATCGTTCCTTCATGCTTCCAACTATCGTTTTTTTTTCTTAATTGTGATTCATGCACGGTCCTTTGTCCACAGCTAAAACCTTTTTGAGATAGCTGGGAAGTTTTCAGGATAGTGAGTGATTTAGGCGTCATTGAGTAAGACACCTAATGAATTCAAATGAATGAAGCAAAATTTCTCATAATTGGTTAACAGGAACTCACTCACAATGGCCGATGTTCTGGACAGACATGAGGTTACTGATTATTAAGAAATAAAAAAGCTTCTGTCTCTCCACAGTATCATTATTTTCTACCTGACGGACTATTCTGAAGGGTCCGTGCTGTAACATTCATAAGATTCATAAACAATTTAATACACATTCAAGGAAAAAACGTCAAGACACATGTTAAAAAAATTGTTAAAAACAAATACAATGTCTAAATAAAAGGATACAGCAATAAAAATGATTATATAGATTAAAATCAAGAGACCAGTTACAAATAAATAATAAAATCTAAATGTTAGAAACTATAGCCTTATTAAAAATATGATATTTTCACGTTCAATGCTCTGATTACTAGCTAAAGATAAAATATATTTACAAGTGGAGTTTGAACCCGCACCTAATAATATCAGGCCTGTTCAGGCAGAAGTAATACAATTTATGTCTGGATGATAAATTTAAAACCAGTAGAGCTGACCGAATTCCGGTTTTGAATAAATAACCCCTTTTTTTCAATAAAAAACCCTTTTTCGTTTAATAAATCATTATTTGAAGGAAATTTTAATTTTCCCTATAATTGTGATAAAAAATTGCATTCATACCGTTTGAATTTACTCTCTCATTCATACCGTTTGAATTTACTCTCTCATTCATAACGTATTTTCATTATGCATTGGCACAATATAGAACTATAAACATAGCTCAGGGATCTCCCATTTCGCCTGCAGTACTGTCACCTTCCCTGCTATGGAGTATTCGGGAGATCCCCCATGTTACTCCTGCAGCCGCTACGAGCAGAGAGCGGGAATAAAGGGAGATGACTGACCAGTGCGAGAACTCCCAGTGTCTAAATACTTACAGAAGATCAATGAGCCTCTTCCGCTTCAATCTCCGAGGTGTATCTATGTAAGGGATGATACTTGAAATAGAACTTGCTAGATGATTTGGATGGTAAGATAATTTCTGGTTATTAAAATATCAAAATGAAACCATACAACAATATGGCACAATATACAATCAACACTCGACGTGCACCATTCAGGCATCATCATGACTATAATTTAGAACAAGAGCTTTCAGGTCTGTCGTAACCGTTCTCATCCCACTTTATAATTGTTATCAATCTAATTGGGTTGTGCTGAAGAGTCAAAATTATAACTGATGCATTAACTTAGGTTCTTAGGACATTAGATTGGATGCTTTTGATGCTGCTGGTCACATAGTAAAAACCAAAAAATGAAAAAGAACACAAGATACAATAGACAAATGACGTTTCATCAACAAGAAACAGAAAACTAGTTGTTGTTTTTTTAAATCAACTACTCATACTAGATCGTAATCCATAATTACTTACTAAGAGGTAGGATGGTGAGACTGTCCTCCTCAGCGAAGAGAAGGTGGGACGGCGCATGCTCCCAGAAGCCGCCTTCGGCCCGAGGCTCCAGTAGTGGCCGCGCCGCCCCCGACATGGGCGACTCGCCGAGGGAGTACCGCTTCTTCCGCAGCTTCTCGGCCAAAGTCGAGTCAGGATGGCCGGTCAGGAAGGCCGAGCAGTTTTGGAGGAGGCTCAGGGAGCGAAAAATAGCAGGTCAAAGTCATATAAATAACCCATCCATAAACCCAAAACCAATATTTAAAACAAAAAAAATAAAAATAAAACAAAATCTGTGTTATTCCTTTTTATTAATTTATGACGATAATCATCTATCAATTTTACTTCAGGCTCATGTATGGATTAATATGTTTTTTATTAATTATATATATTTTTAAAATATTTAAACTTAATCCTTTAATTGATTCCCACTAACTTATTCTTTACGTCAATTATGAACTTAGACGGAAGGTGGGCGCTCTCTTGACACTCTCATTCGGTTTGGTAATATTTTTTTAATATAATGGTCCCCCTCGGTAAATCTTTTTTATTGACAAAACATCCTCAGTCAAAGTTAGCCTATTCAGAGGCATTATCATGATTATAATTTAGAACAAGAACTTTCTGGCCTATCTAACCGTTCTCATCCCATTTTTAAATGTTATCAAACCAGCTAGGTGTTGCTAAGGGGTCAAAATTATAAGTGGATGCCATAAAACGATTTAATATTTTTGATATGAGTTTCATCAAATATCGTTCACTATTGTTTTATCATGTCTTATAATAAACAACAGTTTTTGTTTTTAATATTTTCTGTGTTCCATGAAAAAGTGTGATTGTATAGGAACTTGGTAAAGATACAAAAATATTTTTTACGTAAAATCGAAAAAGCAATACTTCGTTTTTGAGCGATAGAGACAAAAATAGTGTATCTGTCGATTAAATAATTATTTTTTCTTTGTTTAATAGAAGCTGCATCCCCGTTCAAGGAACCCCTTCCTAGAAATTACTTCTTATTATACTTAATTAAGGGAAATTATATTTTAATTATAACAGGTTTTATATATATATAATTATATATTTATTACATAATTATTGTTTATACATCGTAGGTGGCTTAGAATAGAATATCCCACCTTTCAGTCATAATTAAGGGAATAAAAAGGCATAAATAATTAATGAAACAACTTTTATATACTATCATATATTTTTATTATTTTTTTATAATTCATATATTTTTATGTCTCCATCAAAATATTCTTAAACCGTTGGCAATACAGCAATAAAACGAACAAAGTCGACAAATAATTTTCACTAAATAAAAACATCAATTTTATTTTTATTTTCATTTATATGACGCGCAAAATAACAGTAGTGAGAATGAATAAACAATTATAATCATCCATGCACTTATTATGAAGTTTGGTGTACGTTATGACTTATAAAACTAATTATATTGCAAATTTCTTTAAAATATTTTTCAATTATGGTACTGATAATGTTAGTAATTATATAGCACTAATAAATCAACTAATGTCCTAACTTGAACCAATTGTTTCAGTGTTATTTAAGATTTCCTCGTCAATGTTTCGTGGTATAATTTTATAAGGAAGTGCTAATAAATTAAACCTTTATTAAAATAATATTAGTACGTTTTGTATGATTTATGAAACATATGCAAGAGTAATAAAACGTATATTGCAATAAAAAAAACCTCTTTATACGATTTCCACAAGCAGTGGAAAAAAATTATTTCTACCACTGTACCGTGTAAGATCAGATCCCCTTAAGTAAATTTTCTTCCTTTTAGGGGAGGGGGTGGTCGACTTTTGAAAAACTAACATTACCACAAAAATTCTTTTATTTAAAATAATTAACCTGACTGTTAAACTAAAATGATTTTTTAAAGTTAAGTTTCTTTATACACGTTTTAATATATATATATATATTTTAATTCGAAATACTCGTTCCACAGAAAAAGTGGTTTTATCTAAACAGTGTATTTGTGTTGATTCCGACGATATTCACTTAATGCCTCACACACTTCATTTGTTTCATCCCTCCACAATCATCAATATCAATATCAATCAAACAAAATATCATAAGATTAAGTGTAAATTGATTATTTAATAATTAGGAGGAATTTAAATAAATTAGTGGGATATTGTTCTAAAATTCATAGGTAAAATCAGACAGTTCATGTATGATGCAGTTGTAAATGATGAATACAATAACTCTGTCATTTGTCACACAACTCTTTGATATGTTACAATAGGATTTCCTAGGAGACGTCCTAATTTATGCTACTAACAGTATAATTTAATAATTAATGAGCTTAAATTATTTATTATTGCGTTTTTGACGCGGTAAAGTTAAGGGTGAAAGGTCTGAAAGGACTGGGCTGTGCGCGTCTATTTAGGGTATAAATGTTGTTTCATCCATATAAATGAAAAAGGGTAAATGTGGCATGAATACATGAATGATCACTGATGACTGTTACTTATTTCCCTTACAGGACTTATTATAGTTTCTTATTTTTAATAAATTATGAATAATAATGGGTTTTATTGATAGTTTGAATGACTTTCTATAACTGTAATCCTGTAAAGCACCTATAAATATTTCAGATTATTAATCAGGACGTCAATACCTCATTTTTTAACTAAAGCCAGAATATAACATATTACAATTATCAGTAACTGGTTTTCTTTTCTGTGTTAGAAGTATGAATTGAACCAACCATTATCACTATAGTTTGTAATGGATCCATTTTTAACAAATAAAAACAAATGATTTTAATAACTCTAGCATTGTACAAAATGTTACTATAGAATAGATACGCTGAACAATTCGTCTTTTATGGAAAATCCGAAATATCAATTTTTTTGTGGGTGGGCGATTTTGTTGGCTAAATTTCGTCTAATTCATTCCAAGATATCTGCGGTCATCAAATAGGTTTCTTCGAATCTAGAGTTCTGTTTCTATTACGTATTGTGTTATTTTTATAATACGTTTGATTTGCATACTCTCTCAATGCTGTTTCTATCTGCTAAGTTGCAAGGATCAATTCGGTCGGAGAACTTCCACATCGCTTCTCAATCCCTAGTTCTACGGAAATTAAAACCCAGCCGCTGGTCTTCTCCAGGAGTCAACTTGACCTCATTTTTTCACTGCTAACACTGCCCTGAGTTTCAACAGCTTACGTCTTGTGACTTATGATCTTTAAGCTAACATAGATATGCTACAATATAACGTTAATTATTATCATATGACTAGAATGCGGATTAATGTTTCATATTTTTATCCGAGCTTAGTAGAATAATTTTAGTTTTACATATTTGTGTATATTTCAGTGATATTATGCAATCCCACTTTCAAAGTTGACAATACATATTATTAGTACATATTACCAGAACATTCAACAAAGTGTAGGCATCCGACTAGAGAAACTAGTGGAAATGACGTTTTCAATTATTTTTTTTTAGCATCATTCTCGGCTACTGTTTTCTGAATTTAGAGGAATTCCTGAATTGAGTAGTATATTCTAATTAGTAGCTATAGGGTATGTGGTACCATTTATAATAAAAGTCAGATTTCGAGAAGGAATTTTTATATTTCTCTTGAACTCATTACAAATACTAGTCAGATGCCAGAGCGCCTCTAAATTAAAACTAAAATATGTAGAACTAAAACATGCACTTATTTATACGTAGAAGAACCTAGAACTTAAAAAATCTCTCAGATTTCGAAATCTGTTTTGTCATTTTCGGGAAAACAAAATTATATTGCAGTAAAATATTTGAATAGTTATCACGGGGTTTAGTGGTTGGTTATAGAGGATTCAGGTTCACCCACCAGCAATCACTTTGATCACGCCCTTGTATTTCTCAAGAGCACGAGACACTTGCAAGATAAGGTGTCCCATTTTGATAGTTCCATTTAAATAAGCTGTTTAAGAACGAATCTACTTTTGTTTTTTTTCAGAGGATTTCCCTGCTTGGGTTGAACCTTGATAAATAATTAAACTTCAGTCGTCCCACAGTTTTGTCATTGTTTCTGCTAATACTAGCGCTTACGATGGCTTAGGCCATCAACTTCTGGTGATTGATATAATAGAACAAAATAAATGTTTACCACTCGGTCGGAAATGAATTCACATTGTTTTAAAACTAGTATATTTATGGAAGGTAACAAAATACGTATCTATTGCTCTTGACGTGTCAGTGTGTTCACGTTCTTAAATTGTAATAGTACTGGCTACTATAGTAGAGGGGATGAACAGAAATAGGATTCGTGTTCATTCATAAATTTCTCTTGAGGCGTATTTACCGGTGAGTCATTTTCCGATTAAACCCTCCTCTGTTGAAATATATATTTGATTAGGACCAAGAGGTGGTTATTTTTTATTGCTTAATGCTTTTCGTCTATTGATTAGAAGCCCTTCAAGATCTCCATATTGATGAAAAAATGTTCTTTAATAATTTGTAGATAAGGGGGGGGGATCCCGCACGATGAATATGGAACACAGACATATAGAAAACAATTTTAACATCGAATTGCAAATGAGGCATTGTAGGGTTTGATCTTTCGTTCTGATTTTTTTTTTAAACCCGTTGGTAACTAACTGGATCTAAACCGAATACATCAGAATATTGTGACTGGCAAGTATTTTCAACTATTTTCTTGGGCCTAATCATTATTCATTTAAAGTGAATAATAAACTGTCAAAATATAGACTCATTACTCGCTATTAACCTTTGTTGTGTCAACTTCTTCACCACGAATAAATGGAAGTTCCCCTCTTCACGGCCCATAAAATATATACCTATGTTTTCTATATTTTAATGATAAAAACGTTAAGCGCCAGCTAAGAGAGAGGGAAACTAAAGCCTAGGCTGAAGCTAAAAGCTGAAAAGCCCCACTAGGGGGCGCTTCGGGGCAACCCCCCGCCTCTACCTGCCTATACAATGGGCTAGATCGGAGGCATTTGACAAATTCAATAAAACAAATTTATCTGATTCACATGCTTTTAAAATCAAAGATACTAACTTAATTTTATTTCTTTCTTGACGCTCGCCGGACAGCAGCCGGGTTGTAGTGACCCTAGCCCGTGGCGGGCGACCTGCTTCCTTGGGGGACATTTCCCGACAACCTTCTTATTCATACACGATTAATCAAAGAGTACAAAAGTTGATCACCCTAATATGTTTAAATCGTTACGTATTTTTTTTTCTTAATCGCTTTATAAAGCTATACAGACACAAAAGTTATTGCATGGTATATGCTCCCTGAACTGTCAAGTGACGTTTTATGGAGTGATGTTACTATCAATGTTGATTATGTTCAAAAGTTGTGCATAACATTCTTCTCAAACTTTTAATGGAGTATTAGTTGCTACGTTTTGTACTTAAATGTTGTGCCATTTCAATTAAAAAAAACAACTACGTACAAACAAACATTTTGTACATGTATGCACACATTTTAAACGTCATATACTTTTGATAGACCTCCTCTTTTGGTTCAGCTACAATTGTTCAATCAGCTAATGTGCTGTCAAAGTATTTGTATGTATTATTTTTATCTTTGGATAATGATTATCAAACATGAATAATAATTATAGTGACGGTCGTTTGGAGGGAGTTATTATTAAAACTATATTCCCATCGTTTATTTGAGGAAGCAGTGTCAAGAAAACAATTGTTTTACTTATAAGCGAGCTAAATGTGATGCAGAAAGATTTCCTTGCCAGAAAATCTTTTAAATGACCGATATAATTTTTTTTTTTTTTTTTGTTATTTGAATCACACAACACGTACGCGTATGATCACCATTGGAATATTATTTTTAGAAAAACAATATTGAAGACGAATATGACGATAATGTTTAACATGACTCCATTGAATTTCAGGGAATATTGTTAACATTATCTGTTACATATTGTAACAGATACACGTATTAAGTTTTAAGTTTGAATAGCTTCATAAAGTTTTGACCCATGGAAATTTACAAAAAAAACTAACCAGTTACAAAGTGGAGGTGGGTCAGTATTTTGCTGGATAAATTAAATATAAGATTACCTTCTAGGTGAGCCAACGTACTTAGTATTTGCCTAATTGTGTATGTACGGTAAGGAGGTTGAATTCGACTAATGAGTCTAAATGTTAACAGTTTATTATTCAATAAAATATACGTATGAATAATGATTAGCCACGGGTAAACCATTAATGAGTTTTAAATCGGCAATCTCTCGTTTTGGACTTGTCAGCCACAAAGTTCGGATGTACTATGTTTAGCTCCACTTAGTTTTGGAAGGATACTATGCCTTTTAGTCTTAATCAACATTCGTATCCTTTAAAGTATCATATAGGAAATACATTAGTTTATATGGTGCATCTTATTTAGCACAGGTTACAGAGTACCCAATTGATTAACTTTACTATCAAATGGTCACAATTATTTATAGACACTCTCCTGTGCCATAAAATGCTAGTATCTTCACTGATCCGGAAGATCGTAGGACATTTCCCTGAAGGCGCACCTTGGAGGGGCGGTATTTCTGTCGTTTGATTCGATTCCAAACTTCGGCGAAGACACAACAAAAGCACTGTCTCCCGAACAAAAACACATTGGCCGTCCAGACAGTTTCCTACTCGACGATATCGGCTTCTGATCCGATAGTGCCACAACTGCCGGAATCTCTACGGGCCTTTGTCTCCTCTTCCCGGTTCATTTAGTGATTTAGTTTTATTCACATTTTTCACCTTATCCTCAACAAGCGGCACCGCGGGGCGCCCTTCTCTATTGTGCTAAAATTATCAGATTTAACTGTGTTCAAGTTCGACAGATGTCTGAATTTATGATTGTTTGCCGCATTTGTTTATACCGTTCTATAATAGTAGGGTCTACATGTAAACTCCATAGCGCCTTGAGTTTAAAAACGATTCCCATTCTACTGTGTACTATTTTACTGAATACTTCTCCCTTATTAATGTACGGTCAGCAGCCATAACAGTAAAGATACTACAAGTAATAATAATTGCGGGGTGTTAGCTTTTTACGTATTTTTTTTTCTCTTCACCCAATAACTTCTGAAATTTTCACCAAATGATTATAATTGTATTAATTGATATTTGAAAATCGGTGACAATTGTACTTATAATTTCCAATCACATAAAGAGTGACTTCTAAGGAAAATCTGCTGCAAAATTTAAGTTTAGCAACAGTTATATTATTCGCTGCTATGATTTTTTCTTCAGTCGTTATTTCACAAGGATACATCCACTTTCCATCTCGGCTTTCTCTGCAAAGACATTCCCATGAGAAAATTACTTCTAATTCTGCAAAACATGCTGTTGTTGCCCCAATTAACTAAAACCAAATTTAATATATATCAAATTTCATCATTTACACCTCATACATGCATACTCTATGCATACTTACGATTCATATGAAACAAAAAAAATCCTGTCAACCTGTATATTTTTTATTCAATAAAGATTATAACCATTTCTACTGCTATTCTATTCTCGAAAAGTAAGGGGCACGTAAAAATTGATACTTTTATTTACTCGGCATTTTAAACTGTTGAATCGCTCTGGCATTTCTTTGCTCCGAAGCGAATACATTTTATTTAAGGCTATGGAAAAGCACGTTTTTACGAGTTGGATAAAGTAAGCAAACATTTTTATTAGATTGAATGTAAAAATTGTGTTATATAAATATATATTTTATAAAATTGATGAATAATCCAGTCACGTATAATGTATATCATTATACTTGTTTATTCATTATATAATTTCTATAAAATAACAAAACCTGTATATAATGTAGTGATGCTACAGGAAATACAAAAAAATTTGTAAATAGATTCACCTGAGGATCTATAATTATATATAATTATCTGGAAATTTAAAGGGGCTATGAAAAAAAAAAAAAAAAATTGATGAATAAACTCTTCTTTTTAAAACAAAAAAGAAAAACTTGACAAGAAAGGAATTAATAGATTTTGTATTTGTCCCATTAAAATCCAGATTTTTTGAATGTTCTTATTTATTGTTGTTTTTCAAATTTCCAAATCAAGTATTTTGCACGTTGTAACAAATAGGCAATTTTCAGAAACTAAAATTTTCATTTTTCCATCGACCGCTCTTTCGGAAAATCTTTAATTATTAGTCCAACGCATGATATATGGTCTTGATTTCGTTATCCAGTTAATATCTCAGGAATTTGAGGAAGGAAGATTGTAAAAAATATTTATTTAAAATGTAGTTAGTATCGGATATGAAGAAGTCGTACCTGCTCAATAATATTATTGTTGAAATAAATAATACCTACTATGCAAACAGCTGTTAGTAGTTATATAATAATTGATAACTTATAGTTATATTACTATTTGGCTATAACACTACTGGACGACATGCTAAGAAAGCAATTTTACGCCTTTCCTGCGTGCTAAGGAAATCTACTTTTTATAGAAAAGAAATGTTCGTTCGACCTCTTATAAAAATAATTAGGTAGGCAGTAATTTAATAGTTTTTATCTCATATCCAATCTCTAATTTCGGGGCCTAAGAGTTGTATCAGATGCCAATGAGGAACCATAGATCGAACACTAGTTGATAAATAGGTTGTTAAAAAACAAGTCGAAGATCTATCTAATTTAATTGCTAGTTGACCACTGAAATTGATTAAAGTTTCTTCTTAATTGATTCGGAAAGAGTAATCAATGCTGGAATCAAAGTGAAAGCAGGGTTACGAAATGGTAGGCACGTTTTGGGAATAAACCTCTCTCGTCCAAACGGACAAGCGAAAATTATCATAGACAGGTAGGCCAGTTGATAATTACCACAAGTTAATTTCAGAAACAGTTGAGTGCTTCCTTACTCCCGTAATGAATGATTTATTTTTTTGTACTGCTTACTTTCAAAACACAACTTTCTTCTTATTAGTTACTCCTTGCATATTTTGCATATATATTTTTCGTCACGTTTGAAGAAAAGTGTTATCATTATGATGTTATGATAAAATAAGGAAAAACGTCTGTCCGGATGTTGCAGGATAACAGCATAACTTTATTTGCTCACACTCCATTTATTCCTTAATTATTAACCACTATGTCTTTTGAAGTAATTAAAATTTAATAACTGATAATTGTGGTGTTATCATTGAGATATTTTATTTACACCCCCTATTCGCTGTATTGTTTATTTTTTGTTGGACAGAGTTGTATATTTTATCTATTTGTGCGTTGATATTATTCGTAAGGAATATGGTCATTTTTATTTCTATTATATGATAGTATTTATTATTTTATGTATTTAATTGCATTGCTTTCTTGTCTTAATTTACCATAAATAAAGGTGTTTTCGTACACTTCGAGATTTTCTTTTCATGAAAGCGTGCGTTTTACACAGGGTAGTTGGGGTCCTGGGGTTAGTAATTGGTAAGATGTAATATTGGTCAGCTTCCTCACCGCTATTATATTCTCCCAGGCATCCCTTAATAATCCCCTTGTTAGGGCCTGCCTCATAACTCTTAGTGACATCGCACGCATACATACTATATCTATAGTAAAAATATTATAACGCTTCAATTTACAATATTTGCCGTAAATAATTAAATAAATCAATAGTTCAATTTGATCGGGCTTAGTGGCCCCGCATCTATATCAAACATTTATACACAGTCTAGATTAATTATATAACATTTGTTTTTTAAAGTTTTTTTTTCTTTTTTCTACAAGTGAATAAATGGATTTTTGGAGAAGTGTCAGGTACAACTAAATGTAATGAGCCCATATAACATAAAATGTTATAAATAATCTCTCTCTCTTTATTAATTTATAATTGATTGGTATTTACCACAAATAATACTTCAGTTTATGTGATTTTGCAAAAACTGACGATTAGAAAAAGTGATGGTTCAAAACCGTGACTTCAGAAATATGACATAAATAGGTACAATTTTATTCATGCTTAATTATTTTTTTCATAAATCTCTTCATTATTACCCAACACCTAATAAGCAAGTTCAGCTAAATTTGTTGAAAAAATCTTTTCAACCGTCTATTCATAACATATAAAAATTCATATTTTTATACTATGTATGAGCCTATATGATCCATTAGTTTTAAAAATATTTGTATGCACTTATGATGGAATTCTTCTCTTAGATATTGTAGGATATCACAAATCAGTTACTTTATCTAAAATTGTAGCAATCTTTATTCATTGAATTATCCTTTTAACGTATTTAGCAAATTTTACTTAATTTTTGCACCTGAGTCCTTTCAGGGCTTAATCGTGTGCTCATGTTGTAAGTTCTCCCTAATTAAGAGTTAAGAGTAAGTAAAATCGTTAAAGCTGTTAATGTTATTACAAGTACAAGTACTTTATGAATACACATCAGTTCCACATAATTTCGAAAATTTGAACTAAGTTTATTTAGTGACACCGCCATCACAACATAAATATGGAATTACCATTTTAAAAATGTATTACCGCACTTTCATGAGATTAATTGCCTTCTTCTGTCACTAAGAAAATACATTAAAAATATTAGGATACGGGGTTGAATATATAAAAATATCATGGCGTGATAAAAAAAAAGAAACACCCCATCCCCGGGCCGTACAGCGAAAATATCAAACCCTGAATATTTAATAGGACCTTCTTCTCCCAGCACTTTTATTTTCTGAAGAAGGGCTGGAATTTTTTTAAAAAAAGTAACCAAAATAAAGAAGTAAATAAACAAAGGAGAGGAAGGGGGTATAGTCAATCCCTTACCGGTTAAATAGGACCCACCCTACCGATGGTAATTCTTGTTACAGAATTAATTGATCCATCTTCAGGGCTAACCACTCCGGTGGATTAGTGCACAGCTATCCACGCTTAATACTCACTAAAGCTGATTGACTAACTACAGTAGTCCACTGATAAGCTCTAATTATAGTTAAGGAGAAATAGTTGACACTACGAGGAAAACATTTACGTACCTTATGAGCTATTGTGAGCCCTCATGTAGTGGCGTACTTTTTTCCAAAAAAACATGAAAAAAAAAAAGAAAGAGATTTTGAGCTCGTTCCAGGAATAAAGAACAAAATCCAGTAGCCTCAAAACCTGAAGTCGATCTGTAAAACTTATTTGGAATTTCCTGCAAAAATGTTTTCACTTTATTTGTTCACGCCTTTAAAATAAATAAACATTCCAATAGTAGGTTCTGACAAGATGAGATAATTTAATTTAAACTGACATGACGATATTCTTGACAGGAAATATTTTATCAATGGTATAATTTACATATTTCCTTTGAGTTTTAACACATGAGTTTTTGTCTGAGTATGAACTAATATCTCTCCCAAACGCTGCAAGAAATTTCCGATACTTCGAATTTGGAAGAATATTTCTTGCACCTTTTAATGTTAAAAAATAACAAATTAAATTACTAATAAATCGATTTAAACACAAACAATTGAAATCAGTTGTAAACACATGCAAGATTTCTATTGTTGGCACCCAAGATAGACTTCGGTATTACATTTGAATGAGTATTTTGGTTTCTTTTATGTGTCCTCGACAACGAGAAAATCAGAATATTAAGTTTGACTTGGTAAATTTTCATCTTGAGGCAATCAGAGAGTAATAGTTAACACAATCAGCTTATGAAATGTTATAATTTCACCATCATATACAGAATATAGTTATAATAATTCAAACCGCTTGTATCAGCTTTTATAACACTCGAACAGGTAGGCAGAAACACAAGTCTTACATCAAGACACTTATTATACTTACTTTCCGCCTCTGGAAAAATACAAGAACCAGACCAATAGATCAGGTTTGATGCAAACATCTTATGCTTTCAAATGGCGATGGATTAATCTGTTGGAAAGGGGTAAGATATTGACCATACTCAAAACTCCAGAAAACATATTTTTGAAACACTGCGTAATTAATTATTCACTTAATTACTCTCAATCTGGTTTCATGGAGTTGGCACTATTTTAAATGTCTTCGGTTAAGCAAAGAAGACGTTCAAGTAAAACATCATGTCTAAAGGTAGATTTGAGGAGCAATTAGGGGATGAAACAAACAGACAGGCACAGAAGTGAAAATATAATGGGTTTTGGTGTTGATAAAAAAACAACTTAAATTTAGTAGATAATGCCTTACAAACTTACCGACCAATGTTGCAAGGTTTCTATATAGAAGTTACAATTAATATTGTTTATACAGAAAATATGTAATTAGTTAAATTACTATAATGAAATTTAATCAAGTCCTCAATGAAAAGTACTTCATCTTTTTTCCTTGATCAGTCTTTAGTGCTACTGAAGCACTTTGAAAAGGCGGGGTGCCGAGATATGCGGCCAGTAAAATATTTCTAAGCGGCTCTTAACTTTAGGAAACACGGCTTCCTGAAGCCGTTCTCTGGACGTTTAAGCGCAACCCGATCTCTCCAATTTACGCTAGAATAGTCTTTTTCCTTTAAAAGAGGAATCCAATTTCTAATTTCACTCAATGTTCCTTATTATGTTTTTGCAAAGTTGAATTATTTTAAATTATACCCCGGAACACATGACGATTATAGGATAGTAATTTTTTGGGGGCAAAAGTCAGTATGTGCACTTTTTCAGGAAAGATTTTCTGTGTTGATAAAACCAAGCGTACCTTTCCGTAATTGTTGACGCATACTGTTTATAAAGTTCGTAAACGTCGAGTTAGATTTAGAAAGTCTTAGAAAGAACATGAAATCAAAGGTTTAATATTTATTCAGTTTGGTTTAACATTGAAATTTTGTTACTAGTTTCATTTGGATATCTCTACGTAGATCGTTTTTTTATCCCCCTTATTATAACAATTCATAATTTTCATCAGTTCCTTTATCAAAACCATCTAACAAACCCAAAGGAAATTACCGTCAGCTTGAACTCTAGAAAGATAAGCGCACACTTAACCCAATGTTTTTTTACCATGTTTGTTTTTCATCTAAAGCTTTGAAAGCATTATACAATTTGCCAACGAAATTGTTTAATTCATCTAGCTTTCTCCCGACGGAGTTCTACTACAGTCCTTCTTTTGCTCATAATTGCTACCAGTCTCGAGGTTTTCTTAACTCAATTCAATCACACACTTATGCCTTTATTTGTAACATTGCATTCTTCCTTAGGATGGGTAGTATATAATTATAATAAAACATCGCATTCATGTCATATTTACGTGCGCAATTTCATTCTTACCGTATTTACGATATATATTCATACTGTGTATATAGTATGATAGTTTGTTCGAAGATCGGCTTGGGTAGATTAAGGAGAGTCGCTAGGTTTTCAGTAAATTTATTTATGCTACAGATCTCTTATATGAGATGGAAAGGGATGATGACTGTTTAACTCTTATTTCATCAAACTAAGCCGATCTCCCTACTAACTTTTCTTTCCTTCATATTTTTTATTCCTGGAAATAGAATATAGAATCCTGCTTTCCTCTATGTTAGTCCTCAACCAGTATTTAGGGATGGAGGTAAAAATGGGTGTGGCGGGATATTTCGAAGCTGTAATCACTTACTGAATTTAATAACATAACAATCTTTATTGTGCAATAATTACAATCTGCCATTTATAAGGCAATAATAATACAGATAAATGATCTCATTCATACCATATTTACAGCATCATTCACTCGCTCATTCATACAATAGGACATGATTGGAGAAACTGGCCATTGCCAGGACTCCCACTGTCACGCGTTTATAGCAGGTCACGAGGCCACTGCCGTTTCAGTCTCCGAGGAGGATTATAGGGATGAGTGGCGCAGTGCATTGACTGTGCTACAGGATTAGGGTGGTTGGAAAGGCTACTGTGGAATTTCGTAAACTTGGAAGGGATGAGTTCTAGAATGTAGGGTATATTAAGATCGTTATGAAGGGTTTTGTTGCTGACATAATAAGGGGCATTTACTATTGTTCTTAGGACTTTGGATTGAAAGGATTGGATACCCTTGATGTTCTACTTTTTTGCTGTCCCCCATAGCTCTATTCCGTATGTCCAGATTGGTTTAAGTATAACTTTGAAGATTAGTAGTTTATTTTCTATTGAGAGATGGGATGTCCTTTGAAGTAGTCTGTACAGTTGTCCAAAGCGTCTGTTTAGTTCTTGTCTTTTTAGTCTCGTATGTGGGTTCCAGGTCAGTCGTTTGTCAAGATGGAAGCCTAAGTACCGTACTGTCTCGGATACAGGGAGAGGAATAGAATTAAAATAAACTAGTGGACAAGTCTTGCGACAAAGGGTGAAGGTAATGTGGGAGCATTTTGCTTCATTAACTTTGATCCGCCATTGATTGCACCAATACTCCATCTCTTCAAGGTGTTTTTGAAGGTTATGGGATGCTATGTCGGGGTCTGCGTGGGATGACAAGACTGCAGTGTCATCTGCAAATGTGGCCAAGAAGGTATTGGGAGTAGAGGGGACATCAGCAGTGAATAGGTTATAGAGGATGGGGCCCAGAACACTGCCCTGTGGAACTCCTGCATTTATGGGATAGTAGTTAGAGTATTCTAAACCACAGCGGACTTGGAAGAAGCGGTTTGAAAGGTAGGACTGTAGGATTAGGAAAAGAATCTGTGGTAAATATCTTTTGAGCTTGTAGAGCAAACCTGCGTGCCAAACCCTGTCAAAAGCTTGAGCTATATCAAGAAAGGCAGCAGTGCAATACTGTTTGGTTTCAAGTGCTGAGGAGATGTGATCAACAACGCGAAGACCTTGTTGAGCAGTGGAATGCCGTTGGCGGAAACCAAACTGGTGTGTGGGAAAAAGGTTTTTGGATTCAAGAATTGGAAGTACTTACTGAATTAATAGAAAGTTCTTTCTCAATTTATTACTCATTTCGCATTTTAGTCAAACGAAATCCAAAATATCAACTTTCCTTAAACCTTCAATTATCGATAGAAAGGTCCCCGGAACACGAGTTATTGACCTTTGCCTTTCGTCCTGGGGGATTATCCAATAAACACAACCCAAAAGCCCGCACGAAGTATCCCGAAGAATTTAGCTTGTAATTTGTATTCCGTTCTTTGTCAGAGCGATTATGCAAAGCTATCTTACCTAACTCTTTGGAAGTCTCTTGGCTTTAACATTCACGGTGTAAATATCTAATTTCACAAACATCTTACTCGTCATCATTGCGAACATGGTGGAGAAAGTAAAGTTGTAACATGTGATTAAGAATCGGTTGATATTCACTCTAGGTAAGAGAAATTTTCGCATTTTGGTTTTAACCAGAAGTTCATACTGATTTCTATCTGAGTTTTGCTTAAATCAGGGTAGTGATCATGAATACCATAATGGTTCCTCGTTTTATATTTTTTTTTATTTTCATGTCTCATAAGAATGTTTTTTTGGCAACCAAAACAAAATTAATGAGGGCGGGAGGTCCATTTTCCAACAGCCAATTTTACAGTGGAACAGTAAATATTTACTTTATTTTACGGCAATTACCAATTACCACCATGAAATAATGCAACATATCAATTGACAAGTAGGTGAGCGAACCGTAATTTAATAATATTAGATTACCAATGATTTGTAATAAGTTGACGGACAGGAAGCTCACGTCAAGCTCACCACACTAAAATGGCCAACAATATTTTAAATAACTTAGGCTCCAGCCCATCTTTAGGAAGTTAATTACTGTATTTTTCAAGATTTCTGGCAATTTTTGCAATACTATCAATGAATCATAAGTTTTTTATTAGTGAATAAAGGTTTTTTATGTCACGATATATAATTGGAGACTAAGTTATGTAATTGTAAAATTAAGGGTTATATTAATTAAACACTGTCCAGTATTTAGATACTCTTGAACTCAATCTCCGAAGGGCGTCATGGCGCTGGCTGACCACATCCTAGCCACCGCTTGTTAACACATTCACCTCTTTTAATATTTTTATTACTGTGGAAATGAATAAAAATTAAAATATTTTTAATTGATAATTTTGTCCACGTTTCGTTCACAAAAGGAACATCATGGTAGATAGGTAAGAAAATAAAGTTTATTCAATATCCTTCATCATTAATTAAAAAATGCATGCAATTATTATAGGTTGGACCTAATCCTACTGGTATGTGAGATCATTAATATAAGTAGATGTTCTTGAGAAATTAAAAAAAAAATATTTCGTTAAGAATCACGATCAACTAAATTTTATTAACTAAAAAAAAAAACATTATAGAGTAAGAAAATTAACCCAACACTTGGGAAGATGAATGATTGATTCAACCATAATTCTCTACAAACAAATAATATAAAATTGAAAATATTCTTAATACACTAAACAAAATATTACTGGTTGATGATATATATAAAAACACTAATAACCATTTGGGCTTAACTAATGAATTTCCGTCATAAGTACATTCAACAGTACTAGAATATATTTTTTTTTCCCCCTTAGCTCTCCAATTTTTAAGATTATGGATAAGGGAAAAAATAAAGAAATTTATTTGGGGTGAGTGGATCCTTTTATTAGGAGTACCTGTCTAGAATATTAAAATTAATTGATTATAAATATGACATGGTATTCAAATATGTTTTAACGGGGTATGGTACATAACTAATTAATAAGACTGTAGTTTTCAAAGGCCAACCCCAACAGTGTTCTCCTATGCAGGTTTGCTTCCTTCATCAATAGTAGATAGGTAGATAGATACACGCTCGCCCAAGAGGTGTCATCTCATAAACGCTTGGGATAAAGCCTTGAAATTAGGGGAAACATAGTCTCTATTTATTTGCCATATACCAGCTCTTATTGTATACATGATATATATAAGTGAACATGAAGTATATTTGGTGTTCATATTCACTAATTTTACTTACAGTTGTATCTTAAATTGCTTAATTATATCATAAAGATATTAAGACGGCTTGAATTCATGCCAGCTAAACCTCTTTTAGTAAATTAGATCTGAAATTCTTTATAAACATCTCCAGTTCCTTACGAAATTCGTTAACTACAGTTTCTCTTTTTAGAGATATCATAGTGATATTTCATGGAGAGAGACCATCTCCCTACGGGAATTAATAACGAAACTAATAATTCACAATTAACATGAAACTAAAAATATTCGTTAATTCTTTATAAGATATGGGCACACATACTTCCTATTATCGCTAAGTTGTATTAACCCCCACTTACTAATTGATTATACTATACTATAAGCTGCCCTGCTTGTGTAAACAAATTATAAAACAAGTTCTGTGCGCATCTATTAAATGGACAACTTCCAGCTGACTAATACGTCTCTCAGATTTGAGCACAGATCCTCTTCAAAATTTAAAATCCTGATTTTCATCCTTTGGTTTAAGACATGTTTATGGCATTAAGTAAAAAAAGACAGAACTATATTCTAAAAATATCATGTTGTGAGCCTACAAGTGTAATAACATTAAAACATGATAAGATAGACCGGATTTCAATATTTTTTTCAAAGGGAAGGGAGGAAGGGGGGGATTATAGGAATTTACCAATTTGTTTTTTTAAAAAAATACAATTAAATTTTAAATGACGTATTTACTGTCCAAAATACAGACTGAATTTTCTCACAGCTTAAATAACCCAATATGGTACTCACGCAGTCCAATTGGACATTGGACCACCACTTCTCTTCTGTGGCCAATTGATTCCAAAACATCTGTTAAAAACCTCTTTTTTTTTTTAAATGGTACGGACAATTTTCAAAAACGGCAAGGCCATTAATTCTTGGATGGGCTATTTGTACTGACGGATTTATGGTTGATTCCGAAAACATTCAGGAGCTGTATATAATGTAATGATGCTACAGGAAATACAAAAATAATTTGTAAATAGATTCGCCTGAGGATCTATAATTATCTGTAAATTTAAAGGGGCTATGAAAGAAAGAAAAAAAAATTCGATAGGGATATGAAGCTTCTGGATTGTTACAGAACAGTGAGTTTTATTTTACTTAAAGGACAGTAGTTAGTCGTGAATCGAAGAACCCAAAATGATTAAATGACAAATTCAAAATATTAATAATAAATTTAGTCCGGAAGTTTCATTTGGGTTTAAATCCTTTTATTGTTAGTTGTATAGAGAGTTTTAGAATAGCTCAGGAAACAATTGGTACTGTGAAACTGTCTAGGTGACTAATTGCTCCAAGCGAGAGGCATTACCTGTGTCCCTTTACGAGCGCAAAACATGGCCACTTTGGGGATTCAAAGAGACGTCATTAATCTTCTATAAATTGCAAATTGAATCGTGCTGCTCCTATAGAATCATAAGAGAGCATATGCGATTCGAGAATCAGTATTATTATATCAAACATTATATGTTTTATCGAATAAAATCTTTTACATCAATAATTCACTATATTGTATTATTAGTTTATAATTTCATCTGTATATACGTGTGATTAATTGCTAGTAAATGGTTTATAAAGCTATGGTAGCACATAAATGCAACCGTGCTTTACGAGGTTACTAACTTGTACTAAAAAATGTATGAACGAAATCAAAGTACGCAGAAAGTAAAGAAAATATCCAGAATTTCAAATTTCTTTAATATTTGTAAAATGATTGTAAAAAAAACTGTTGTGTATTTTTTTAAAATTTAATTTACTAATGTTAATTATTAAAAAAAAAAGCAATCAATGTCGACTGGAACACTCAGTTACATTGTTGTGTTCGTGCATTGCGCAGCATGACTGACAATGACGGACATGAAACATGCTCATGGCGGCTTGATCTCGCAGATCCAGGATATCCAGCGTTTCCTTAATACTGGCTATGACTCATATATCATGTCAGTTGTTGGTCATGTATGTAGTCGAATATTGTTTAGTGATTATTTGAATTAGAGACCTCCAAGTAAGGGAAGTTAGGAAAAAAAATCTCACGAGTTACGAAGGAATTAAGTTTACTAATGAACCAGTAGCACCTGTTTTTTAGAACGATTTTGAATTGAACACTATATTTCTAAATAAACAGAGCAGCACTAGTTATCAGGGAGTAGATTTATTATTAGTGGTTATTTTTATAACTTATAAATTTATATCGATGTACCAAAATCTACTTTCATTTATCTGGGGCCTTTAGGTAACATATTTAGCCTGATGACGGACTAATCCAAAAAACTAGAATCTGTGAATTTTATAGTATGCTTTCAAAGTTACCTTATTTAATTCATTTAGAACGATGTAGAAAGAATTACCACATTGAATCGTAATTATCTTTTAAGCATTGATTTTAAAAATCTTATAATTCTTAGTTTAGCGTAGGGTTGTGGGTCAGTTGACAGGGGTTGATTTTTCCCCATACTTCTTCTATTATATCTTAAACAAAACGACTTACATCTGAGTCGGAACTGTTTCTGAATATCTGTTAGAAATTTAATATCCATTGGATCATCTTTATGATCACAACCATTAGCTATCGGTCTAACGGCTTTATCCCAACAATGGCCGGCTTTGAATAAATCAAATAGATCACATTTGTCAAAAAGCCCCCCTCCGGCGACTTCTTTAGCCTACTTAGATTAAGCATAGGTGACAACGCCGATCTGAGCATTTGATCAGGTATTTACCTAGTGGAACAACCGGAATTAAATGCTGAGGCCAAAGTAAGAAACAATACAAGTGACATTGAACCATTACCGATGCATTTCAATCAAGCAGACCAATTTAAACTCTGTAGTACACCGATTGGAGACTCATTCCCTCTATCTCTCACCTGTCCATACTTGTGTGTCTATTAAGTTGTTTCTGTAAATAATGCCGTTATTGTAAATTGTTTATATTAATCAAGGTTTTTTCACTGAGTGAGATCATTAATTTTAGAGAACAAAGTCAGACATAGTGACCATTTCGCCACAACATGTACGAACAACAAACATGTGTGACCAATCCAATCTGGATCCGAGCCGGAAGTAATGCACATAATGTAATAATCCTTTTACGGGGGAAATTTAGCTTTAGAAAAAGACTGGCATTAGAGCCTACAGAGGACAAGAGGATTGGCAAGGAAATGATTTTTCTTGACCAACAGTATTTGCTAGGGTATGATTGATTTTATTTTCCTGATAGGCTTTCCTTCCAATCCTGTGAACAGTCTACCATTTTACAGGTTAAGGGAGAACCTTAAGAAAGTGTCTTTGCCTCGGAGGCCTGAAGTCGAACATCAAGAAATGAAAATTTCTTCTAGCAGACTCAAAGCAGACTAAATCTCAAAATTTATTGCAAGATCAACGCTACCTATTTTCGTTTTCACTTTTTAAAACAAATGTGTGCCTCATCCAATTATGAGATACATATTTCTGTTTGATACCATAATAAAAATTAGGCTCTTATTTTTTTTTATGATACCAGCTAATGAATTAATTAGGGGAAGTTGTTCATATTTTATGGAGATAGTTAGAGTTTGTATGGGTTCCTTATAATAAGCGAGGCCTTAATGTAAACTTTCATGTCTGTAGCTTGAGCAAGGGGCTTACTGAAGAAGACAAGCTAGAGTTTTGAAATACCAACAGGACCCTAAAATGAAACAAATTATAGACACTCTACCATAGGAAAAATATAATAAACTTATATTTCCGATACTGAATTGTTATATTTGCTGTGTAAAGCATTTACCCGTGTAGTCGGGCAGTACGGCTTAAATAAATTTTATTATTAAATATATCTTCTGTATTGGGCTGAAATTACAAGCTGCCTTATTAGGCAATAAGTAATTGAGATAAATGTTCTCATTCATACCATATTTACAATTCATTATTCACTCGCTCATTCATATAATTCACATGGTTGTCACCTCCCTCGCATGCGCAAGAGGAAGCGGAGTCTTGGGAAGTCCCCAACGCCGCGACACCGGATATGAGCCAGTGGAGGTTGACGAAGAGCGTGAGAGCCACATACGCTCAGGACATAATTGGAGAAACTGGCCATTGCCAGGACTCCCACTGTCACGCATTTATAGCAGGCCACGAGGTCACTGCCGTTTCAGTCTCCGAGGAGGATTATAGGGATGAGTGGTGCAGTGCAATGACTGTGATACGGGATTAGGGTGGTTGGATAGTCTACTATGGAATTTCTTAAATAAACAAATAAATTATAATATTCTACGGATCTAACATTCTAAAATAGAGTCGCTTGTATTTAAAGTTATACTGTGTGTAAAAGGAAGTTTTGTTGTTATAGTGGAACAGTAAGAAAAATGATTTTAATAATTATTAGAAACGGCATTGGCCTCGTGACCTGCTATAAACTCGTGACAGCGGGGGTCCTGGCAATGGCCAGTTACTCCAATCATGTCCTGAGCGTCTGTGGCTCTCTCGCTCTTGGTCAGCCTCCACTGGCTAGTATCCGGTGACGCGGCTGACGGAGAGGCGTGGGGGACTTCCCGAGACTCCGCTTTCTCTTCGCATGTGGATTTGGAAGGTCTCTGGGCTGTCTGTAAATATTGTATAAATGAGCGAGTGAATGATGAATTGTAAATATGGTATGAATGAGAGCGTTTATCTTAATTATTTATTGCCTTATAAAAGGCAGATTGTAATTATAGCCCAATAAAGAGTAAAAGAGAAAAAAAAAATAAATAAATAATTATTATAGATGCCGTTGACTGATATAAAAATAAATAATTAGATTGACTCTATTGTATTATTTGAAAATATTGCTTTTTAACATAGTTTATAATTTATGATTGGAAAGAAAATAGTATTCAAACCATAAACACGTCTTTTATACAATTTTGAAACAAATACAAAGTAAAACTAGGCTGTTTCTCACTATACGGTAGCAAGTTTCTCCTTCATAAAATCACTAAAAACCAACGTGAAGCTGCTTCTTAAGTATGCAAGCATGCCGCTAGCTCAAGAATGCCCTTCCGACTGTTGTTCTAGCACCTGTTGGCTTTCTGGAAACAAGTCTTCGTGTCGTAACCATATCCTTGGTCTGATATACTCCTTTCACCCGATGGAATTTCCTTAAATAGTGCCGTGAAAAATCTTTGTTTATCTGAGTTGTTCTCTCAATTAACTATTAAACTTGTTCAAGTGAATTACGGAATCAGTAATTATTTTGGCCCTTGCATATACTTATAAATGCATACGTTATAGTTTTACTGGAATTAAAACAATCATTTCATATGGAATAGGTTGTGTGGGTAAATATTATGTTTATTCAGACTTTTAAAAACGCTTCCTTTCATTTTAGGCTGTGGTTATTCAAAAACTCCATCCGGTTATGGAGATTTCTGCAGATGCTTCGAAGACGGACAGTGGAATGAAACAATAGGATCTAACAACTGACATTGAAGAATGACTTCCGCTTGATATATGTTCAAGGATAGAGCTTGTACTACTGTCCGTAGCATGGAAACATCATGGCAATCTTATTGAAGGTTTCGTTTTTCCAGCCTGGAAAATTACTGTTTAACATTTATTGTAGAAATGTACGCTACTGTTCACCGCAGAAAAAAGTAATTTATCTGTTTGTTTTTTCGAGAAAAAAAAAAAATATTGAAATCTTAGGTTTGCTCAATTTAGTCTTCTACCATAATCGCCACTGATATAATTTGCCATAGTCTTTTTTTTTACATTCCCTCTGTGAAACTGATATCTTTCAAGCTAATTTATCTTACTCATTGTATCACAAATCATTGAAGAAGGGTATCAACAAAAACTGCTGTACTGATGTATTCAGTATATGAAACTACATTTACCAAAGAAAGTTATTTTATGTCGTTATTTTACTTTATAAGATGTGTTTAAAAACGAATCAGTTGCTTCCTTTGATATTGATTCACAAAGCCGATGAGGGTGCCTCTAATTTTAAACAGGTATGGGACAGTCAGTTGCTCTAACTGTCTATGAGTTCTGTGATGACGATGTATTTTTACCTCACTTTCTGTTTAGTTCATAATATATGTAAGGAAAAAAACAGTCTATTGAGAGGAATTCTCAGAACAAACTGCACCTACAAAAACGGAGTTTTCGAAGATGTTATCACAACAAGGTAAATATAAGACTAGGGATATGGATCCAGCATAAAGACGTGTTTCCATGAAGCCAAAATTGAAAGCTACTAATCCCAAGAAACAGAGAGCAATTATATTTTATTAGTTATACAAGATAATTAACGCTATACTGTTTATATCGTGTATGAATGACACCGTTTATTACAATTATCCATTGCCCTAATTGGGCTGATTCACATTGATACTAATATACTAAAATTCGTACCACTGGCCACCAGATGAAGAATGGCGTTTTTTAAGACTAGACAACCACAATCTTACATAATAATTGATACTATTTCACAAGGGACTAAAATTTATGTGAATCCTGAAGGTAGGGAGGCTTATTGGATTTTCGTAACCAAACCTGTGATTAGGGTGAATGTGCACATAAGCACACATTGTTAGGCCAGCCGTGAGCATACGACCTAATAATGCCCCTACAAGTTAATATTCTGTCATTGCTGTTCCATGTTTTGTCATTGCTGTGTACATCATTTGTTAACACCGTGCGTTTAATTACAACAGGAGGTTCTTGTATTACTCGTCAATATACGTGTATATTAATATTAATTGTCTAAAAAGCTTCTACCTTCTGATGTAAACGAAATGTCGGTTTACATTTGTATAAAAAATCGCATTGAAGAAAAAATGATAACCACGAGAAATACGACCTAAGTACCATTTTGTTGACCATGAAGGGTAATTTGTTTTCAGTTCTTAAAAAACTATTTTCATTGATTGAGCAGCATGTCTTTTAAGATGATCTTAAAATTCAGATTTTGCAGCATTAGACTTGGAATGCCCATATGTGTTTTTAAATATACTTCTATTATAATAAAATGTTTGAATGTTTTTTTAATGAAAGTAAATTTATGCTAAAAAATGTTATCTTGTTTCAGGTAAGAGTTAACGTAAATAGCTTTTATCGATAAGGGTGAGTGGTAAACATTATTATTTTACTAATTAGTTTATGATCTGTTGCCAATTTTTTTTTTTCAAAATTATTGTATAAATTCCTCAGATAATACATATGTAATTTTATTCAGAGAATATGTACACATATAATGTGTAAAATAATAAGGTTTTGTATTATATATGGTATTTTAATGATTTTCGTTAAACAAAACTATTCAATAAATTATAGAAAATGAAATAAAGTAGGTATTTTTTTAACGGCCTAATTATTTACCCTGGACTACTTTATATCGATCCACCTGTTTGATATTTATATATATGTGAAGTGCCGTCTGTAAAGTTGTTGACTTAGAGATCTGAACCTTAAATCTAACTATGGCGTTAATAACATTGTTTCTGAGCGCCAAAAAAATTCCTGAACGTAAAGCCATCTCAGAAGTGAATTTTCAATTAAAAGAAATTTATGTGTACCTTTGGCCTTGATTCATTCCATTGATAACCGAGCCCTAGGATGTAGACCTGGGGATGGTAAAGTACTATCGAGCTGAGGACACTGTCTGTTTCCAAATAGAATCTTAAATTAGCCAGACATAATCATTCTAAGACTTATCCCTGGCCAGTAGTAAACTCCATTTACGCACTGCACTGCTATTCTGAACAGCTCCCAATCACAAGTCTGGAGCGGAGGGTAGCTAGTTTTTAGATGTGTGGCCGTATTTTCTGCAACGGAAACATTGATTTGTAAGCTTATTGTTATTTTTAGAAAATCTGTCTCAGTAAATGTCTGTGAGGTGCATGATTGCATTCCAGCCATTTTAAAGCCTATGTTTATGGTTATCACTTTGTCTTTTATTATTAATTCTTAGTGAAACGAAAATTTTATTTTTCTGCACTAAAATTAATATGTTTTTTTTTTTGTTTTCAACCGAAAAACTTAAGATACCTTCAGTATAAAATATTGTAATTATACTGGAAAATATCCTAATAAATCTATCACAATTTCAACAAATTAATCTTGAGAGGTTTTGTGGAGTATCCATTCATCAATAAGTTGTGTAATCTATATTTAGGGGTTCATCATCTTAAATCGGAACTTGAGGTAATTTATCTTAGTAATCCATCTAGATCAACGAAGTTAGATTATTAGGGAATTAGTGATAGAATATTACTGTTGTTTATTATAACGATCTGTTTGGAGATGAATATCCATTGAAATGTTTTATTTAATTGATTTAAAGTGGTATGTTTGTTTATCTACCATTTCTAAACTACGAATTTCTATAAATGATTATAATTAATTGAGAGACATTAATTTCAATAAAAAATATATGAATAAAATAAATGCCAAAACCCATGATCGAACTAGGAACAGACATTAATTTCAATTAAAAAAATATTAGATATCTCAATAAAGAAATAGATGAATATCAAAATTTAAAAAAATAAATGCCGAAACCCGGGATCGAACCAGGGACCTTTAGATCTTCAGTCTAACGCTCTCCCAACTGAGCTATTTCGGCCGTTGGTGGTGGGGATATCAACTGCGTACTAGGCTAGCTAGTAGCTTCCTTACTGGCACAGTCTGTTATATTAAGTTTTAAATATGTTTTAATAGAACAAATGTAGAAAACCTCTATTCTCGCTCATGTGTCTGTCTATTCCAAATATTATAAAAATCCACTCTTGATTCATTTGGTGTCTCTTAAAGCAGAAATTCTTATGTTTTCACCCGTAAGTATGTATGTCTGTTCTTTTCTTTGTGAATACTTTGTGATAGTAGACATTTTACTGGAAAGTCCAATTTCATCTTGCAACTGGAAAAAAAAAACCCTCCACATATCATGATTATGACTCCCTAAATAATTAATTGCTTGGTATTAAAAAATTCCTATCATACCGCCTTGCAGATAGTCCTGATTTTGTTATAAATTATTATTAACACAAACAAACACAAACAGAGCATATAATGCATATAGTCAGTGTTCCCCCCAAAAAATAAACGATATATTCAAATGTTTTGTCCTTTTTATCCCCGAACTATCGTTGCCAGTAACAGTAAAATGCCGATTTTGAGTATAATAACTTTCTCAGATACAATAAAAAATGTGTGCCTACGTGAAAGTTATTTGAGATATTTATTTGAATATTTTGTTTCTACATGCATATCGCCAACCCGACCATTCTGTAATGTCCTTCTTGACATTAACCAATCATGGATGGGTCGCAAGTACTAAGAGTTTGTCTTCAGTGTATTTTCGTTTTTCAAAAACAGTTGGAGGTTTGCAAACAAAAAAAAACTCTTATCATTAACGCTGATTTTATTTTTGTTTTTCCTTAACTGGCCGTAATAAAAATTAATTTTGACAGTTATTAACGTTGCTTATAAGGTGTTATTATTCCATCAAGACTTAGACGGTAAAAGCTACTTCTAAAAGCGGCCGCTATTAGACATTATGTCTTTACATGTAATTTCTTCGTTTTGCCCAAGAAGGATTGCCCGCGTCAAAAGTTTGCTTTATTTTTGTTATCATTAACGGACGCATGGCATAATGTCTGTATAATTTAGTGATAAAATTATTGTAGTTACAACAATGCTGGTACAACTTTGTTAGTTTCGAGTCTGCATGAATCAAGTACTTGAACTTTTCACTTATCTTATTGAATTACTTTTGGGTGTAACATGGCACTGTGAGAACATTGTATATATGTTATTTATATATTGCTATACCGGTCGTTCTGTTGATCCTGGAAAATGGTAATAAAGGGCAGGTCTACTGACACTATACACGACTGAGATAACTTGAGTATTCCTCAAGTTCCAAGTTCCGATCTAGTAATTCGACGTCTATTGGTGTCGGTATGTGCTCAAAGCCCGTTCCAATTAGGAGAAAACACTATCCCTGAAGAAGATTAAAGCTCTAGTTTCTACTTATTTTCCAAAGTCGAAAGTAGAGGGTCTACTTTCAAGTGGGAAGAGGGCGTTCCTCTTCGTCTGTCAGAAATATTGTATCAGATTTTAAATGCACGCCACGCCCTACGCTGTGTATGTTTTTGGTTGAGAAATAATAATGACTATAAAATACAAATATCATACATAAATTCGGCCCGGTGTGATTTAATTTACCCGCTTCTTTTCTGTATTTTAAACATTAAATTACTGCTATTGGCGATAAACTATGTAATAATTTCTTTTAAAAAATATCAGTCTTCAAACAATAGAAATTTCCTATCTCCTGGACGAAATATAATAATTATACTATTTTATGCAATTTTCAGGGAAAAGTAATACTATTTCATATTTAATTAATAGGTTTTTGAGCAAGTTTGTTTCATGGTGTTGGGTATCTACTAAAAATTTGAACATCTCTTAACATTTTTGTTCACTATCTTCGCCTTTCGTTTTTTTTTATAAATTAAAAAACAAAATACATAATTGAACGGTGAATATTCATGTCCTGAAAAATTAGTAACGAAACCACTCTACTATATGTTCTATATGAGAACATGAATTGATAAGAATTTTATATGTTAAAGTGGGACACAATGGCTCGGAACGACTTTGCTTATTTTATTGGTATTTATCTATTTATTACATACATATTTATTGGTCATGATATTTTGTTATATATTTTGCGACTGATTACAATTTTTTTTTTTGAATGTCGATCTTAGGTCGGTATAAAAGAGAAGTGTATTCTCATGAATAATGTGTGATCAAAAGGGTTTTAGATCAAAGCGTAGGGTTAGTGGCGAGTATAAAATATTTTAGTTAGATTTAGAAGTGAAGAATATAGTCAGAAAAAATCATATATTTTGACTTAATGATGTGAGGTCTACCGCCTACCATTGACATATTGTGCTAAAAATATTAATCCTGTATTAATGAATGTTTTCTTGCTATTGCGTTGTCGATCTCTGACCTGATCTGAAGGACGAGAAATAAAATTAAACAGTTCCAGATGTAAAATACATATTTTCCTTTCATTTCCACTGTGCTGTCCTCACTCATGGCGAAGATGTTATCTGCAGCACGTGCCCAACTCCCAAGCGGCAGCAGGGCTTCTCATACTTCTCACATTTCACAGTCAGCTTACTTTTAGTGTAGCAGTTTGATTCATTTACGAGGTTTTCTTGTAACGAGTTTAAACCATGCGTACTAACCAGCCTTGGCTTCGAGTAAACAATCCTTACACTCTACCAGTAGTTGACCTTTTGTTGGTGTTTATATCCAGGATGCAAAAACAGTGTTATTGTACCAAGAAATTTAAATATATTCCTAATTATATACCTGTTTAAATGTTTTCGATTTGATATTTAATTTTAATCTGTCCAGCAGTTGTATGTGGCTTGCTGACTTGTAACTGTGGAGATCCGGGTTTGATCTTTGGATGGTCCTTGAATTTTTTTGGGGTCGGATGGGTCTCGTTTGGGGAGTTATCCAGCATCATGAGGATAAATGAGTACCTTCTCGATTAAACAATCAACGAATCCGATAAAGAAATCTTATTCCTCATTCGTTTTGATGTTATATTTTGGCCCAACTCTCAATGTCACTCATGTGGTCTTGCAATGTGACAGGAGATTTATTGCGATTAATATAATATCAAACAATATCATCATCAATATTATGAATACATGCTCTTTTTATTATTAATTGTTCTTATAGTAGTTTTCCTACGTACATTATAGAAGATCCCCCACCTAAATAAAGCCAGTCGTAGAGTGAATGCAGTACATTAAGAATAACAACCCTTTTTTAACTTTTATGTTTCTTGCATAATTTTAAGTTAAATAATCTTCGTAGAGGAGAGTCTTTTAAAAGAAAAGAAAGAAAATCTTTATTATGAAGTACAAGCTAAACACTGGTATATACAAATATTAAGAGTTACTTTACTACATTCTAGTTGGGATGTGTGGGAACAAGGGTCTGGGACTAAAGCTGAGGGTAGTTCTCGGATGTGGGATGGAGGTCTTGAAGGGATGCGGTCGCTTACTTAAACAATAACAGGAAACACCAGTGACTTCCATGAAGTCACGAGGCAGGTATACACTAGAAGGGTATCTTTTATCATTATATATAATATTAGCATTACAATATTCTTAGCATTATATAACTTTAGATGTTACGAAATTTTAGACCATTCGTTGGGCGAGTAGCTGGAAGCTTATATGTTATTGTGTTTTTATTTTATCATACATAAAATAGGGGATCTGTTATTATTAACTAATTAAATTATTAATTTTATCTGCAGTTTAGGTTAAATTTCCAAACTTTCAATATGTTGGATTTTTATTACTCAGAGTTTTTATTTTAGGAAATGAGGATAGCACAGAGCTGTCAAAAACGTTATTGTTCAATAAACTGTATCGTGGAGAAGCAGAGGAGTATTAATTTAAATATGTTCATCAACAACAGACACCAAGCATACTGTGCTTATACAGTTTCTTTTCTATCTATCTAATTCTAATTCTATCCAATAATTATTTAGGAAGCACGTTTGCTTTATCTTCGCTTCGGCAAATACTCTTTATTGGGCTATAATTACAATCTGCCTTTTATAAGGCAATCAGTAATTGCGATAAACGCTCTCATTCATACCATATTTACAATTCATCATTCACTCACTCATTCATACAATATTTACAGACGGCCCAGAGACCTCCCAAATCCACATAAAGCGAATAAATCTTTCGCATTTTACTAAAGATTTCCGTGGAGGGGGACTAATTGATGAGTCTATAACCAATTTTTTTATAGCTTTATCTAAAGTAATATTTCTCTCGGGACATGGGTAAGGCCCGTTCGGTATATAAGGAACGCCGGCCTCCGTCGACGAAGAGCTAACTGTATTAAAACTAATGCCGGCTGGGCACTCAGTTAAATTTACGTTAGCAGAACGGATAATTATGTTAACAATTTGGAGGGGGGCCCCGCGCAACACCACGGAGCGCTTCTGTAGCAGCTACCACACATTACCTGCGGCCTGTGATAAACACCTTGTTCTACGGTTATATGAATTTGTTATAAACACTATAGCATCGTCGTTAAGCACAATTTCATTGTGCATATATACGGCAAGTAATAACGGTTATTCTCGAGTGATCTGCCGTAATAAGAAGGAGGAAAACTTTTGGTCGTTTGCAACACGCGGAATTTAATCCAACGATACATTTTAAAAAATACTCCATTTTATTTCTAAGCATTGCCAGTCACTACAATCAGAAAACCACTTAGTCAATGGATGTAAAAAAATATTAACAACTACTGGATGTATGATGGAACTGCATTGTGACTTCTACTTTTGGCTCTCAAAATTTCATTTCTTTTGAATATCTTCGTATTTCTTAACCGTGCCCTCATTTGTGGGGTAAATCAGAAAATTAAATTTTTTTAAGCCTTTGAGTTCTGACTAGAGAAGTCTCAAAAGTCATGTTGTTGCATTAAATTGTTTCTTCAGTCCCGAGAGGCCTCCTCTATCGAGATCTATGCGACTAGTTCTTCAAAATAAGTAAACATAATAATCATTTCGGATCATAATTTCTTCAGCAATCTACTGTAGATCGAGTCCGTAGAAATAACAACCCACCGGTGAGAATCACATTTGTTTTTTATTAATACTTATTTTTCATTCACGGTATTTCTTGAAACATTTAGGATGAATGTTTGGCAGGCAAAAGCCCGATGCTTTAAGAAAAAAACTATTTTCATGTAGTTTTTCGGTGTGATGACATTTTATTTCTTAGAAGAAAATTCGACAACGGTACTAAAATAGCAAGCAGTTTATATACCAACAATCAACATTTCTGTCCTTCCTCTTTTGCTGATCGGCAGTTCAAATAGAAAGTATGAAAGGGAAATCCAAGTAAAAGGTTATTTGAACAACTTCTCTGGGCCCACCGATGCAAGCTTGGCAAGAAAATTGATATAACAGGAGTGGAGAAAAGAATGCCTCAAGTGACCTTAGATGGAGTGAAGATAAGATTTGATTGGTGCAAGAGTAAGGAGTTGACACATAACAGGGGCTTATGGCACTGGCATTATAAGCTGCATCACTTCACACTGAAAGGTGTTATAGGAGAACTAGAAAATAATGATGGTGATATTGAAAGCAACCGAACACATCATACAGTACTGCCATATCCGCTACCATCCGCTTTCTGGGTGCAACAGACCAGAGGCTACTTAGGCCAGAGGCTGTTTATTTATTAATTTACCTAACCACCATTTATATAAACATATATTTTGTATTTAGACATATTTTTTTCAATCATCCATTTATCAGCCGATGGCTGATTCATTTAACATGTATAAGTGGACAACTTCATAATAAATGAAGAATCGCATTTTATTTCATAACCAGTGGATGAAACGGAAAACGCCCTGATGAATTAAACTCTTCAACTGTCAAGCGAAAATATTACGTTCCGTGTCCAATTAGCAACACGTGTCAATTGGGCAGTAACCGGGTTTCTACTGATATATTCTTTATTCGGACGAAGGCCCTTGATAGAGAGAGACGAATCCCAATTGCATTGTCAGATGAATACTTTTTAATTACCGCATTTCATTAAGTATTCTAATGGGGTTAGATTGTTTGTAAACTGTGTCGCAGAGCTGCTATCCCCCCATTTGCTCATTTAACTCAGCATTAGTTATTTAATCAATACACTATAGAATTTGTTTAGAGGTGGAATTCGGTGTTGAAGAGGTGGTTACAATTTTGTCATTTATTGTTTATATTATGATTACTGCTATTATTTTGTTTTGATATAACATTATTTTAGCTGTATGCCCTCGCAAAATCATTGTGCCCGGAATTACATGTATTATTAATTAATACGGAATTACTTTTAACATGCCTAACTTCAGATCATACGCATCACTCAATGCTCTTCTTATGTAATTGTTATATTCCTAATTATATACCTGTAAATACATTAACTGTTTGGCAAACTCAAATCATCTAATAAAAGTAATTTCTACATACCAACTGCTTACAGGTAAAAATAAAATTGTAATATAAAAAGTCTGCATACAACAAAGTACATAGTCTTCACCAGCCAAGAATCGTAACAGTAAAATATAAATCGTAAAGAATCGCTGATTCGTAAAGATTGATTCGTTGATCGGATGTTGTTGATAAAAGCTATGAGGCATTATTATTCATCATAACACCACGGCCCTTTGATTTTATATAGATCATTGAAAATTCCTAATCTTCTTCAACCAATGTCTTATTTTTATCGTCATTGCTGAATCATAATAATATATTTATATTATTGAAGCACAGAGAGACGAGTTTATGAATTATTGGCGAAATAATTAATATTTCTAGTTTTTTGTTCGATTATGAATAGTTATACAACTAGCGGAAGAGAAAAAAAGTTCGGACCTCCGATTGCTGTCTTCTGAATATTCTGAAGGAAAGTCTTATATAAAAAAAGAGTATTACGCTCGAAAGCGATTTGCTTACCGTTACCCAAGCTTAAAGAGTTTGCGGTGCTCCCAAATGATATGTTTATATAACTAATATATCTGTGTACTGAGATAGAATCAGACTTCGCTTTATATATTTCTTAATGTGATTCGAAATCGCACATTACAATCTTGCTCTTCTGATCTTGTCTTGTATCTTATATGATTACAAGGCATTTCCGCCGTCTCTTTTCCATTGGCATAAACGGTTTGCAGGTTATTTGCATATTTAAGTTTCTCTTTCTTGTCAATCGTCGAAACGCTGTCACAGAGCTGACGAGAAAGTTGATATTTCAGAACTCGATCAGTTCTGGATAAGGGCGACTGAGAGACGGACAAGCTGCTAGCGGGGAATTAGATTTTGCCTTAGTTACTGCAGCATCACAATAGTGGGGAAAGTGCCCTTGATGGCAGATGTTTCTCAAAAATGATAGCTCTATGCCTACTATGTATTTACCGTTCTCCGGTCTTTGAACGGCGTGTGTTTGCTTCAACTTGATTTTTCTTAGTAGTTTTTGGTATTTACCGAGATCGAAGATGTCAACATAAATACGAATTATATCGTTCTCACTGTGTGGAAACCACTCAATAAATATGAACAATAATAAGAATCTCATCAAATATATTGTATTTTAATTACTTCATAAAATACGTGAATAATTTAACATCATATCGTTCTACGCCAAGGAAAACATAGTTGATTCGCACTGTTTATGCGCCCTGAAAAGCCATTAGCGAAAATGCACAAACACTGAATATTTTCACTTTATAATTGTGTACATAAATGTATTGCTTATACATTTTTTGTAAAGTTTTATTACTATCCTTCTACCTTGGCATTAGTTTTTCATTGTCAAATTAGGCGAACTTAATTAATATCAACACTTGAGTTATTTATATGCCATGAAGAGTCAGTTCTAGATTTACAGATAATTTTTCATGTAAAGCTAACACTTTTACATTGTTATTTTACGGATTTATCTAGCTAGTTTCGAGAGAACTAGTTAGACGGTATCACAAGGTGTCATCACTTCTTTACAGCTGTTTAAAGACATAAATTAACACAGGATTATTACACCGGATAAGTTGTTCAAAACACGTTGGGAGTTATTTCTAAGCTCCCTTAAATATAATAATAAATCTCAACAGAATGAAGCTTCGAACAATACATTGAGTTAACAAGACTACATTTGACTGACGTAGTTCAATCGGTTTCTATTGATGTAGTCTGATTAAATGAATTACATAATTGGTTTATAGGACCTTGGGCGTATTGACGCTGCTAGGATAGTTTCCATTTATGACTCCCAAAATATTAATTAATAACCGAATTATTTAATTGCGGGACAAATCTCATACAACACATGAGTGAATTTTCTACAGCTAGGCATGTTACGTATGTTTCGCAGCTCTCTCTTGTTAAGATATCCACCTTCAAGCTAGAATAAATTACATATGCCTAAGATAACCACACACAGTTAACCCCAAGTCAGTCAGGATCCAGCATGCCCGCCAGATGACTATGTTTAGCCGGGAATTCTCGTGTGCGTGGCTCGACCTTGCTCCACGACCGATACATCACTGTTCCAAGGCCTCTGTTCGCTATTTAATATTTATCAGGCGAAATCTCCGTTCCGGCAGTCGATTAAACGATTCAGTTACTTTCGTTGTCCTGTCCCTGCGAGATAGCAAATTGCTCCCCTACCGACGTCTTGCTATTGATAAAACCCCCATGATATTTCAAGGTGTCAGTACAGGGGGTATTTCCACCTGTACGGTGATCTGTAGACATATCAAGATTGGTTCTGTGTTATTATGGGTATAATTAGATTCGTGACGCAAGTGCTGTCATAGGACTAATCTTAAGGTATCTACAGACTGACTAATTGTTTCAAAAACAGAAACACAATTTGAATATCACGAGATAACAACTGGAGGGCAAGAGCTGCCGAAGGCCGGAGACTCGGAGGCTGGTGGTGACGTTGGAGGGGGGTATATCTTGGTCTTGGTTAAAACCATAAGAGTATGTTTGTTTCCGGTAGTCAGGAGCATTTGGACATTATCCATGATCACAAAATTGTGAAAATCATTACCATATACTGGTGTATTTCTATTGAAGCAGCTAAATAGAGGCATGTTTTTTTATCCACATCCTGCACCCAGCCTCCTAGTCATAGAATAAGAAATCTCAATCTAGTTGGTGGACCTGGTGTGCCACCGAAATCTCAGGGCGGATTGAGGGAGTCCTGGTGTTTAGTTCAGCGCTCGTATCCTTTACTTCTAGAGTACATATACCATGACTACAAGACATTGATGACCACTGTGATCGAGGTGACATAATGAGGGAAGGAATTCCTTGCATTCGTGACTGTATGTTACTAAAATTGTTACTATTAAATATTATCTTGTTCATTTATTTTTTTAAAACGAATTGTTAGTCAGTGTCTCGCCTTACAATAATAAGAAACTTCAGGTTCTATTTGACATCCCAAACCCTTAAAGTCAAAAATAAGCGTGACCTCGTAAGTATGTTATTTAAATTTTTTTTCAATGGTGGGGTAAGGTTGGGTCTGGGGAGTTTACTTGAGTTGTCTCCAGTATTGATTGGCTACGTTAATGTGCTCAGAAGGCATTGCTATAATTCATTCTAGCCCCAATCCAACAATTTTGTAGATACTGTTGCTAAAACATCGAATTTGGATTAATGCGATCAATAGACGGTTGGATATATGTCAATATGCGGAGTGTTGCTACAAAGCAAAATAAGGGGGAGCCTTTAGTATAAAGATAAAAAAATTATTAAATTGATGTGATCAATGGCCGCAGTCTAGAAAGAATAAGTTTTTTTATCCCACTTAGGTGAAGTTTGCCACAAATGTTTTATACCGTAGGTAACACTAGAAATCAAATAAGGTGACGTTCGTTATTATAGATGTTATCAGTTCAATCATCACAGTGATATTAAAATTGGTTTGTCTCTAACTTCATTTCATCAAGTCGGTTTTCCTCGAAGATTAATTACTGTGCTTCAGTTTCGGGAATAACTTTATAATAAGCAGTCAAAAAGCGAAGAGGTTTTGGAATGATTCACAGTGTTCTATCTGGATATAATTCATTTGTTTTTTTTATATTTTAACTAAAACTTATTCACATTTAAAACAATAAAATTATATTATTTCAAACGAATGCAGGCTGTTTGTCCCCTAACTTCTCTTGATGCTCTTCAAGATGTATATTTCGACTTTATCCACTCATGCTACTTTATTAATTATACGTTAAGTGCTGTTTGTATACTATTTTAATAAAATAATAGATCGATCCTGCATCAAAATTTATTGAGTAATTAACTTTATTATTATTATGTATGTATTACTTTGTTGGATGCAATCAATTTGTAGTTGTATCATCACTGCATCGACATCGAACCACCAATACTTGTCGCATTTCCAAGGGAGGAGGGGTACTTATTTTTCATTTAATCATAACTTTTATTATCTAATTAACATTACACTCTACAGGTTTGTGAGGATTTGAAAGTCAGTATTGTTTTTGATGGAATTGGCTGTGTAGATGAATTGTCTTGAGGTGCGTATGTAATTATGCGTCGTATTTCTGGAAATAAGTCGAATGTACAGTCGAAATTATTTGTTTGGGAGGGGAACCTGATGCGCAGTTTATGAATGTGTCCACTGCTTTCTTTAAGCACAAACCAGGTCCAGTCTACCCGTACTCACCCGTGGGTATGTGCAGCCTCCGGCGTGACGAGGTTATCCACAAGATGCACTTGATCGGTACGGCGGCCCTTTGTGCTGGTTAGCACTCTCGGATGGTCCTCAGGCGGTGGGCCCCTTCCGCCCCCGTGGGTAGCCAGGTCGGGCGTGATTTCTGCCTCGCTGCCGCCCCCGGCCCTCTTTGCCCATATTTACCGCTCCCTTTGACCTGGCCAGATGCGTCAGCCTTCACCTAGTCGTCAACTGTGTGGGTCGATTATTCCCCGATAGAGTGAATAAAAATATAAACAATCTTTTTATTAGTAAAGAAAACCATGGATTTTATTTAAACCTGTTAGGAAAACAGCATCAAGTCAAGTTGTATAACATAATTACAAGTTTTTCATAAATCATAAAATATTGTGTTTTTACATGTGTCCCAGGGTTGTTAATAGAATAATTAATGAAAAAAAAATTGTTTGTATCGAATTCAACTCAATGTCCAACAAACGTTTTTGTTTTATGGACAATTAACTGTTCGTGGGATAAATATATTTATTGAATGGCTATAATTACGTTGTCACTAAAAATGTCATCATAAGCGTATTTCATTGATTTTTTGAAAACCCATTACCATATCCTTATTAGAGATATGAAAGTTTTACTTGATGCTTAGAGATGTTAACAATAAAATCAGCATTATTGCTACAAGTAGAGTAGCAAATCAAAGATTTCGAAGAAAATATGTATTATGTGCAGTGTCTTCTGCGGAATATTATTACTAGTCATTGAGTTATGCATCGCCTCATTTTTTATGTTTTGTTTGGGCCTTCAAATTCAGCTACTAAACTAGCATGCCTCTACTTCTAACTCAGATTAATTGGTAATAAAATTGAGAACACGTTTTTAATAACAGTGTTAATGATGCTTTTAAAACTACTCTATCACTTGTGCACCTCAGAATGTCAAAAAAAAAAATTTTTTTCCTTCTTCTTAGCCCCTTTAAAATCACGGAAAATTATATACAATTATAGATCCTTAGGTGAATCTATATGTCAGAAATATGACAGAACGCAGACTTAAGAAATTCACACGTACATACGTTCATCGAGACTTGACAATTCTATCAAAAACCATACGAACGCCCGAATCCTCACATACGAGGATGCTCGTACTAGGAACTCAAGATTTACCTGACACTACACCACGACTCCGGACAAACTGGAGTCAGAATTTATTAATTTAAATAAACTGCCATGAACATATGGGGAGGTATCACTGGATGTTATTTCTCGCATGTCATCAAAAACGAAATAAAATGTCAAAATAGTGAGCGATTATGCTAAAATATATAAGTACCATATTTATTATTGGATAAAGTGCCATATTTATTTATTTATTCCACCATGGTGGTTAGATGCACCCAGTACACAGAAAATAACAGCTGAAAATATATCCTGTTAATTGCTGAATTGCTTTGTTATAAAGGCTGCTTATAAAGGTGCTCACATGTCTCTTGCCTCCACGCCGAGTCAAGATGGCTGTTCCCTTCCTTCCGTGCATAATATTTCCTCGGTTCATTCGTTTTTCAAACCAAAAATTCGTATCTTAATAATTGATACTTTGCCCCTTAATACATTTTTGTTTCTATTATATTATATTCTAAATTACATAAACCTATTCCTGCGTAATAGGAGAATTCATGATATAAGGCAGCTAATTAATATCCATAAACACTATTGATATGGTTACTTTTTTGTGTTAAGTTAGTAACATTAACTAATTAATTAATATGACGAGGATAGAATATTGGTGGATGTTAGATTAATTAATAGTTCCAGTAATTACCTTAATTACTAGTATAGCGGCTGCAATCTAGTCAATTAAAATTATCCTATTTTATCACGCGATACGTGGAAGGTAAAAAGTAGACGGAAATATTTTAATAAGACGCTTTTAGGATCACTACATGTTTCGGGGTGGTCTCTGTTGAGTTTCGTTTTTTTTTATTTCAAACGACCACGGATTATGTTCGACTAACTGGTGGAACATATTATTTTCCTTAGGTTTTTTTTCACATCATATCATTACTAATTAATGCTCTTATCTTGCACTACTAGTATTCATGTGTGCTAGGTAATGTTTAATTTCATACTAAACCGGTATTCATCATTATTATATATATTATTCAAATATATTCCGAGTCAGTGACTTATTTCAGCACTAACTAGGCAATTTAAATTAATTGGTTTGAACAGCTCACTGATGATGAATATTTTGATATATATATATATTTCTTTTAAAATTCACATAATAATCATATATTTTTGTAGATAGTCAAAATTATATTTTTTAGTCCTTATTAATTGCTGAATAATAAACTGCATTTTTTTGGACTATAATAAACTTGCACATACATTTTAATTAAACTGTAAAACTTGTAATAGTAAATTACTATTTATGAACTCACAACTTCAATTGAGGTGGTTAAAGTCAGAGTGCTATAAGTCGGTTTTTGTTCATTTTGAAAAAGAAAAGGTTTTACTAGAGTTATTGTGATAAACTCCCAAGTCACAAATTTGTGCCAGAAACCAAATGAATATTGAAATGAGATTTGATTAAAAGTAATTGTGAAGTAAAAGTTGTCTAAATGCTATTTTCACTTTATTTTAAATATATGAAAATGATACCATTGCACAAGTAAATAAATACAATTTTTGAGGTTGATAAATAATTGAGAACATCGAAAAAAGGTTGTGACTTAGTTCTCGTTATCTTTCAGACTGACACCACTCTGACTTTATCTTCCTCAATTTTTGTCGCAACAAAAGGCACGCGTGAACTTTCCCTTGTTTTTTAATTATTCATACGACCTACAAACGATATGATAATTTATTTGACTACTTCAATTGCCTTATTTGATAATTGCCCCTGGTATATATGTTTGTATCAGTGGTTGGGTTGGTCCTGTTGTTCGTTTGTCGAAAACTAATTCCTGCTTAATTGAGAAAGGTCCCAGGTGAGGGTACATATTAAATTAACCTAAAGTGTTGTCCGTCCACCCCCTCTCTCCCCCATATCAAGGGTTATTGATGAGCTTGTTTTCTTCCATCCCCTGTAAAAACCACTTCCAGTCTTCCATCACTTGCAGTAATCCTCTTATTAAATCCTCGACACCTCGCCAACTTTAGAATATTCGCTAAGGGATAAACCTGATAACAACCGAGAGAGTTTTTCAATATTAAAAAATATTATCTCAATGTTAAAAACATTATTTTTTGATGGAATATTTTATGTACTCCAACTAGGTACTGAAGTGCGCGATGTCATATCCGGTCACCCATTTCTAAATTGGAGCTACAAGAGGAAAATTCACTATCAGTCTAGGGATATGCAGACAGGTGCACACGAATAACCTGAACCTGCTTGAAAGCAAAGCTTCATCATTAGGTCTCTACAATAAGTTACTTAGTAATTGGTAAGCCCTATGTAACTTGAAGGCCATGCCATTCCCTTCTATTGCTCGTGTGGAGAAGGAAAGTGAGAACGATGATAATTGCGGACTATGGCAGCGAGGTATAAAAGCAGATATATTTAATGAAGGTTGAGGAGGACCTTGCAAGGTCGCATTCCAAACCCAGGTACTCGAGGCCTATGGGGTCCGTATTGTTCTGTTACCTCTTCTTTATTTATGTCTGTCCTGGCTGCTCACCCCGCGCGGTGTCTTTGCTGTTCCCACCCCGTCCACTTCACTTCTTAGCGGTACCTCCGCCCCTGGCATTAATTATTTATACTCTGTGTATTTTATACATTTATACTCAGTTGATGTGTATTTATTAACATACTCAAGAAGCTATAACTGCATTTATTTGATTCTTCCAACGATTCATCGTACTTGTTCGAAAATGTACCCTCTCCCTTTGAGGTCGGCAATCAAGTTAATAAATGCAGACTATTTACGGTTTCTTTGGCTTTTAAAAACCAGAAATTCAATAATTTTCACCGCTGTATCTTCCTGTGCCACCTCAGTTTGGCGAAAACGGGCAATATTTTGTGAGGAAATTTTACTTGATGCTCCAAAATGACTAAAATAGAAGTGACCAACGAAATAAAAAACTAATTTAGTTAATAAATTTATTAAAATATAGATAATTACCCATAAAAACGCTGGGTTTTAAATTGATTAGGGCCACGTTCTGATTAGTAGTGAATATGTCCAAGAACGTTATTGATCTGTTCTCGCTCAGAAAATATTTTTATTTTTTTATTTTATTTTATTTACAAAAAAGTCTTAAAGACTTGTTAGGTTATTGATATTGTCTAATTAAAGCAGGTACATAAAGTCTTTTGGTAAAACGAGAGAAATACGTATACGTATAAACACTTGATATACCCTTCGAACGATTTTTTCCGACTTCACTAATATTACTACAAGATAGGATCCGTTGATGTCATCTGGTCGCTTTTTGAATTCACGGATATGAAAGTGAACGAAGATATATAATATTAGTAGCCAGACTGCACGATGATGTACACTGGGCATCAGCTCTTTACACCAACTATATCACCACAATGTCTTGGAGCTCGCTGGGCGTGGTCCAGAGGCTGAGTGCATTTGCCCTCTTATCTCACATTTCCTCCGGTGTTGGCGCCTTGATGGAATTGGCGCCGGGTGAATGTTCAATCTGTCATGATGACATCTTTTCACGGATCTGCCATTTTCTGCTCTTATCTACTCCGTAGCGAAATCGTTATTCTTATTGCCCAGAATCGAGCCAGTACTTGAAATCTGGATTGGGATATTTGAAAATCTCATTCACTTTACTAGTATTTAAATATCCCTATGAACGTGTAGAACCCAAGCTGAAGATGGCTACTCGTCCATGAAACAGTGCACTATAACAACTAAGAGTATACCTCTAAGCAGTTTAAAAAATCGTAAATAGCATTTTGTTTGTTTTTTTCCTGTTTTATTGTTCCTTTTCATATGTTGCTAATTAATATTATTATAGTTTTAAATTGATGTTTTGAGCAGTGTTAGTTAGATAGAACATTAAAGACGGTTTGAGAGAATAAACCAAGGTTCGTTGACCGATGTAACAATCCCAAATGCACTGGAGTACGCTCCCTCCCCCTCATCCCCAAGACTAATCCCTATGTGCCCACACCATGCACCATAAGGAAACCCCGTTTTGGAATAGCGATCACAAAATACTTGCAATGAGCAGTACCCATCAAAAAAATCATTGTGAGTTTGTTTTCCGGTTTTGATTCAGTTAGTTCTGCTTCATTCTGTTCTGTTGAAACGGTGAAGAAAAAAACAAGGATATAAAAATAGCTTGCGTTTCACTAGCATATCTTGGAAGGAAACGGTCCCGGGTGATGACATGAGGAGCTTATTTTCGCATAAGGAAATAGATCAATAAGTTGTGTGGCATTAGATTCGGTACAGCCTGTATATGAAGTACCGTTTATTTGATAGTGACTTTCTAAAACGTCTAGGTAGGATAGATCGCTACACACTTTTCCCTCTTCCGAGCTGTAGAAACTGCATAGGAATGAGAACACCATCAATAATAGGCGGGCCCACACTACTGGAACACTTTCCACTAGTCACTACCACCAGCATCAGTGACTAAAGAAGTGTGCTGTGCGTTGACAGGTCGAGGTCACACTGTTATCTCAATCGGACACGCATTACCTGGCTGGCCGAAACCTCTCTCCTCACGCCAAATATTTACACGACCAACACCGTCGTTAATCTGTGCTGGGCAAGTGGCTCTATTCTGTCGCCTGGTCTAGTGCTACTTGGAGGTCGTTAGCCTCGGCATGCTTCGGGTAACCAACCGACACCCACGGCCGAACGTTGGATATCGTATCATTTAGACTTGGGGTCCTTCATTCAACATTCATCCCTCCAATCATTGAGCGGCAATAGTTTCAGAGCAAGGCTACCCTACCTTGAAAGATTTTAACTGTACCATGTGGACTTTTAATTACAAACTTTTGTGCTTTTATGTTATACAGGATCGCGGTCTAAAGTCACTACTGGGGGTCATGTGTTCATTAAATATACATTTTGCGTACGAATGTCATTAGACCGCGATCCTGTATAACGTTTTAATTATTGCGAGGGCAAAAAAGTTTGTAATTAAATGTCAATAGGGTACGGTATGGTTAAAATCCTTCACGGTATGGTGGCTTTGCCCTGAAACTATTACCGCTCAATGATTAAATGAATGATGAATGAAGGTGGGTAAGTTCATCAACCAGAGAACAAAGTTTTTTGACTCGTTGCAGCCCCTGACGAACTCAGGGTTTAACCCCACCACCCTTCCCGCATCAATGGTAACAGACTGTCGGGGAAAATTAGGTTAAGAATTCGTTGTTAGATGTAAGTTAGTTTTATGTTTCTGATACATAAGATGAGCCCCATCACTTTTAAACATGTTTAGACAACCAAGCTACAGGACATATAATGACCTACTGTAAATAGGTTCATTTATGTAAAATCTATACTGATTCCATGATTTATAATAACAAGAGGACATAAAGGAAAACAAATATGCATGCTGTAATGTTCTTTTATAGGAGTGATTTGAAAGTAGTATTATTATGTTAAATAATAAAAAAAGTTTAAATTCAGACAAGTGAATGTAGCGGGAGGAAGCATATAGGTATTGGAGCAGTTGAGGAACGCTGGTAATTCAGTTTTTTATAGTTGCTTGGGTGGTTCAGTTGTTGAAAGATGTTTGAAGGAGATGTGTGTTTTTTATAATTGCTGGAGAAGAGAAGTGTTGATTTTGTGCAGTTTACGGATGGTCAAACATATTTAACGTGAGGGCCCTCATATCTCTTGTTTCTTCGTATTACCTCTTGTCATCGCATACCATAATATCAACTCATGCATCATATTTGGATATTAGCGGAGTCTACAGGAGGTCGTGGAGGCAGTAAGGTATTTGGAGTGTCAGGATCACAAAACATAGAATGTAGCAAGGCATGCATTCGTCATAAATTTGTGAAGAACTTAAAAACAGAATATATATTTTTTTTTATTTTTTGGAGGACTCTCCTAAGATATAATAAATTTCAAGGTTAATTTACATTTTTTTATTAATAAATTTTACAATGATATTATATAATAGAAATAAAGATGTAAAGGTACAAAACTATACACTGATTTATTTTCGAATTAAAGTTAGTTACAGCCCTGATGATGCCTCAACATGTGAAACGTTGAAAGTTTAATGGTATTATATCGATAAAATAGTTGTGAAGATACTAAAGCTTGATGAGGATCTCATAGTGGGAATATTTCATATTGAAGTTAGTGACATAATTAAACAGAAATTAGCCACTTTTTTTGGCTACATATCCAGCGATGTTTGATACTAGAATTTGGTTAAACGACCACTAGATAAATAAATTTACTGGATAGAGCGCAAGCATTTAATTGGATCTCTTCCAAAATACCCCACCATTAGTTTGGTCTGTATTTGGAGTTTTTACTACCAATTGATCTATATAAAATTTATATATTCTGTTACAGTAATGTGGATTTATTCATCTATCAGTGTGATTACAGCAGGCCATCTTTAACCTGGCTTGAGTCTCTCTCAACATCAATCACTCTGATATATGAACTGTCTTATCATCGGTGTCATTGCCTTCACGCTCAGGGTAAAATATATCTTCTCAGATAGCGAGGCAAGATTTTCAGCGATCGTTTGGTAACCCATTCGGAAACATGGCGGTATGGAAATATACTATTCGTTTTTGCAGGGAATTTAGCTTCTAACGCCAAATTGTACTCGTGGCCAATATGTTTACTGATTCAGACATAAGTGTTACAAAATATCAGCTCCATGTTAGATGCGTATCGTGGACAACAATTATTCAAAATATTTGTCGATCCAAACTTTTATTGAGCTTTCAATTACCAAGTGCCGCAATAAACAAATTGCGCATGATACATTAATTATTTTAACTTTAGTCCAGTTTTTTCACATTCATATTACCGTTACTCGTGAAACCAGTAACTAGCGATATCTGGATAAACTCCCCTTTCAACCAGACTCCTCAGCTGATATCCTGGCCCCAAAATGTCTCAGAAGAGTACCCGGACTCCAGTGGATCTCCAGGAATTAGACCAGTGCTCAAACAGTGCAGGCCTTGTCTCGCTGTGAATGGGTCGTGCTGTACAGGACCTGACTCACTCACAGATAAGAGAGTCCCAGCTCAGGCGACAAATTAGATCCACATGAAGCACATATCTTCGAGACGGTTTGACTTCTCTCATCTATCTCAAAGATCCTCTGATGCCGTGGACTATTTTAGGATTAACGTGGTTTTATAGACGCTCTGTACTGCTGTTTCGAATGGTGTTTAGGCACATAAATACATACTTAAATAAGCGAATATTGTTTAGGGGTTAGGGCCCTTATGTCAGACCATTATGTTTGTCTGTCTGGTCTGCCGTGACTTGCGTTGTTCCGTTTTCAAGGTAAAGGCATGAAATTTTACAGGGAGTTCCAATTTTATACAAATGTAACATACAACAACCTTTATTGCGATAAAATTACAATCTGTTTTGTTGGGTAATATGTGATTGTGATCGATGATCTCATTCATACCATATTTACAGTTCTTTATTCATTTGCTCATTCATACAATATTTATAAACAGTCCGGAAATATCCCGAATCCGCATGGTTGTCACCTCCCTCGCAACTTAAAGAGGAAAGTGGAGTTTTGGGAAGTCCCCCCACGCACCTCCATCACCCGCGTCACTGTATACGAGCCAGTTGAGGATGACCGAGAGTGTGAGAGCAACGGACGGTTAGAAAATGATTGGATAAACTGGCCATTTCCAGGAATCCCACTGTCACGTATTTATAGCAGGTCACGAGTCCACTGCCACTTTAGTCTCCGAGGAGGATTGTAAGGATGTGTGACGCAGTGTAACGACTGTGCTAGGGGATTAGGGTGATTGCATAGGTTTCGATTGAATTTATACAATGAAATATACACTACGGCATGAAACATACGCATGTTCCATTAATTAATTTAAAAAATATATATATACATACCTTCATTTTTGGTAAATGGTGTTGAACATTACGCGAAACAGATCATTGAAACGTTATTAGACGATGGAACGATCTTCTATTGTATTACGATATCGTACCAGTTTAAACATATTCAAAATCAACGAAAGTTTTTCAAACTTTGAAGAGCAAATCCTTAGAGTCAAGTACAGGTCAAGTTCGTGTATCAGTCCAATCAGGGGGTCAAGACCTGTTACCAACAAAACTCACATTTTGTCACTTTTAGACTTTCTACAGTGCATTGTTGTTTTATATCGGCCTTAAGAGTTCGATTCTGTATGCGCTATACTATTTATTTTATTTATTATTTTGTGTCCAATTATTATTAATTTGTATGATACTAAATTTGTTATGATACTATTATAGACCAGTGCCAATACCTAAAACGTAAATACGTACATACAAAGTTGGTATTTATACGGATAAACAGAACACTAGTATAAACAGGGAGTGAATACGGAAGTTTAAAACGAAATGACATAATAATGCAATGATTCATTAATAAACGAACCTATTCTATTTCTAAAAAAAATCTAGTTGAAATTTCGTCTATTTGAGATTACTGTAGATAATTACATAACGATTATTGATAGTCATTTTGTACTAGGAAGGAAATTTTATATACCTGGAGAATCTAAGAAGAGTGTTATTTGACCAACTAAATAAACTTTATAACATATAATTCAAATTGCAGCGAACATTAATTAACTAATTAGTACGGGTCATTTATTGTAATTCATAAATCTAAAGCGCCGGATGATTTTGAAAAAGTTTTTTTGACTGTATATACAATTACAATCAATAAACTCGCAGCATAAAACTGTACTGAAACTGATACATGAACTAACGAATTAAAGAAATGAATCCAATGAGCTTTCTAATAGCTTCTAGCTTATTTTAGTTTTATATCGAGGTATAATCTTTCTTATTTTTACCATAAATGCATCATATTGAGTGAAATAATTTATATAAAAATTGGCATAGGTTGACGAGAGTTCAGCGTCTCTCCAACTTACTACATTAGATTATTTATAGCGGTTTTTTTTTAGTTTTAATTTATCGTAAATTTTACATTTGCATAAAATAAACATTTTGATATACATGTTTTAGTTTGTCAATAATTTGTAAGTTTAAGATAGTGCACTAATGTCTATGATGTATATGCATTGGTATAAGAAATATAATTATATTTAAAATGATGAAGTACATTGTTTTTCCTGTATATGCTGTTGCAATCCAACTACTTCAAACATATTTCTTACCCGAATGAAAACTACGCCACAGTGTTGCCTGTAAGGTTTTACATTTTAACTATAGAAAAGAGGATGAAATTAGTTATTTCAGCTAAACGGTCTGAAATGTTCACCAGCGTCGGGGTCGAGACCTCGTTCATGAAAATTAATCTTCAAAACTCCCCGAACCCCTGTCACTGACAGGCCGATGTAATTTTAGAATTTCATAAAATATACGTATATATTTATGCACTAATCGATCATTTATTCTGACATTTTAATATTAATATTGTTTTTAGTGAAACTGAATTATTCTCTACCTAATTCAGTTACATATCATATATAGTGTGAGTTGCTGTACACTGCGGGCATATGGCTAATTATTTCCGATATAAATTTAAAATGTATGTCTCGTTGGTAGCCATTAAAAATTTGGTGTCTTGAGATAATAAACGGCTATGAATAAGCTTTCAAAAGGTAACTTTCGTCGAGGATGAGATTGACAAGCAAGCACTCAACCAGAACGGACTGAGACCCAGGCAGACCTGAATGCCAAGGAGAAAGTTCACAAAATGTGCATTGGAGAGAACTTCCAGAGCTGACCGACACATGACACGGGCCAATGCCCAGTAGTCCCTCTGTGGTCTGCATAGGCTAGACATGTTGGACACCTCAACCTTAAGGCGAACAGAAATGCGAGCATATGTTTTAGTTTTGGGAGCGAATAATAATTAATAAATGAAATATTTGAGTAAACGTTGTTTTTCCAAGGGATCAGTAAAGCACAAGCAAAATAGGGGACCGTTTAAGGTAGATTTAAACCAACAATTCATTTCACATGGTTTTAAAATGTGAAAAAACGAGTTTTTACGGTCACAGGTCATTACTGCATGATCTGATCTGTTTCTTGAGTTCATTGATGGACTTCTCGAGGTCTATTAAACCAAAAATGCATTGCGCATAAGGAAAAAAATTAGCGTTTAGGTTAAGGTGTCGAGTCCACCTTATCGGGCTATAATGCGATCTTTACCTGTTTTGGCTCCGATTGTTTACGCTCCAAAATTTCTGTTCTGTTTTTTGGACTCAAAAGTATTAAAGAGGGGCTGGACCCGATCTTATATATATATCATTATATAGAATAGAAAATGTTATATCCCCTATTAGCTTTTAAATTTATTTAAATTCACAATAATGAACAATCGCTTAACATAAAATTCTAATCTAAAACTCTGATCTACCGAAAATGAAGGGATGTGTACGTATTACCAGATATTTTTGTGTATGTGTGTGGGTTCAAATGGCACAGGGATATACACAAATAAGCATCACTGGAAAAAAAAATAACCAACACAAAAAAAATGAGGAGCATTTATATTAGTATAAAGTTCTTATTCAAATTATTTCTAAATGAAATAAGGTGATTGTGTCATTTATTCATTTGTTTATGTCGGTACATCAGTCTCCTTGCAGTAGTTGTATGAAGTAATATGATAATAAGTGTTAAACAGTGGTTACAACATTGTATTAATCACAGATAGATGGAATCAGTTTAATGTTTTCTCCCGTGAATTTTCTCAAAGTTTCTTCTTCCAGAATTTCAGTAATGCTCAATTAATTTCTCAGTTATCGCATTATTTTTATATGGGAATAGCGTGATCCATCCCTATTTTATCTGGGAATCTGCGCAAGGCTCATAGCTATATCACTGCCGAATATGGTGTGAACAAACTTTAAAAATAATACCGACATGCACGAAAAGTTCGAGGTCACCACCATCACCGAAGCCATCAAAAGAAGATACATCAAGTTCTTCGACTCGTTGAAACATAGTCTAAACCCTCTATTCCAAGACATGAAACCCCCACCGCTACCGGCACGATGGCAACACACAAGATCTAGTAAAGCAGAGCAAATAGTGGACATCACGGCGCTTGGCCCACCAACAACAAGCCTCTAACGGGCACCCAACACTGCTATCCAAATAAATAAGACTGCACTACATGCCTAGAGGGACTCTAGGCCCAGCCACCAGTGGACTCTCACCACTGTACCGCAACAACCAACCTCTACCAAGGCTTCCCACACTCCTTAATTCTCTCACACCACCTTCAAGCAATTACTCCTAGTACAAGGATCCGCTCAACCCAAATCTTCCTAGGTTTTTCCCTCATCCTTAATCTTCTAGTTAGAGAGCTTAGAAAAAAAAAAAATGAACAGACCTGCGCACATTCACTTATCTATTTTATATATTAAATAATCTAATTTTTTTAATATAATAGAACAAATAAGCATCACCGGAAAAAAAGATAACCAGCAAAAAAAAAATGAGGAGCATTTATATCAGCTTAAACTTCTTATTCAAATTATACGTCCTAGAGCTGTCGAAAACGTTTTTGGTGATATATATGATATATATATATAATATACATTGAGGAAGGACCAATGAGTGTTTATTTAAATATTCTACATCCCTAACCACCATCGCGCCAATAGTAATGCATTATGTGATCCAACAATTCAACTTACAAATATTCCCACAGCCTCTCAGCTTGAAGAATCGTTTCATTATAAATAGTAACAATTAATTGCAGAACGGAAAAGGATTCAGTTGGTGAAAACTACCGACAGATTTGAATGCTACCTCAACTGAAAAGAAAATGTTCGGGTGAAAGTCTGGAAGCGATGACTGAGCGTACTCAGACCTGAAAAGAACATTTTCTTCGCATAATTAGCAGCAGCAAGCGCTCGGAACAACTGTCATTACCGCTGTCTTTAAAGAACGCTTTCTCCACCAATGTTCCTCGTAACTTCTTTCAGTAACACAGTTTTTTTTAAATGTCGTAGAATATTCTCAGAGCGGTCGTTCAAGTGAAAATTTCATTAAACCACGTTTTTAAGTTCCATAACGAATTTATGTTAAGATGGCTATGGTTATTTTGGCCAGATGTAATTAATTTATTATGTTACAAATTCAACTGGGAGAATCAACACAAATTTAAGAACAAACTAGCTGACCGAGCAAAGAAATCTTCCGACTCAGCAAATCTACTGCGTAAATGAATGCAGGTTTTGGATAAAGTTCTATAAAGTAATTTTGTTGATCGAAGTAGTGTATGAGGGCAATGAATGTAGTGCAGAAACAATGAAACGTTCAGAAAACAATGCTTTGAATACTTGCAGAGAATCTTAAGACCCAATAGCTTTAAGTGTGTAAACCCATTTTCTTGTGCCTCTCGTTCTATCACATAATGCATTACTATTGGCTCGATGGTGGTTCGTGATGTAGAATATTCAAATAAACACTCATTGGTCCTTCCTCATTATACTCATATTCTACATATCATATATCATACATATCACCAAAACCGTTTTTGGCAGCTCTAGGATGTCATCTTCAGTTACTACTAAAAAAAAAATGGTCTAATCATAAAATTTGGAGAAAAATACATATTGGATAGTCAAGACAATAAATACTAACTTAGTTAATTAATAATTAACCAATCATTAAATAACTGAACCGCTATAATAAATATGTTAGGAGGGGTAGATTTCTTAATATTCTTGTGCTGACTTTTTCTCACATTCTATTTAAATTATCTTATGCGGAAGAATTTAATTTAATCTCTATGATTTCTAAGACATTAATGTTTGTTTTCTTGTTTGTGCAGCAAAGCAACACTGAGTGGTCCTTTCTCTTGTATATGTTAGAAGGACTACTTTTTTTTTAATTTCTTTGCATCAGTGCATAAAGTAAGAAGCGCATTATTGTATACACCTAATCTACATTTCAATTAGGCCCGATAACTTTTAGTGTAACAGATCAAAGTGCTGTTACTTTTAAAGGCGAAGTTACTCGCTTTCTTCAATGAATTCTATAACATGTCAGAAAGAGTTCCTAAATATGCGCTCGTGCACATTTACAAAGAACGAGCCATTTTTAACGTTTTTTGCCAGGCTCCTATTTTTTAGATACTCAAGACGCCCTCGGTTCAAGTCCTCAACCTGCCGTTCTATTTTTTCATTGGTTGTTAATTATTAATAATAATGAATTCCAGTAGGACCTATACAACAAAAAAATTCTAATATCAAAAATATCAGTGATCGTCAGTCACATTGCATTTTCTTTAAGATGTATTGCAAAATACAAACAATTTGTGAAAAATATTCTTTTTCATGTATATACAATGAAATGGGAGTTTATAAGTTATTTAAAGTTGCGAACCGGAAAGAAACTTTTAACTCAAAAAGAAAATTTATTTCCTCTTTTCACAAAGGAAAGTTTTAAACTGACAGCTGTTAAGTTCAGCTAGTCTGCCGGCTTTGTACTATTTTCCATATTCATTTGTTTCCGACTTTTTATTTATTTTTTTTAAACCATTATTTTTTGCTCAAAGCTGTTATATTCAGCTCAGCTTTGCTCAGTAAACATTATGTTTCAGGATTAATTATTTATGCGATTGTCAGATATTAGCAACTAAACCATTTACTAAACGTTTGGTACGTGTATCATCAAAACTAAATTATTATACATGTGGTGCAGGAGTTTGGTAAGGCTTGGGTTGAAGATGTTTTATTTTCCTCAAATATGTCATATTATGTATGGTCATCAGGTACTTAAGTCAAATGGTCTAGAGATGAATCAGTTTTCGGACACTATCAGGGCTATTGGATTCGTTTCCAAAATGCCTCCTCCCCATCTCTTATTCTAACCAATAGGCTCACATTTTATTATATTATTAGTTTTTGATCTGCGTCCCCAACCAAAATATAGCGTGTGGTATGAACCATCGAAAATATTCTTGCTGACGCCGTGTGAATTTACAGTATGGGGAATAAACACAAACTAAATGTAAGGATATGAAATGTGACCAATTCAGGAGCGAGGAATTGTTTAAGAATTGTCTGCACTTTTTCCCATGCTATGTAAATCTGTTTGTCCCTCAGCAGAACGAAGTGGACTGAACAGTGATGCCAAGGTGGTATAGTTAGCCAAATCACGCTATTTTTAGTTTTGTTAATTTCATTAGAGGGAGGAAAAGCAAAAACGAAAATTAAGTGACACATTTTCTGAATACAAGGTTTCCCAAGGAAATGTATGACTGTTTAACGGGCCATAAATTATCTTCTTTAATTCACATTTTTTTTTTCCACGGTGTTGTGTAGAAATAATGCATGGGCTAAGATTAACTTTTGAAATAAGAACATTTATTTTAAAACGCTAATGGAAGTATGTAAGGTGTAGTAGATACAATATAATATTCACAGGGTGTATCAGGCAGAACTACCGCGCGGCTTACAATTAATCGGATAAAAGATAAGTTTGAAATTAACAGAACTGTTCATGATGTTAATAGACGTCATTCCGGAAGACCATGAACATCAAAAGCTTCACTAGCTAAGAAAGAATACTGAATACCTATCGCGAAACATCAAAAAATATCTGTAAGACTAAAAATCGTGAGAGCGGTATGTGTAGATTATTTGGCAATTCAAATATTAATTATATGTTAATAAAAACTGAAATTATTATCATATAAACTGCATGTACATTTTTTGGGGACAACCTGCGTTTACTTTTTTTCACCTCTAATTTCGGTTAGTGTGTACATACCGTCGTACTCAATGCACACAGTCAAGAACGCATGCATACAAACCAACATATAGAATATTAAAAGATCAAAACCAGCAATCAAACGGTTTCTCGGTTGTACTGGAATAACTTCCCCTTCTGTTTTATTTTACATGATAGAATTATGAAATCGACAGTCCTTCGTCCGTCCAGTTCAACCGAAACAGACTTACTGATCAAAGTGGCCTAAATCCGTAGCTTCAGTTTGACGGCTGTGGCCCTCACCCCAAAAGGGGCAGGAACGGAGTGAAATATTGCTATGGAAGACACTCGTGGTTTGTCAGATGCCTGAGAGACTGAAAAAACAGCAGAGACAGAAGACAGATACCCTGCCACTCTGCAGATAAGAGGGTCCTTGCATTAGCCACAGGGGCTCTCGGCCTGGATAGTTTAATTCGGGATGGTGCACGATGGACCAGGCAAATGGGGTCGGGTGCTTGTCCTCGCCTTATTGGTACTTCGGCAGCACTGTTGGATCCTTTCTCTGCAGTTCCGGATCGCCTACTATTGGATGGCATGCACGGTATTCCTGATTGTGAAGCCAACATGAGCGTTCCGGGATCATCAGTACTTGTCACTCAACGCCAAAAAGGGGCTTGAATAAGAAGTAGGAGTTCCCAATTTCATTCGAAACAAAACCATGTAATAATTAGTTAGTTTTTTTCTAACTCTTAACCTCCTAATTTTTTTTAAATTTGGTATATAATGAAACAATTGAGGTGTTGATGGCTTTTTATTCAATGAAAACGGGGATGGAGCTCGCCTTTGGATTACAATGGGCTCTTATAAACTATACTAAAACTAATCTTATATACTAACATAAAACTTGAACGTTCCTGCTTCGACACCCTTCTGCCATCGATGGGGAAACGGGGTGGGGAAAATCGTTTTAAACACGGGGTTTGTCATATATTTCAGCGAATCAAAGAATTTGGTATGTCTGCGGCGAATGAATTCATCCACTGTAGGCAGCTCAAAATCTTCGTGGAGCTCACTTTTTCTCCGCTGCTGGAATGTAGTATGTCCGACCACTTTTATGAGTATCCCGTTTTGAGATTGTTGGAGTCGCTTCAGTCAGATAACTAAAAGCGGTGCACTGTACAGCAGAGCATGCCTGAGTATGCTTTTATAAATCATGAGCTTAAGGCGCAGAGATAAATTGGGGGAAGTCAGCAAGTGTGTAAGCCGGTAAGACTTCGTACGTGTTTGTTTCAACTTCCTCGCAAAATGGCCACTAAACGGAGGTGACGGCCCATTTTAATGCCCAAATATACGAGGCTGTTTGCTGGATAGTTTTGCTGCGTTCCTACAACTAGTGGTGAGTAAAAATGCCCATACATATATATCTCCCACATCCCTGGCCTTCTTAATCCGTTTTTTAATGTTATTTGTGCGCATCTCATCCCTGCCAGCCCAGAGCGACGCCTAAGGTGGAGGTGGCCTAGTGAACCCTTTCAACCAACTAGCATTTTGTTGATAAGAGATAAGCGAAGTGGTTATGCCTAATGTGCCTTTTTCCTCTCAAAAGTAATATTGCATAAGCATTGCTAAACATACTATGCATTGATTGCATGTAAACAAACACTTCAATAACGAAGCTTATAAGTAATAAATAAATCTTTTCTTGTATGAACCAATGGAAGTTGTCTATATTCAAAGCAGCAGATACAAACAATGCCTTGTAAATAATGGTTTCTTCCCTTTTTGAAACCAAACATGGTTATCTCTGTCATAATAAAACCCTTATTTCTATGATGCATCACATTTGACTTGAATTTTTACTCATTTCCACGTAAAAAAAACAATGATATGTATATATGTTTTTAAATTGGTAATATGACAAAGCACAAAAAATACATTTAGATTTCTATTTTTAGCTATATCTATAATATATACATAATTTATACGTGTGCTTGCTCTCCAACTTCCTCATTGTCTTCCAAGATATTTCTCCATGCTTCACAAACAGCGATATCGTCGTACACATTTTCAAGAAATCTTTTTATGGATCTAGCACAGTGTACTCCAAGAATAATACAAAGAAAAGTCTTTCTGTGCCTTATTTTTAAAATAGCTATCACACCCTGATCCATAGGCGAAATCATTGAAGTTACTTCAGGTGGTAGATAGTTCACGAAAATGTGTGCGTCATTTGTTTTTAAAAAGGTTTCTAATGGTTGAGAGTGGTGTGTTGTCCAATAAAAGAACAGACTTACTATAAATCTGTTTTCGCGTGGATGTTCGCGGGCATACTGAAAAAAATTTCTTAAAAATACAATCTTTTAGTAGACTTTAATTCATCCAAAAACCCCGGAGTATTGAAATTACCCGGATTATCGAGGCACGAATAATCGAGGTTGCGCTGCAGTTAAAAAAAATAGCTGTGAGCCACACCACATGGAGGGTACCGACTATGTAGTTAGTTGTTTAGTAGATGTTTTATGAAACAGTTTCATTCTTAATTGACAGTAACTCTTCCTAAATCTGGTGTTGTTACAAGGGACTTGGGATGTCGCAAACCACACTATTCCGTGCTAAGACTACATTTAAATATCTATTGAGGATCGCAATGAAGGAAAAACATTTTGGTACAACTGTGATTTAAACCATACACATCTACCTTTACCAGGTTTGAATCATGGATGTGATACTGTTTTTATCGTAACAGAAATATACCTCCACTACGAAGTATTAGGTGTTCAATATTTATGATACAGTCATATACTTTTATCATATTCCATAAATAATCAAACTTAACAAATGGATTTGTCTTTTGTTGCAGGTATGCCAATTTCCACTTCTATCTAATAACCTCTGAAATACGTAAGTAATAATAACTATTACATTTTAATAATAAAATATATGCTCGGACATTAGCATTCTACTAATTACCGAAGTCTGTAGTAAGAGTGTCGTGGTCAAAAATAACAATAAATCTGACGTTTTAAGGCTGCTCCTACAACATGCCCGTTATTTGTAAGTTAAAATGAAACTACTGAAAACAAGAACGAAAAAGAGTTATAACTAAGACTAATTATCCTTAACCTATTTTCCTATCTTACTTTATAGCTGTTTTACCTAAATAGTTTTGATTTTTTTCCTACTATTTTATGAAAAGTGAAAAGTACGAAAAGAGACTTTTCGTAACCGCATTGTCAGAAATAATGTATTTTGTTAGTTTTTATGTAGAACTGACTACATAACTATGACTACAGATATCTTTATATCTGAATATGGCTACAACTAAATCAGACTACGTGTATTAAATTTGCTGATTTTATTTTTACGTGATCATCAATACTATCAACACAGTTCAGATGATTAGTATCATGCATCCCCCACTTGTGAGTGTTGTAGAGTTCTGAGGTCTCAGGATTGGAATATTTGGATTCGTTTGCTATTCAAAGGTTTGGCTCTCCCTATGGGTCCAGCCCATAAGTCCAAGTATGTTTTAAGTAATTGTTTTTGTGAGTGCACTTTGTTTTATAGTGGAGAGGTTAGAGTTTCTGTTAAGTAGTCTGCATAAATGTCCAAACAGTTTAATTCTTTTCTAGGCTTCCAAGTCAGCCTATTGTCTAAATGAAAACCTGGGTATTAATAAATAATATCGTCAATACAAAAACGATTTTTTTACCCAAAAGTTTATAAAACATCTAAGTATACATTTTGAAATTAAGTTAAAAAGTGATAATATCAGACCTAGAACGCAAAAATCGATAAAACTGTTTCTTGGCTCTACTGAAAACCTGCACTTTTGCTATTCGCAAGTTTGCATCAGTATTAACGATGTAAGAAAACTACATTACAAGGCCATTCATCCGTAAATTTAATAATTATTGTATTTTCAATTTATTGTTTCATAACTCGATAACAATGGAATTATTTAGGTTTACCATGGGTTTATTATTATTTGCAATGTTCATCATGTACTGCCCTTGTTCTCAAGATGGGAATTCTAGTTGTTCGAGACATTACTTAATTAATTTATTACAGGATTGAAAAAAAAATAATAGGAAATGACCGCAGAACTTATAAGGATTTCTAACATGTAGCAATTGTGCTCTAAAATCTCCAGGATTTCAGCCTGGGAGCACTGTCCTTATCTCATATGCTCTTAACTGACTTGAGTCTTGCAGTTACACAGTTAGCCTAAATAGGGACAGACAATGCAGTGGGAGGGTTCTCGTATTATTATCTGTCAAGCATTTAAATTTAACTGCCTACTTTGTCTGCCCTACTTGGTGCTTTAGATAATATTATCTGAGCTTATACGAGCTGTTGAGCGTGTCAAGATATTTTACATTGACAGTCTTTCAAGGGTACGAAAATTCACGTATCTTTGTAATTCGAGACACATTTGGGATCGCTTCATGATAAGGAATAGTCTAGTTCCTTATAGTAGACGCAAGCGACAATAATGATAATAATGGGGCGTTCAAGCATTAGGTCCTGTACATCAAATCTTTAAAAAATACTGCATGTATTCTCCATTTTTTCCATGTTGGAAAAAAAAGTTGGGGTCTCTCCCAATATTCACGTTTTATTGATATACCATCCTCGGTTGACATTCGGCCATTTATGCATCACCAGGACTACAATTTAGAACAAGATGCAAAAATTTATATATTTAGAAGAACAACTCCATACAAAAACACTTACTTTAATAAAATAATAAGTGAAGAAACATAAAATATATTGATAGAAACTAGTTTTTTACCATATATTTAAAAGATTAAATTTTAACATATTTAAAACCCAACATTGAAGTGTATCTATTTGAATACTATGTTTTTGTAACTACCACTTACCATTTTAAATCTTTGCTTAATATGCTAAAAAAAAGATCACATTAGTACAGTTTTATATAACTCCACTTACCTGAGGTTTCACGACTAAATTGATTAACTGTTAGACCAAATAAATCGTACAAACATTCCCCTTTTAGTTTGAAGGCAGTTTCATAATTAAAAAGATTGCCCTTTAATGGCTTAAAGTGGTGTTTACAATAGTATTAAAACATGAAGGTAATGAAGCGTAGTCTCTTATTAACATCGCATTCCATCAATACATTAACTTCACTCTGCTTTTAAGCTCAATTTCATACGACTCAATGCTTCATTTAGGCTAGAAGTAAGTAAACACTCCTCTGGGTGTATTATGAAGTTTAAAGATTGAGCGTGATAAAATTGCGGGAAAGGTGCTAACATTTTTTGGCGTATTTGTCTTTGAACCGTATTCTCGCCTCTTATATGAGCTGTATTAGCAGAATGTTGGCTTAGCTTTTTAGGAATAATTGCTCCTTCTTAGGCTCTCATGAGACTCTAGGTGCTGATTTGCACTAGTTGTTTAATGAATGAAAAACATCCATCCGTACAAAATTTGCATTATAACATTATACTTTCGAGTGTGATAAGTATTCATTATCAAATGTTTTTCGTAAATAGGTGAACGACATGTCGTACATTTACACTCATCATCTACTCTTGAGATTAGTTCCTAATTAATGTTTGTTGTTTTGATGAACGCCTAGGTATATTGATTATAAACAAGTTTCATAGGCTAGGTAGCCACCAAATAGTTATAATATTTATAATTACGATGATTTTACAGATCTTCTGAACCACGAACAGGCTATAATCAGTATTTGACCATTATTTTAGTTACTTAATTATTCAATATTAAATTTTTTGAAAAAATTATTAGTTGATCAGAGATTGTATTTTTCCTCTTGGCGTTGATATAAATAATAGTAACTCTATGTATAATAATAACTAAGTTTATGAAGTGGATTTTTTAAGAAAAACTAATGGAATAATTCTTATAACTTTTACATGTTATAGTTAAGAAAACTACAAATTTGCATAAGTTTTCAGCCCAAAAGTTTCTATTTAATATTTAGGGAATTCATTTTTTTTTTTTTAATACTAGTCGCATTCCTTAGCTGTTGGGCTAGGCTGCTATTGACAGTGTCTAGAACAAACAGTCGGTCCTGACTGTGTACCTGCGCTACTGAAATCCCCTTTTTGTACAAAACTCAAATATCCTTTCCGCGTCTCTCAGGTATAAGCTTTATTCTAGCCTGGCCGGCATTTCTGTTCATGTCCAAATCGAACGTAGTTACAGAACTATTTTTCTCATCAGGCGTCGAGGCTTTGCAGGAAGGCTGGCAACCCCTGCTGGTGTGGTTTCGACTGGTGTACTTAAGTGAAGAATGTTACAATAGGGTGGCGACTTGAAGGTATGCAATCCACAAGTAGGGTAATCTGTCTAAACTTCGCCCAAAAAAACAATTGGATAAGCAGTGAAGAAATTCGGATTTCTAGTGTAGGGGTTGTTACCTGTTATCTATCTCAGTGCCACCCACATACTTAGGTTCCAACCTTCAGTCGGTCCTACCTCGCGCTTAGGGTGTACACCATTTTTTTTTAATTTAAAAAAATTCCAAACGGATGTTATATTCAAGAGTATGGATGAACAAATTATACACATGTATGTTTGAAAATTTCCTTAATAAATATTATCAATAATTTATGTACATTTCACATAGTAAAATATACTATAATACATATATTAAATATCGAAAACCTTAAAATATGGTAAAATGTCGAAATTGATATATATTACATTTATATTTATATAAAAACTCACATTTATTTTTCGACTATCTATATTACAGCATTAAATTGTCCAGTGTGTTGATGTTTTCAAACGTTATTTAAATAAATATTTATGTTTAGGTAACAGATATATATTTTTCAATTGTGCTGTGTGATTTCGGTTCAAAGTCTTGTAAATATTTAAAGACTGTAGCATTCGTATGAAAATATTTCACTATACCTTTATATGAATATTTTTCTTTGCAAGCACCTGATGTCAATAGTGTGATCCATCAAACACATTAAATGATACGCCAAAATTACTGTAGGCAGACACTAATAGGCACTCATCGAACAAATATTTCTTTATTATTGATGGTTATGATTTTTGTTACACTCATAAAGATAACAACGGGTTTTGTTCATTCTTAGAACAATATTCGTTGGGAATACGTTATAAATCATTGTAGCATTGACTTGCGAGATCGGAGCCGGCAGAATCTAAGTGGAGTAATTCCGAGTGCGTCAGCATAGCGAGTTAGCAATGAGTTTGTCCCTAACTCACTAGCCTGGTAGATGAGATGTCAACATCTTGTTTGACATCCCCTGATCACTTTCCACCCGCTATGATGAGTTTTCACACTTGAGTCACTTCACATACATATTGGCGGAAATACAATTTCGATTACTCCCATCAGATTTGTACTCAGAACAGTTGATCAAAAGTTGTTTAATCCAATATTTTACAAAGTCAGTCAAGTGTGCCCTTCATATTCGTCAATAGGAGTTTCTAGTAATTACTGTAAATAACGAAAACAATGATAAAAGACGTTCATAAAAAGAAATTTATTATTAATTTTATATGCGTAAAGCATGAATACAACTTATTGAAACCTCAATTTAACGATTAATTGTCTGGTCCCATCGTTAATAAAATGGTACCGGTATTATATTATTATATTATATTATTCTGAGACCATTTGCATTAGAGGAACAATTATTATAAATAAAATCAGTTATTCATTAACAGTTTTAGTCAGCTAAATTTACAATAAGCGAAAATAAAAATTTTGAATTGAAAACCAAAGATAAAAATATGAGCAGTCATGAATAAGGAAACGTATTTTTAAAGAATTGAAAATTTATAAAGTAAAATAAAGTGTAAAGATAACAATGCAATTTATCTTTATTATCCTGAGAACATGTCCCTTAAGGGGAACAATTATTATAAATAAAATGAGTTATTCTTCAACAGTATTAGTCAGCTAAATTTACAATCAGAGTCAATAAAAATTTTGAATTGAAAACCAAAGATAAAAATATGAACAGTCATGAATAAGGAAACGTATTTTTAAAGAATTGAAAATTTATAAAGTAAAATAAAGTGTAAAGATAACAATGCAATTTATCTTTATTATCCTGAGAACATGTCCCTTAAGGGGAACAATTATTATAAGTAAAATGAGTTATTCTTAAACAGTATTAGTCAGCTAAATTTACAATCAGAGTCAATAAAAATTTTGAATTGAAAACTAATGATAAAAATATGTACATACATCAATAAGGAAACGAATTTATAAACTAAAATATATGTAAAGATAACAATTCATTAGTCTTTTTTTAAATATACTCACGCCCACAAATATATATACAAATATATTTATATTTACACATGCGTGGACACATAATGAAATAAAAGTAACCTATGTAGATGAACAATTGTAAACCGTATAAAAAAAAACTTTAATTCCTAAATTCATGATTTCCGCGCAGCTCATTATAAAGTCTATAGATCCACTGTACATGAGGCGATAATGGTCACATATTCCTTCTAAGATAGTAGGTTGAGGGTCACAGGGAGGACGATGGTCGAGACCACTTGTCAAACAAGAGCCAATGAGTTGCTGTCCAGTTCCGTTATGGCCCTTAATGGACTAAGACAGGAACATGCCCCTATACCTTTTGAAGCTGTCTCTACCTTCACCTGTACCTCGGATCTGTGATGAGGAACATAGCCGATGAAACGGAGAAGGATAAATAGAAAAAACACAAATAAGACCGGTTATATTATAAGACAAATATCTGATTCAGGTTCGGTTTGCGATAAAGGTAGTGGAGTAGCAATAGAGTGCTATCCTAACAGAAAATACCTAAATTTGTGAAAATACATTCAAATCCAAAGATAATAATGGTATAGCCATGTTAGCAGAATGGAAGAAGGCAGACAGACAAGGAATTTGTAAACCAGAGACATAGAACAAGGTAGAAGAACAATGCTTACAAGTAAGGGGACCCTGTTCGACAAATATAGACCTGTACTAAAACCTCTAATAGTAGAAGAGCTTGAAATATGTATGACATGACTGACCACCCAATTAAACAGTTGTTTGTTGGGTACTTTTTGTAAATATTTAAAGATAACTTTGGAGTATCTAATAGCATAACAGATAAACAATTATTAAAAATTATCTCTTAAATGCCGTGACTATTGCTTCTTGTATACCCTGGCGTCTATGATTTTTGACGTGATGTATATTATTTCAAGAAAAGAAACATTAAAATTTGACAATACGAAAAGGAAGCGTATGTTTATATAGGCGATGGATAAGTCTGAGATGTAGAACTTTGGTAAATCCTGCGTTATCCAGAGATAATTAATGATACCTTACAGACTGAGTCCTCTGAAGTCAACTCAGTTATTTTTTGTGTTCGCGTTCATAATTAGGCCAAAAAATAGGAGGAACTAATGACGAAAAACGCTCAGCAGCTTGTAACGCCAAAAGCGTAACTATATCGACAGTTCAGCCATTGAAACAAGAGTGGGACTTTGCTTTGAGGGGAATGGCTGTAAGGGTTTTCTAGAAGTGTTATTCAACTGGCCGAAAAAAAAGATCAGATTTGAGTTTTACGGTCCGTTTAACTGTCACGAAAAAACGACTGGAACGTTAAGATTTCCTCGTGAATTATATTCCTGTTCCGCCGAACTGAATGTATTGCTCTTGCTGAGGTTCCTGTTGTTATACTGGCTGTGTGGCTATAGTTCCAACAGCCTACAATCAGCCTTCGCTGTCTTCACGCATGGCGGGTCACCTCGCCTTCCTGAGGTCGGCTTTCTAAGTCGTCATTTACAACTGGGATAAGTTTGCCACCATAAATCGTAACGACGTTTTCTGCACCGAGCGTTTACAGTTTCTACTGGGAGTCGCCCGTTATTAAACAATGGAGCATTACAGCAAGCAAACTGTGGTACGTAGTTTGGAATCGTAATTTTAACGTTACGATTAAACAAACTTACTCGGTTTGCCAAAATGCTACTTAAAGTTGCCTTGTAATTGTAAATAAATTGTATTAACCTAATTATTTATCTAAACCTATTAGAACCGGCTAATACAATATTGAATTCCTCTTTTTTTAAGGACCTATAAACTTTATTTTTTGGAATATCATTGGTTTTTTTTTTCATCTCATTTACCTTTTTTTTTCATTTTTTTACAACAGCGATGTTTTTAATTATTTGAATTTTATTATTATTTCATCAATAAACCAAACGGTGAAGTTAGCCAAATAGGCCATACTTTTTTCACGCTAAATTTTTATTTCGTTAGTTGCGGAATAAAAGTATACAATTTCAGGTCATTATAGTTTCTTTTTGTCTTATATATTATTTACTATCAATACATCGTTTTATGTAAATTTTACGTACTGAGCGTGAGCATTACTGGATACAATATTTCCATTATTGGTTCTCAAAATATTAATTTTTATACTATCTTTGATTTTTCTTTTCTGACACTAACGTGTCCTTGGAATAATTCATGATTTTCGATTTAAAAATAGCCACTGAACTGTGAGACCACTTATTAATGAGCGAAACGAAAACTTTTTTTTCAAGCTGTTATATATTTCTATAAATTATATGCTTTTTTTTCATAATAGATCGTAAACAACATCAATCAGGTTGCTGAACATAACTTCAAAATTTCGTTTTAGAACGGATGAACAGCTTAGAAGATGTGAATACTCAATGATATTAAAGAATCCCTTGGATTGTGTGTGTGTGTGTTTTTTTATCACTAATTATGTAATTGTTTACCTAAGAACATTTTGGTGATGGTGGGGCCTCATGACAGGTGTCAGCCGGTGGTCACAAGGTCGGTCCCCAAGGACGTGACTTTCTCCTGTCTGCATATATCCACCAACCAAGGGAGTATGGATTTTGTCCCAACATGTCAATAAACCTTACTTTAGATTATTTATATTTAATACTATTTTTTTTTTAAATCCCTTTATTTTTTTACATTTTTAAAATATTACAGTTGTAAACACTGATGTTTAATTGTTAAAACACATAACTACATAAGTGAAACTCATTCCATCGGTTTATGATAGATAGGTTCAACAAAATATCACTATTATAAAGATCTTTATTTTAATAATTAATATTTAATTGTTTAGCATTATTGGTTGAGATGCAAGCATGTATTTATACTTGTGTACGATTCACATGCATACATTGTAAACGTACGCATTCTGCCCCGGTGCACCCTGACTTCCTAGGAAATACTCCAACCAAATTAGTGGGGATCCCCTGTTTCCCTCTCCGACCGTTTCAATTTGTGGAACAGGGCAGAGAAAGCATAAATGAGTCGGCATGAGTGGGGATGGTAGCCAGTGCCAGAACTCCATTGCAATAAAATATTGATTAACTTTTGAAATTTACTGGAGCTTGAAGTAGAAGCTTACAACTAGGAACATGAGATCTAAAGACTCTTTGCTGACAAATTTATCTTTTGTCATATTGAGATTAATGTTAGTTGCGTTATTTAGTAGTAATATTCAAATACAGAAGGTAAGTAAATGTAACATTTTGAAAACAGAGGTATTATTTTATTTGAAACTCGAATTCCTAAATTTATAGAAGCATTTTCAAATAATAAAGAATCTACTACTACATTTCTTACATTTTTGGTTTATTTGTCTTGTAGATTCTATAAGACATTATTTCATTCTATTGTTACTTATATTGGGATTTTTCACTGAGGGATACAATTCTATCATTATGAAGGTATTACGTTCTTCTCTTTCACATTCTCTTTATGCCTTTCAACCCAGTAAATATTTGTTTTCAAATCAGGATTTCCATCTTTCTGGTAGGGGCTATTATTATTATCTAGGTTAGTATAATAACTTGTAGACGCCACGCCCACACTGACCTTTGCTGAAATACATTACAATGAAGCTATCTACTAATATTATTAAATAAAATAATACTCAAACAGAACCAAAGAACATCGCTACTTATAATAGGTTAAGAAATATTTGAAGGTATTTATTGGTCAATTCTAATTTTTGGTATTAGGATTTTATGATGTTTTATTTACCGTCTAATTTTAGTAAGACAAAGGGTTAATACTTGTTCCTAATTTATATAACCTCTCCCAACACAGTAAGTTTTGTTTAGGTTAAATATACCAATTAGGTTTTCCATTTTGAATTATTTGAGCAAGTTGTTTCAATTCCTTAAGTCTGTAAACTGGTTTTGTTTGTTTTGTTATGGTTTGAATTTGAGTCACTGAGAATTCACTGAATAGGTAAAAAGTAAATGAATTCATATCAATAAAACAAGATATATTTAAAAAGACCGCAGTGTTTTTTCCTAATTTAATAACTATACCTAACTTCTAATATTTACATTAAACTAATATAGCCCCCTGTTATGTCGTCACTGATGTAAATTGAGCGGTCTTACACCCTACCATTTTCATAAACCACACACGTTGTTGTGTACGTCCCAGCTTTTATGCCATGTTAGCTTAACAACCCTTATTGATCCTAGAGCTTAGGAGGGGAAAAAACTGTTAAAGAGGATCTTTGATTAAAAAACCAAAAAAAAAACCTAAGGCTACAACAAACCCATTGTTTCCTACATATAATTAGGTGTAAGGTGGATTTTTTTGTCGACGCCTCGAGGAGGGAGGGGGGCTTCAGGTATCAGAGCCCAAGGACTGACAGAAAAAGAGAATTGTTCCGTCTAAATATGTATATACTTATATATTTATTTTTATACATTTATTATGGTTTACAATAGTTATTTAGAATATACAACGATTATTAACTAAAAATTAATTTAAAAAAATTAAATTTATTAACTAAAATTTCACTTAGTTCTTCTTATATTAATATGAAGCTGCTAACTTTTTGTCACTGGCCGATAGGTTATAGGATGTCCTTATTCCTCCCTAGGTTATACCTCTTTACGTCAGTTGTAGAACTAAATGGCAATTGCAATAGGTGACTTTTTTTTATAAAGGTCCCCTGGAAATGTAAGTGTTACAGCAGTAAGTGCTTTTAGAAGCCTGTCGCCAGTTAAAGAGAGCGACTCCGTTTGAGTTCCTACAATTTTTTTTCTCTTGTAAAATAGAATTGTACTTTCAATTTTCAATGGTGGCCCATAAATCAGTCTCGAAAGCCCTAGAAACATAAATGGTTTTTTTTTTCAATTTTAACTCATAAATCAACGTTAGCCCTTAGGGCTCAATTTGAAATACAAAACAGATTTTATAATAGGCTACACTTGAAGTTGATATGGTTTTTAAGTAATTATTAGTTTTTTCATATAAGGTTACTCCTGTAAAAGTTAGCAGAAATAATCAAAATCAAGCATATTGCATACAATTAAGAGTTTTGATTAGGGTGTCACAAAATTGTTAAGACAATTTAAAAATATTATTAATCAGAATGGCAAGATCTTTTTTCAATACTCTACTAAATAAGATAGGAAAACATTCTGTTTTAATTACTAATTAGTTGACTAATTACTCTTCATTGTTTTTTTGGGTTGATTTTATGCTTAGTACCATCAAAGGGATCTCAATAGATCCAGAACATTTCATCTATATATATTGATACATACGTATAAAAAATCAAGCCACCGAATGGAAAATACGGGCTTAGTTAGATTTGCGAACACGCTTTTGATTGCTTATAAATTAAATAATAATAATAAGTAAATTAATGATTATAAGTTTAAAAACACACAAATTACGTATAATTAAATAGGAAGTTGAGATCATTAATTTTTACATTCTAATAGAATTTATAGCAAGCTGATCTTCATACGCAATAATCAAAATGGATTTATTTATCGGTTGAATGGTAGCAAGCGTAATGCCAACCACAATAGTGCTTCATTGCTTCCACCCTAGATTTATTTATTATATTCATCGTTAAAAATTTTTAAAATAAAATAAACTATTTAAACAAAAATAACGTAATAATAACTAATCAAATGAGAAGCCAAATTAGGAGAAATACATATATGCAAATCACAATAATTGAAAAGGGAGTGGTTTATAATCACTTGATCTTTAAAGCTTTCAATTTCCAAGTATAAATATATACAGTAAAGGTTATCTTGAGGCTTCTTACCTTCTTATCGTTATTACAGGTATTGTCTGGTAAATACAATATATTATCTGGTAAATGGTTCCATTAACCTTACAAATTCCCTTACCACCACAACTTCGTTTTGTTTCATACCAACAAGTTAGACCTTAGGAACAATTGCCACGTAGAGCCAAGGTGAGAGGAAATTTATATTTAAAACGCTTGGTTTGACCAGCATTAGTCCGTTAAATGTTAACGATTAGTTAAAAATCACCTTACCATTTTTAACTTCAAGCAAGGATGAGAGCACAGGTGTTTCGGTCGGAATGAAGAGCTTTTGTCTCCACACTATCTGTTGGAGGAGAGACAGCTGTCACCATTCACAGGCTTTAATAGAGAAGACCCAAATAGAGCTCACAATATTCGAATAATATTACTACGTTCGTTACTTGTCTACCCCCTTCAATATCTGAATATATAGAAATAATTTTATGGTTGACTTCCCTAACATTTTGAGAACCACAGTGAAACAAATATTGGCTTCAAACACTTATTGAAGAATAATTAGATTAGAAAAAAAATCATTGCTTTTTGGCGTTAATAGTTGGTGGTCAAAATGGACAAAATATCTCATGACCTAAAACCTTTACAAAATCAACAAAACCAGCTGCATCAGCTGCAGGAGGTGATATTCTATTATGTTGACTTTCATCCTGAACAGGGATGCTTTCCAACGAGCTAGCCGTACATATAAACCGGCATAATGCCAAAGGAAGCGATAGACACTGAGAGAACAGGTACAGAGCTTGTACTATCCAAGCTTGTACTAGCCAACTCAAATGGAATAATTTCAAATCAATGGCAAAGTAGTTACCCGTTTGAGAATAGGACATTCCAGGATGACCCACCTTCTCAATCTTGTCAGATCAACCTGCGAGTGCGATGAACTAATAACCGTTTGTCACATCATCTTTGAGTGCAGTAAACACCAAACTACTGAACCGAAAACTTGACTATTACAACGACACCAAGGAATAAAGCCAGAAAAATTCCATGAAAACACGTCGAAAGCGCTTTTTGAATAATGATAAATAAATAGCAGCTGTGGAAAGAAAGAAAAGCTGTATTATTTTACTGTACCCTTCCACAATCCGGCATTAATCATTTAATACTGAATTTCCTTGGAGAACTAACTGGCTTCTACCAACAGATTTAAATAGATAATGTTGATGCTTATAGACATTGTCACTGAGGCAACGTTAAATAAATAGTAATAATAATAAAATCCTACGGTAACAAATGTTTTATATAATGCTTAGCCTAGAATAGCGAAAACATTTTTGAAAATATTTTGTACCGATTCCGCTCATTTATGTTCTTGAGGTCATTATACCCTCTACACTACTAGACCGCTGGGCTCCCAAATCCGAAATCTCGGCCAGTGTGCTAAAAATAGTGCTCACAGTTCCGTGATTCCAGATGTTCAGAAGTGCTGATGATACCAACATCTGGGTTTTCGGACCTCCCAGTCGGACAGTGAATGCCCCCACCTGGTGCCAAAAATGTCCGTGTTTATCATAAAACGGTAGCACTTTCACAAATATCTATCGTTTATTACAGTGGATATGAATCTCCGGTGTACAGGCTTAACTGGAATTTATAGCCTGTGAGATCTATTTTAATAAGCTTAAATAACTAACACTCTAAGTACACACTTTGTATATACATCTATTGAATGAATTGGAAAACGTCATTTTAGTCTGGCATTGGTTGTTAGTTCATTACTAAAACTAAATAACTTTTGATGAGTATCGCCAATTCGATTCCAGGGTATTTAAGTTAATTACCATACCTTCAAAAAAAAGAAAAAAAATCAAGTCAATTGCGATTCATTTCAGAACTCATTGTTTTATTTTAGGAATATCCAACGCTTAGGTCAATGATACCAAAGTTACGGCATTGATTCTTAATTATTAAGATTGTGAAATTGTATGATAATTGAGGGGTTGTTATGGTTTCAAAAAATATTCTTATGGCGTTTTATATGTTTTTTATAATTAAAGTCCACTGAAGTACTACATATTATTATGTGACTGCACGCCATGATCATGAATTCCAAACTGGCGGGAAATTAATATTACCATACTATTTCTTGTAGCAAATTTTCTAATTTCTGTAGAAAGAAGAATATAACCAGATATATAATTTAGGGTGATGAAAATACAGATATTTTAGATAAATAAGCTTTATCATCATTTTAGACAATATAAAATTCTGTTAGAATAGAATCAAGGAATAATCACCCCATCCAGGAATCATTGTGTGACATTTTACGATAGGATAAGTAAATAGATGCGAAAAAAAACACTCAAACGTGGAGACGTAGTAGATTAGTTGTAACGCGGGTCCGACTGACCTATATTTAGTGAACATCTGTCACCGCTCCTGGCCTTCCTTCCTACCCTACTGACACCTTGGCAGCAGCCTTCGTCTTCCGTCAGCTTGTCCACAGTGATCGTCTGCGGCTCCTTTTAGGAAGGTGGATTGTGGGCAGGCAGTCCGTTCATCCGGGGTGGATTTAATGTCATACGAGCAGATCTAGACAGAATATATTCAAGCAAATAGTTTCCTCTTGGAGACTTCGTATTACAGTTACAATTTCTGAAGATATAATTTTCTTTAATATATTCGTATGATATGTATGAATGAAAACACTTATCTCAATTATTTATTGCCTATTAAGTAAAGGCAGATTGTAATTTCATCATAATAAAGTTGTTATATTCGTTACATGTTAACAGTAGAAAGCAGTTAACATTTTAAAATATTACATACATTTTAAATTAAGTGCCTATTTCCAGATTGAAGTGTATATTCCCCGATCTCAGACTGTGGGAAAATGGAACCGACAGTTGACTCATTCGAGATAAAGACAATTACTTTGCTAGTCAATTCGGACTATTGAAACAAGTTTCCAACATCCATTTATTAACTAACTCAAGTATTTATTTAAAGGATGAAAAGTTCCTAACACAGATTCATCCTTACACAACACTACCTCGGATTTGGAAACAATTTTCGAAATCTATCACCTAGTTCGAAAATGGAGTTATCTATATAATGACAGGGAATAGAGCGTTACGCGGGTTGTGGAGAATAACCAATTTTTTTTTTCTCGGCTCCTTTTTTGGATATCGATTAACCCTCCTCGTGTATACATAAATCCAGGTTATTAATACTAATATATATTGTCCATGCCATTAATAAAGGCTTATAGGAACCTGTTTATAATCACACACGTCAGAATGTCCTTTGAATACGTATTACTCACATCCTGTATCTAAAAGGCGCGTGAATAAAATGAAACTTTTGATACAAATTCTTTTCCCCCTACGAGAAAAAACCGATCCCAGGAACTGTTCTGTTATTGAAAAATGGTAAAGTTTTCACTGTCAAAGGCCTCGAATACGTGATTGAATGTCATTGGAGTTTCGTGTAAAAGAAAGTATTCATACGCTCCATGAATTATTGGTATTTATTTATACTACATCTAAATAACGCAAAATAAATTGGTAAGAAAAATACTTTCTTCTTTTTAACTTTTTTTCCCCTAAAAGTTTTTTTTTTTTTTTATAGCTCTGTAATTCTTTAAATACTTAATAAATTGTTGTGAAAAGTTATACGGTAGTTTTTATTAGAAATCATGATTTTATGAAACGCCTCGGTCACTGGATAATACAAAATAGAAGGATAGCCAAGTTGGTAGAGCCCGACTATGCTTGGGTAAGCCCTCATTTCCCTATCATATCAGTATATTTTTCAATTTGGCCAATAATTATTAATAATTAAGCGATTATATTTGTACACTCCACATGGTTGTCACCCCCCCCCCTCGCATGCGAAAAAGGAAGCGGAGTCTTTGAAATTCCCTCGCGCTCCTCTATTATCATAAATAGATATATGGTTATATATAAATTTACAATTTCAAATTAACAATTTTCTCCTCTTTCTGCGATGGGCTGATGCATTTGAAGGAGGTTGGGTTACATAACAATCAGATTGAAGTTAAAAGTCTATAACATATATACATTATTACTAGGTGATGGGGCTCAACTTCAGTTTACAAATGTGGGACGCTCCTCTATCACCCGCTTAACCGGATAAGAGCCAGTGGAGGGTAATCAAGAGCGCGAGAGACACACAGGACATGATTGGAGAAACTGGCCATTCGCAGGGCTCCGACTGTCACGTATTTATAGCAGGTGTCGAGGCCATTGCTGTTTTAATCTCCGAGGAGGATTATAGGGACGAGTGGTGCAGTGCAATGACTGTGCTGGGTGATTAGGGTGGCTACGTAAGTTATGATGGAATTTCATGAACTTGGAAGGGATAAGTTCAAGAATGTTAGCTATATTAAGATCGTTATGAAGGGTTTTGTTGCTGAGTTCTCCTTTCTTTTTATATATTATTATCACGTTTTTTTTTTCTTTTTTGTTTTTGAGAATAAATGGAACAAAACAGAATAACGAAGGTGCGCTGACCGGTGCAACAATCCCATTGCACCGGAATACGCGCACCACAGGCTACGTAACCCCACGATCCCGCTTCACGGGCTTGTGGGGCAAGCCCGTTTGAGGCTCAGCCTCAGGAAGGTTTTGTTGCTGAGATAAAAAGGGGCATTGTCTATTTTTCTCAGAAATTAAATATTTAATGAAAAAATCCTATTTTCTCTTAATTATACTTTTAGTAAGACTGTAGGCTCTGTTTTTTCACAGTTTAATACGAAGTATATTTTATGCGACATCCTTCAACATGTTATAGGAATAATAACGCATTTGAATATTATTTATAGTCCATCAAAACAGTATCTATCTCTATAGCTGAGTAACAGATAGGAAAAAATAAGTTTGTTGGTGTCAGATATAAATACCAACCCCTGTGAGCAGAAATAGATTTATTTTTCACCAGAATATCGGCCCGACAGCTTTGAGGTCAGTTGCTCAATGGGGGTCTGAAACGAGCTGTTCGGTGAGTGGGACTGAGTGGAATTGTATCGAGTTTTGGAGTAGAGAGTGAGGGCATTAATTGAATGGGAGCCCCCCCCCCACGCAGAGTTTATAGGTGGATGGCCTACGCAATCAATGGTACGTTTACGGTAGGTGAGGAACCCAAGTCACGAGTCCCGTGGTATTTTTGTTCACTTTTAGCAAGAGACAACGAAACTATGGATGGAAAAAATAACAAACAAGTACTCTGTGAATACTACTACCGCCTGCACGCCAGTATATCTGCTAACAGCTGGGTTGGGTCACCTGGTTCATGCATCTGTTCTCCAAAACATACTACCCATGATAGGTCAATGAATACTGTTCCCCTGTACCCAGTTTAAAACAGTAATTAAAATAATTTTAATGACATGTTATATTTTGTTGGCAACGTAGGACTCATATGTTCATTTCTCCTTCCAACAGTAATATATAAACATTTTTCAGAACGCAATAAACAAATACTAGTTACGGAGGAACAGACGATTGACTTCATTCAAAATATGTATCATAAAAGTGTAGGACAAAGAAAGTACAGAAACAATACCAATAAATTCTTGCAGGTTGAATGTGAGTATTTTAAATACATATTAAATGATCATATCCTGAGCGTCTGTGGCTCTGGCGCTTTTGGTCAGCCTCCACTGGCCCGAGCCCGGTGTTGTGGCTCTTGCAGGATTGTATAGGTTTTCCCAAGTCTCCGCATTCTCTTTCGCATGCGTACGATTTAACAATCATCCGTGATTGGGCGGTCCCTTTGTATATTAGTATAGATCGACGAAGGAGAGAGTGAATGCTGAACTGTAAATTTGGAATAAATGAGATCAAAGTTCACAATTACTTATTGTCCTTAAAGATCGATGTTCGATCGGAAGTTGGTTGCATCAGTGGATTGTCCTGGAGACAGGAGGTCAAAAAGGTTCTTGGACCTTGTTGTAGCTGCTCAGTGAGAGGCCAACTGTAACAAATCGCCCAAGAAGCTTGGCAGATGGCAATCCGTTCTGCCGAAATCGTCGCAGATAGTGACCGCAATGACCTCCCTTCTCTTAAGCACTGCTTACGATATCGGAACTGATCCTCATGTGTCAGGCCCCCGTACGATATTTGGCTTCGATATCACTTAACTAACGGAGACACGCGAAGGGGAACTTTCTAATCCGATAGGACTTAGTGACAGATCAATCGGCCGGTATATCACACACATGGTCACCCATTCGATGAAATGCTAGACTCGGACACACGATAGCCGGATGCGACACTGCTTGTCCCCGCCATTGGTTTATGTGCCACGGGAACGAGTGGACTTTCACGGAGACGAGCTCACTGGGGCGACTCCTCAAACATATTTTCGCTAATACTGGCCATAACGGGATTTAATATAATAACGACCTGCTTCACATCCTGCTGGCCTCCGATCTGGTCAGCAACATTTCTTCTGCTACCATACAAGGTCCTCCGTGTCGGCCAAACTTAACGCCTCGTCATGTTCACGCTGGCCTCTTCCTCTTTCTTATTGTAAGGAGAATTTCATTCGCGATTCCTACTCACCATTATTTAGTTATGTCCTCTTCGGTTAAGAGTCATTTCGTAGCATATACAATGGTAGGAGAGAGAGAGAGAGAGAGAGAGAGAGAGAGAGAGAGAGAGAGAGAGAGAGAGATCTTGTTTGATTTTTCCAGCTACTGTGAAAATCGCACATTTGAATGTTTTGTGTACTGAGAGTATAAAAAAGTCCTAAGAAAATATATTCACTATTAATTATTGTTTTTTCTGAACCTTTCATTTCTCCTTTCTTTAGTGTATCATGACAAAAACATATACATAAATTACAATAGGCTCCTTTTAGGGGGTCTTACAATCTAACAATAATCGGATTGCGGTAAAAAGAGCTATTCAATGCAAATAGGACCAGTTGATGGCGCTCACTTCAGGTTAAAAACTGAGGCACCTAAAATTAACTTTCATACACACTTGAACCTAGATGGGACGCGCTTCAACTACCTGGTGCTATCAATGTGGGAATAGTAGTGGTGTGGAGAATATGGAATCGTGTTGGACCTGAGAACGATTAAAAAATCTAGTGATTCAAAGAAATTGATATGTCTATGGAGGATGAACTTTATTGTTGTTCTCTTACAGATTTTTTTATCTTATCTCAGTTTTCCCCCTTATAGGGTCACAATGGCTAGAAACAGATTTCTGCTGTTACAGTATGAGTATTTTCTATTTGTGAACTTCCAATTTCTATTTTCCTATTGTCTTTACGTCTGGCAGAAATCTGACAGATTCACTTATTTCAGCCAATCCAAAAAGATTCCGGATTTCAGTCTTTTGTTATGTAAGTTGCGGATTTTTTTAAATGTTTGTTTTATAGTATAAAGCAATTTGGAGCTGTTGTAAAACTGCTGATATTTTTTATCTATCAATTGAAAAAAAAGTTATTGTTTAAAGCCGATTATGACTAGTATGTGTTGAGTTTCAATTCCTTTTCTCTAACACATATATCTTATCCAGCAGTAAGGTAAGTTTGTTTACTTGTAGAAAAAGAGATTTTTTTTACAATAAATGTCTCATAGCAATGTTTAAGAAAGGTTTTTGTTCATTGTGCGTAGATATATATATCAAATGGTCAATTGAATATATTCGGTGATTACTTTTATTCCGACAGGAATATGAGTGGTCAGTGCATAGTTGTGAAAAGTTCGCTACGAGTAACTATGGCCCTTATTATCGTTTATTGTTTCCATTAATCCATTGTTGTTGTTTCCATGAAACAATATGTTTTTGGCCCGTTTCTCCTGGACCTGTGAGATACGATCATAAGCAAGCCAATCACAGTGACGATTAATCGACAGCGATTAAAACTCGATGGCACACAATTCTGTGCCAAATGGCTATAAATCCTAAAGTAATTGCAAACTAGGTCTGCGGATCCCGTAGCCCCTAAAGGGAGAAGACAATACCGTTCTAGATGAATGGGTTAGTAGGTGGATCGCCTTTATCGAAACCTGAGCAAGTTTCGCAAAGGCCGGGTCTCCGCTATAGCTAATTACATATTACGGTTTTAATGAGAATTTCTGGCATTGTTCTTTACCAAAGAAGCTATCGATACAGGTTCTATGAGATAATCATTTATATAATCAATATATATGTATATCTATCTTACTATTTACTAGTTGTTGTTAGTTACCCCTCTATTTGGATGATTACTAGATATAGTGACAAAATAGGCTCGATTACTGCAGGTGCAATAAGGCGACGAACTTAAATTAAAATAAGCATGATAATGACAAATCATAAAACAAATAAAAGGAAAATATTTAGTGAGCACAGGTGTAGTAAGTGACTAAAAAAAAAAACTCTTACCTTTATGCAAGAATTTATAGATTTATAAGAAAGATATGTAACAGTTTCTGCTACACATGAATCTTCGTACTAAAAGGTTCTTCATTCGCCCTATAAGCGAAACCAAAACAGTATGATTGTTCAACGGATATGAGCACCTTGATCTCGATGTTTAAAAAAAACCAGGTCACTCATCAGAAAGCAAGATGGACTAACTTAGGTCCAACCATTAAGGCAACGAACACCTTGACCAAATGTTGTATAGAAATATAAACACAGTTGCCACAATTGTGCATCGATGGGACTCAACAACTCGTGAGATCTACAGAGATGAGCTCTGTCACTGATCCAATAAAGAGGAGAGACTCCCTCCTTGAAATCAAAAAACAATAAAAAGTGTCCTGGACGGGAATGTCTGAACGGTGTCAACATTTTCAACCCAGAAAGGGCCAGAAATCCACCAAGAATTCAGCTAACAAATAACTCCAAAAAATACTTCATCAAATAATTACTATTTTTCTTTATGGTTACTAACTACGTACGAATCCTTTCACTCTGGCTTAATCCTTGAGCTACAGTGTTGGCTCACATGTTTCTGATCTTAATGATTAATATACTTATATCGTGAACATATTAAAATTCGTGTTTTATATATTTGTTTATTAGGCTTGAACAATGCTGAATATAAATGGCTATATTTTCCTGTCATCACCTAACTCTACATCATTGAGCCATATAGCAATTTCTGCTTGGAAACGTTCTATTCACTGTAACTAGTACAAAACTCAAATTCGCAATGCTCAGTTACTGTAAAGTGCGTAAATGTAGACCACTAATTTCACGAATATACAATTTATAATTGTAATTGTATAACTGATCGGGATCATTGCTCAAAGAACGAAGACCATTAGCTGTGTCATGGGCCTTTTTTATCGTTGTTATTTAGAATTTTTACCGACCGAAGCAATTATATATCATTTATGAACTAAATTATATTTTACAAAATTTTGGGTATTTCATAAATACTTACTCTGTATGTTTGTCTGTCACTGAGGATATGCAACTAATGATGAAAATGCTGCCCGCAGCAGTTTACATCATTATCAAAAATCATTCCAAAACGGAGAATCCTCCGAACTCAAATTCTCTTCTAAATTTTTTAATGTAGAATGCGGTCTCATGAGAAACCTAGGTGTGGGTTACTAGCCTGTTCGCTCCCTTGGGATGACCAGCAGGATTTAAAAGGCAGAAGTGTAGACTTCTTTGCAGCCCTGATCGGAATGCAGGGCTGGTCGTTGCAGCCCTCGGATGGTCATACTGTCAGGAACCAGTCTGTCCTGTCCACCTGCCTGCTCCTCCGGCCTTCTGTCTCCCATATAACTCTTATTGCATTGCACTGTTTTATCATCGCAGCGTTCATGCTTCTTTATAAGCAATACTATCAGCGATTATGTGAATTCACAGAAACTTCGTGATTATAAGCTTGAAACCATTTTAATTATATATAATTTAATTATTTAACAATCTGTGGTATAGATAAAATAAAAAAAAATACATAAAAATTCAGTTAAAGATAAGAAGAATATGGGATTGGCTCTGCAGGCAGTAGTTATTAAAAAAAACTTCTTCAGCACATCTCATCGGCCAAAAAAAGGACTAGGATGGCTTCTAGAGGATTGCAGGACCAAGAGTGAATACCAGGCAGCAATAAAGTAACGATTTATGACTTGCAATGTAATAAAATCGTTTATATTTATGATATTAATCGATTGAAGTTCCAGATACATTTGAAGATTTTTGTTACATGGATCTTTGCTCTGTAACGGAAAAAAATATATTACAGACGAACAAAAACCAACGTTACATTACTGAGTTGCAATTTTGATCGATACTGTCTGCCAGAAGTTTGAATACTGAGTTTCAATCACAATGAGTTATTTAGGAAAGTATATACCATAGTATAGTACCAATAATCAAGAGCAGTTATTATATTCAACTAAAAGTGCTGAAGCATTCTTACTGATCAACTTGTTCTTAGGAACAATTGATAAGTAGCTGATAAATTTTCCTGACAAACTTTTCATGCCCAATAGCTTTATCGATATTGATTTTGGTATTGACTTATCCTTCTGCAAGATCCTTCCCGATTGCTGTCTATCCTGGGACCTCCGCCTCCCCGGTGGACAGGACAGAGTTCTCCCGCCCAGATGCCTGGAAGGAAGAGTTATGCAAGGAGTGCCCCCTCCAGACGTGGTTAGGGAGGGGAGTCCCTCATCGGTTCAGTACCATCGGTGCGTCCGTTTAGTGTGGTTAGTTCTCAATCGTATATTTCGTCATTATTCAACTATATTTGTCTTCATCTCATAAATGGTAAGTTTTGAATTATATTTGTTTTTATTAAAAAAAAAAGTTATTCATATTTAATTTGGTTTTTCGTCAGTATGTTAAAGAATATTTGTCATCGAATTTTGAAGGTAACTGTCAAAACATTCTACTCAGTCAAAACGAAAGTTTTTTTTTTAAGGGTGAGTAGATTTTTCCCTCATATTTTAAATGTAAGTTTTTTCATAACATTAGAATCCCTTGTCCTTTCGCATCATGAGTCTTGTGAGAACACTACAAGAGTAGAGTGGCATTGCTTACACGACATTGTAACACGACTCAATAAATATTATGGGGTATGAAAAAAAATATATTTTAGTCGATGAAATTTGGTATCTAACAACTATGATATTTTTCTTAGCGAACATTGTTCCTACCAGAAATAGATATCAGACAATATAATTATAGACGTGAAATGCATTGCAAAAGTTCAGCTAAAGGATTTACTCCAAATAAACGTTGTTATGGAAACATTAATGTAAAAAAAAGTGATTGTCTTTTCTTAATGATTTCACTTTTTACCTACTTTTCTACTTTTTTTTTTAATTAAATAGTAAAATTTGACTTTTTCAGTTCTTATAAATTCCAAGAATCCTGATGTCATTGACATCTTGAGATTTTAGACGACCCCTGTTCCGTTGTAATCTTTTTAATTTCAATCATCGTATAATTTATAGGTTGATTTTAATTATTAGAACCTTTTACTACGATGTTAATCGATTCCCCGGTCGACCACACTGCAACTGTGCAATAGATATCTCTGTGTGTCTATATATTTGTCCTCAGCTGAGCAGTTGACGGAAACAGCCGGTATTGTTGGTTTATAATTAGTGGTTGCCATGGATACTAACCCTCGGTCAGACCGTGCCACTTCTTCACCTAGACAGATAGGTATGAGGCCAGTTGGCTTGGCTACCAAGTGGCCTAGGTCAGGCATGTTTGTTGCTTGGCCTGACATAATATACGATGGCTATTTCTGTTACAATTTGTTGCGTACGCCGAGCCAAGTAACCATTATTACTTTTTTATTTCTTCTTTTTTTCAATGTTAAACTTTAAATTTCTGCATAAAATAATGAGCATTAGCTGGAATAGGATTCACAGCACAATCTCTGTAGTCGTCTAAAAAGCCGACAAACAAATGGTATTCAAGAAGAAAACAAAACAGTAAAAAATAACTCTGGATAACGACTTAAAATTCATTAATTTGTAATTATAAACGTATTCAGGTATATGCCGGGATGCGCCCCCAATTTTTTAAGATTAAGATATAACAACAGAAAACATTATTCATTTTATTGATTCATAATTACTCTAATTATTCGCTTCGGCATGACTCATAAGCTTTGAAACTGATTTCAGACATGAAGGCAATAAAGCCCATATAAACCAAAGGATATTCAAATATCTTATATAAAGAATTTAAATATCCTATTTAATGCCGGTCTATCCAATTATAATACGTTTGTTTGTATTGTTGTTTCAATTTTTGAAAACGTGGTTTCATTGCACAAGTTCGGTTATGGAGTCACAATATTTTTGAATGAAATAAATTATATAAATTTTTGAGTTTTTATAAATATTATCAAAATCATTTTTCTTTGGTGAATTAACTTAAAATATTAGGATCAATACCAAAATAATAATTAACTTGAAATAATAAAATTCCTTTTTTTAAATTAATTGTTACCGAAACATTCACATTTAGTATGTATTTATGGAAGACATTTTTTACTCGTATATTCCTCGTTACATTTTGGCCAGAGGAGCTTTTTTACCAATCTTAAAAATCATGAAACTACACTTGTTCACTGTTGATTCGAGTAATCTATGCTTTTTTAAATTGACCTCCAAATGTATTATTAGATGATTTTTTTTTCCCTTGTTTCAAGTAGAAATACATTCTTAATGCTGTGTTATTAATAATTGTGGAAGACTGAGCGTACATTACTCATGAAGCTTTGGCGATACGCCTGAGATTTGATATGATATATGATACACGTCTGACTGAATGCTTCTTCAGAAATATTATACATCCCCTAAAGTAGAAGTCATCATTCTTTTTTTAATTTAAAATCAGTTTTACATTTAAAATTCACCCTACTTGAATCTGTTTAAAGAGGGTTATGTTACTTATTCGTTTTTGTATTTATCGTCCGTGTCAGGTATTCATCAATTCATTTGAAACGGAAAATGTAAACAGGATTACGTGTTAATACAATTCATACATTTCAAAATATTCTTAGTGTTCAATAGTTTATTTTTTTTTATGACTATGACTCGGTTGACTATTTTATCATTAGATAAACACATCGTATCACGGAGTTTTTTTTTTTTGATTTGTGTTTAAATTTCAAAAATAGGATCTATTCGGCCGTTTTATTTTAAAATTACATCAGCACGCTGTAGCCAACAAAATCTACATTATTTAGGAAACGGAAAACAATTTTTTTTAAGTGGTTTCCCACAAAAACCCTTGTACATCTCGTGATGGAGGTTCTTTGACAGATTTTAAAATTAACAATCCGAAGTTGCTTAAAAAATCTTTAGTAAGAGCACCCTCGGTAGACTCTCTCTACCTTCCTGATTCCACCCGCCTCCTTTAGGCATTCCACACCCTATATCCTCTCATACATCCTTCAAATGGGGGACTCCCCTTAGTGCAAGGCACTCATTAGCCCAAAATAATTTTCCTTTATTTTTCCCACATCCTATTTTTATAGGTTTGAGAGCTAAGAAAAAGAAAAAAAAAAGTTGTTTAAAAACATATGGATTTTTTTAATACCCAGCTAATTTTTCTACTCAAAGAATAGTCGTATATGATATAATTAGTGTATTGCTCTAGCAGCCATTCCCATACGTAGTCTATTGATTAGAATGCCGACTTTTAACTTCGTTCACTCAGCCCCTTGAGGATAAATGAGTAGTTTCATGAACGAAGAGGAAAAACATTTGTAAAGCAATAATTATCCAAGCAACTCAACGCCACCTGGTACTTACTAATTACGTTGACAATCCAGCCTGGTTTCGCCTTTTTATGGCGTGTTTAGGCAAAATGTTTCATTCATTTATCCTGTACAGCGCAATGGTCCCGAGACTGTTAACTCTTGGAATAGTGCAACATTAGGGAAGTTGCCGAACCATAACCGTTTGGAGGCCTATACATCCGGCGATGTACCAACTGATCCCGAAGCATGGTGTACTGTGTAATAAGCAACATTTGTGGTGTTGCCAAGATAAAAACTGTTTTATTACAAACATTTGTTGATACACACAGAGGTTCAACAGCAGTGGTGATAGATTCACCACTCACTCTTCTCGATTATTGAGTGACTCCCTGGTATTTGCTTATTGCCGTACTGTTGGTTTTTCCTTTTCTGCTATGTTTCTGCGATGCCTGATGTTACATTAGAAGAGACTTGCAATGAACTGAAAGCGTAAAACACTGGTAACCTTGTAAAAAATAAATTGAAGTCATTGATTTATCATGTCATTCTTTATGACAAACGTTTTTCATGATGAAAAGGATACCAAATTAAAGGGGCGAGTGTTTCTTCAGTTTCCTTAATGCTTAATAAATGCCTGCGAAAAACTAGTTATTTTTGAAGGAAAATACCTTATTTTCCTTGCTTGAATATCACGGTTACTGAAAATTGTCATTTAAACAAAACAAAATTGTGAATAGATATTTGCTATTAAATACTCTTGGAATAGCTTTGAGACTATCAAAGGCTTTTATATCCATAAAAACAGAATGTAATTATGAAAATCAGATCTTTTGATATTAAATAGCAATGACTTGAGAAAACTGGATAAAACAAGGCCATTTTTACCATTTTTATTATTTTTTCTAATTAACGATTTACGTTATTGTCTACCATTACTTAATGGAAATGCGACATAAGGTGATGCAGACATTCCTAGAAAATTTCAGATCGACTGATTAATGTCTACGACGACAATCATGGAATATTGTATCCAGCTTCGGGTTTGACAACATTAGACCTACTGATAATTATTCATGAATATTCAACGTTCAACCTCTGTTACCTTACATTAAATATTTATAACGGTAAAATTTTCATATTCAATCCCTTTTATGCTGTTCATGTTCCGGTTAAGGATACCTGCTGCCACTTTCAAGGATTCTATGAGCTGGTGCAAATGGGGATAACCTTCCACAGACACCTAGAGGCCTGAAGTATTTAATACTATCTGTAGTTGATATCTTGGCAATGGTATACAGCCTGCTTCGATAGCTATAAGCCTTATATAAGGCTACCACGGCAGACAAGTAGCACTCGTCAGTATCGGTTTAGACTACTGCAATCCATTTGTATGTTTAGAGTGATCCATCATTGTATACGGGTAACATGAGGCGGGTCCCACCGTGTTCGTTCTCACCTCTGCTGGAGAATTCTCGTGTATGCTTCAATTCAATTGTTCCTGTTGCATGCGTTTGAAAATTTATGAAAGTACATTCCACTGTTGCCTGCGGTCGGGGTAATACTTGGAAGGAATTTGCTCACTAGTTTCCTATGCCTGGATTAGTTAAAATAGGATAACGGGAAGTAAGTAGAAAAGAAATTAAAAGACATTTCCATTAAAAGTGCACTCTTTTTACTCTCGCTTCAGAAGACATTAAATACCGTTAAGGAAAATGAATTTCAAAGATATTACAAAAACATTTTCATGAGCGAACAAAATAAAAAACGCGTATTTAATAACAAACCCGTCAACGGGATTGGCTTAGAAAATATTGAAGCTATAAGGTGTAAAATATTAATCATTTATTTTAAGGAGATATAAATAATAATCTTTTTTAAATATAAATTCTTGGCCCTCGTGAAGAAGTAGGCCGGCTGATCGATGGTTTCTGGGTTCGCGACTTCTGTATTCAACTAGCAACTCTCTATCCTTATGAGGCTGATTCAACCCACCAAATTAAAAGTTGAAACATGCGCCCTTAACAAGTGTGTTGCACCCATTACACCACACCTTCCTTATTCAGTGTTTCTATTTATTTTAATCAAATACGTTATATGAATGCAGTCTTCCATTAAGAGCCTATTTTTAAATCGAGACCGCTGTGAGCTACGTCAATTCGTATCTTGGATCATTCATCATCGTGCGATAGGATACAGTTGTAGTAAATCGCTCATAGATGTTTTCCTTGATAAAACTTGTTATTAAGTGATATTCACCAATTATCCTATGTTACTTTAACTGCGCCACAAAAGACAATCCTTACAACTAAATAAAAAACGAACAGTTTGGGAGGATTCGTCGCTGAGATCTTTTACTGGGAGATCCTCACACGATCGTCAGTCGTAGTCTGGCCATTGCGTCAGCTGATAATTTGAGTTATGCTAACTGATGGGTGTCAATCCATTTAGATAGAGCACTTCGAGTCAGAATCTCTGTTGAAAATTATGATGGCTGTGTCGTATTTCTTTCGAAATTTATTGAATTACTTCTTCTTTCATTTTATTTTTTTGTGACCATCATACTTCGACTGTTTAAACATTTGAATACAAATGTAGCATAATGTAAACAAAAGTCAAACGAACGTATGGATAGATTGAAATAATTGTTGAATTTTGTTCAACTGATTGCTGAAGTTTTATTCTATATCCTAGGCCCTTTTAATAATCAAAGCAAAAACAAAGGAACTATGGTGAGAATAAATATTGGATGCAACGTCAGCTGATTTAAATAATATCGTACATTCATATAACAGTTAAAATACATACATAGTAAAATAAATACATAATAAAATACAAATATATATATAATACACATACGTACATAATATACATGTATTTTGGGAAGTTAGAGCTCACTACTTCGATGCTTTAGGGAGGGCAGATATTATTTAAATTATTTCTTGTATGTTAGTGTATTTTTGCAGTTTCAATTTATTTCAATTCATTCTTGACAAGGAAGTGTTTCTCACAAACACTAATCCCCCGCAATATATGTAAATACATAATAAACTAGATTCAATCTAGTTGTTAAAATTGTTCATATTGTAACGCGTATTATAGCCAGATAATTTCCTCCACGAGGCTGGGTGGATTATTAAAAAGGTCCTGAAGGAAACCGGGGATGAAGCGCGTTAGCCACTACTTCCCAGGGAAGGCATGATTTTGAAAAACGATTTATTTGGCATTAAAAGATTTAAAGTTTTTGTTATTTATTTATTTTTGACAATTGTTTTAAAAATTATGCTAAACATAAAAGTAAGGGAAACCGGGAATTATCGCGTTAACCGCTACTCCTAGAGAAGGCATACTTCATTTCGAAAATTTATTTCGTCTTAAAAATTTTTGTTATTTATGTTTTTCGACAACTTTTTTTAATTATGTCTTACACGAAAGTTACGTTTTGAAGGACTGGGACCACCATAAGGTTGGATAACCTTTCCACAAGCCGTAATTTCATGGTTTACCTTGGCGGGCTGAATGTAGCCAGTTTCAATACCATATGACCATTTCGATCGCTTAAAGCGTCATAATATTCCATAAATCTCATAAAGAATGTCTACACCCGGAGCCTTTATTTATAAACTTAATCTTTGGCCATCTTCCGAACCGTTCTGTTTGTTCTCCAAGTGGTTAATCTGTTCTATAAGTAGGTCAATCCTCTTATAATGGCAGACTGCATTCACTTCTGACTTCTTCTCCATCACTCTTAATGAGCGGAGATCATTTGTACACTGTTGTGTATATATATAATTGAGAATTGATTTGTACGTAACTTTCATAGATAACGTCATGGATATGAAGCGTCACTGATAATTTTTAAAATCGACAAGTAGTCAGTGGTGTCAAGTTTTAACAGTGAATTAAGATATGTGACGATAAATGAAACACACAAGAAATGGGGGGTCTCCCCCATGGAACCAATACAATACATGCAATACCTGGTGGTCAGTCGAACTGAAAGGTGCGAAGGGCAGGTACTACAAACCTTGTTTTGTTTGTTTGTACAACAATAGGCAAAAGGAAGATGCTGTATTGAACTTTCACGAACCTATTCAGAGAAAAGTCATCTTGGCTTTTGCTTGTAAATCAGTGAATAAAGGGTCTTTACTGTTTAAACATTTTTGTTAATTACATTTAGTCGTGTGCTTTAGGTTTCTTGTCTCCATAAAATGACGGAACTGTATTAAATTTGGCTCATACCGATAAAAAGTGAAAACTGCATTACTACTTGTGGTAGCCTTTGTATCTGTAACCTTTGGTTTAACTATGGATCTACCACTTTTGATTTTCACTGTCAGTTTTGTTTTTTTTATCGTTGAGAAACACTCTTGGAATTAATCTTTAATAATGCTTTAGTTTTGGGGTGTGGACGAGTTTAAATTCTCATTCATCGTATCTACTGTAGTTAAAAAATGTTTCTAATATTGAGGTCATTTTACGGGCTCCTACAACTTCTCAATCTTGGTAATTATATTTCAAGTTATTATTTTCTGTTAATTACAGTACTCTTTATATATATATTTTCATATTATGTTGTTTTAAAGTTATCATATCCTACTGTTGAATTATTAAAGTATTATTATATCTTTTTATTTTAGCTAATCTGTAATTATATTACTTCAGCGAAGAGATCCTAGAGCAATAAAAAAAAAACTAAGAGATTCTATTTTTAAAGGTTTTTATTTACATCCCGTTTAATTTTCCTTAATCGGTACTTCATATCCAAATTTCGATATTTTTAAAGGATTCATTAGGTTTCCAAGTGATTCCAATTAAAAACTTAATTTCGAATTTTCATTTAAACATTTAAAGTTTGTTGAAAACTTTAATTAATGATTCAAAGTTTTAAGATAAAAATTTTGAAGTATGCAACCAAGAATAAATACACCGTAACAAGTTCACCTAGCAGACATAACTACACTACTTTTCCCCAGAAGCTGCTGGTTAATTGGCAATCAGAAAAAGTTACAGCTGAGACAGTGATGAGTTAATAACGGAACGTTATGAGCCGGGCCGTAACCTTCGGAACCGGTGCTGTAACATGACGTCATACCACCCTGACGTCATCGTCTCGCATCTCCTTTCTTATCGCCCTAAGGTCCTCGTGATATTGTCCATATGTTTCCGAAGTGGGCATTTTTAGCAATCACGTTGTATCGTAATTTACTAAATGTGTTGCTACTACTTCGTGATTTATTTGTTATTAGTTATTCAAATGTATTCATGAAAAGGTTAAGTTGAATCTAAGTGCCCTTTCAATTACTTTTATAATGCTTATAATACCTTAAATATAATTAGTATTCTATCAGATGTGCTTTAACTGGTTTAAAATCGATAAATAAATGAAAACGAATGCCCACGTGAACTTTTCTTTTATTTTTGATATAGCTTTATTTATTAATGATTAATGATTTAAATTTTACTGCATTTACGAAAAAAATGCATTCATGTAGATGCAAACACAGTCCAGGATGCAAAAATAGTTCACCCGCAGAATGGTTATCTCCCCACCTATCGGGAGACAAGGATCTCCCGTGAGAGCCGCAGACGCTCAGGACATGAGAGGAATGTTAGCTATGAAGAAATTAAACCTAGCCTAACACAATAAAAAGTTTCGTCATGGATGCGAAAAATATTTCATTAATAGTTTTAATGATTTTTTGTAGTAACAGTCCACTATACGCCTAATATGCAATGCATATTATTAATCAGGACGTATGGAGATTTAATTTGACGGAGAACGTAATATGATGAAAAATATTTATTACTTAAATTTTAATTAATTTATTAATGACCTTTGATTCTATCTCAAGGGACTAGTATTATTTTTAGCATCATTGAAACTACCATCCAAAATATCATGATTAAAAAAAAAATACTGGTTGTGTTAAATTTCAGGACGTCAACATCTTCTATTTATACCTTACTCAATTATTTTATAGATATGCATATACTTATTTAATTAATTACACTCATCCTTTATGAGATTGGCCGTATTTTTCCTTATATAAACCTTATATGAAATAGAACCTTCAAGCCGATCAATAACCCCCTGATTATTCTGTGTACGTGTTTGGGCGCCTATCGCATAAATGTAATACTTGTCTCTTACCTTTATGAAACCATCCATAATGTGAGCCCTATCACCACTTAATTACTTAAAAAGTCTTGTATTGTGTACATCAGAAGTTTAACATAACAAAGATTGTATATCCATGGAAAATGTACAACTTAGCAAAGTGAAATTTTAGTTAATAGATTCATTCATTGTAGATTCTATATACACGATAAATATTTGAAAATTAATAATGGTACTACATGCAAAAAAAACAAAAAACATTACGGATTCTCATGACACAGCTCATAAATGTTAAAAAAAAATTTTTAAACTCTGATTTTTTTATAAGTTAAGTGGTTTAGCACACACTACAGTCGGTAACGAATTTTTTTTTTTAAATATATTACAAGTATAGAAATATCCAATTGAATTTTTGGGACCCATATTTGATTGCTAAAATTGATCTATAAAGTATTTAAATTTCTCAAATTCTAGTCCAGCGCTCTTACTGTTTGTTGGTATAATTTCTTCAAACTCTCCGCTAATTATTTAGTTTACAAATAATGAATGCAGTCATAATGTATGAAGTCAAATCTAGTTGATAACTGATTTAACAAAAGTTTTAGTATTAAACACGCGTTTTTTTTTTAATTTTTTTTGATTCTTTGTCACCCCTCTCTTAGGACAGTCGGGTGACAGTGGTCGATTATGAACAATAGGTTGGTGCCATTGGCATTATTGCTGTAACATTAATGTTATTCTGCATTGACACAACTGACTGCGCCACCCGGAGGTGCTGCACCCTGTCAGGCTACGTACTGGCCAGCAGGAGCAACGACCTGCCACTCCTACGTCGTTCCACTGTAGCCATCGGAGCACTTTAGTAACATCTATATATATCAGTTGATCCATAGACCAGAAGCCTTGCCATATTTATTCTTTTATCATTAAAAATTTTGTTTTGTAAGTTTTGCCGAAATGATTCGTTGCCATAAGCTAATAAACTAAATTATATAAATTATAATATATATGAATATTTTATGAATGTCATAAATGTTGGAAAAATTAAAGAAACAAGAAATTATTACAAGAAAAAGTACTTTTTATTATTGAAAATAGTTTATTTGTTAAACAATGTCGTTGACTAGGTGGCGCGATTTTAAGAAATAATGGAACTTACTTGCGCTGTATCCCTCATGCCTTACCGGATTGGATCAATATCCGAATTTCCGAACAGGTGGTGAGCTAGAGAGTCAAAATCATCCTTAAGTCTAGACCGCATGGTTGGGCCTATCCTGTACCAAGAAACTTTCCCAAGCTAAGGAGTAGATTTTCTTAGTCGTTTTCCGGATGGAGACGAGAAAGATTGGGCAGCAACGAAGACACATCAGTGGAGCAGCATCAACATATCATCATCCGGATTAGAACTATTTTAATTTATTTTATTTTCATTGTTCTTAATTTTAATCCTTCTTAATTTTGTGTACATACGAGTACCTTTGTCTGACCAACCCATGACTTCCGTTAAGTTTTTTCATTTTTAGTATTTATTAAAGGATACAGCACCATATACTCCCTGGCTAGATCGCCATTTATGCCTCTTTATATGATAGAAATGAGAAATTAGGGAAGATGTATTCAAAACAGTAAGACGAAAGACACTCCCCTGTTGCTTAGCAACTGCTATATGCTCTCTCTCTCTCTCTCTCTCTCTCTCTCTCTCTCTCTCTCTCTCTCTCTCTCTTTCTACATTATGTAAAATGATTTGTCTCTTAATTCACCATATCCAATATAAAAGGGGAAAAAATGAACACGTAGTGGTTTTAATTTTAATTTTATTTTTTTAATTAGTGGAGCTTTCCTCTAAAGCTGAATGCCCGAGCGAGGAGACCTTGATGAGGTATAAAAGGGAATTAGCGACGGTCGGAGGAAAATTGATACAGTTCGACCTGTAGTACACTGGCCTCCTGTATCGCCTTACCTGTAGCAATTTTGTAAGAGCAACTCATGTTCCAGAGCAAGTTGGAAGATAGCATTTCCTTTTCCAGCGCCTCCTTGGATATGAAAGCAGTTTTTTTAATTAATTTGCTGATCGCAGGGCTCAATAAGATCCTGTTGTACTTCTGTTTGGCTTGTTGCTTGGGCAGTGGGTCGCTGATAAGGATTTTCTAATCTACTTAAATGAAAATAACAGATCTGTATTGTTCTATCATTGTCCTAATTGATGTAAAATGGCTCGCCACCCTTTCTAGAGTATCAATAAAAATAAGAAGAGTGCTAAGCATATTCGTATTGGGTAGAGTTCATTCTTAGTGTTTTAGTCAAATTAATTTTGGTACTAAAAACATCTTTGAGTTTTGTCATAATGAGTTTAACAAAGGCTCTGTATTGATTGACAGTTTGGTGTATTAATATCATATGGTTTCTTAGGAGTGAAAATATCTTTGCAAAAAATATCCCAATTTCAGAAGAAAATAATTGATAAGTGGTATCCAGGTACCATAGATACCAGAAGTGTGATGTATTTTTGCATGACATAAATATTTTGATATAGCTACGAAATCGATTTAATATCAGTTTGAATGAAACTGAAAATATTTATATTTTTTTAATTACCTAGTGAACATTTGATGATGGACTAAAAAGCGGAATCGGAAGCAGACGGATTTTTTAAGCCGTTGGGTCATATGACTCGGTAACAGATTTAGGAAGGAAAGCGACAATATGTTTTTGGGTTTTGAAAATACTTTCTATTTAAGTTATTCTCCCTAACCGATTACAGTTATACCCCGCATTGTACGACCCCACATAACGCGAATTCGCTACAACGCGTTATTAAAAAAATTAACAAATCCGGAAGTGGCCAAAAATGAAAAAAAATCCAATTTAGTGAATGATACTAAACAGCTAGAGAGGCTAAGTCAAAAATCGATTGAAGAACAAGGCATCATAGAATTGATTGAGTCTGTCGTGCAGCCATTGACAAACGAAAAACTTCTGGAAATAAAATCCCAAAAAGATGCGGAAAAAGAAGAACTGATTGTTCCCTAAGAAACGCAGCGAGTTTTGTCAACTCAAACATTGCAGGAAGTCTTAAATCTCATTGAGCAAAATCCTGTAGAAAAAGAATTGCAAGACTCGTAAACGGTTTTAGTGACGGAATAGGTCGCTATCGACAGCTACTAAATGATAATATACAAAGGCTGCAATTGCGAAACCGCAAGAAGCACCTCCCCTCTCAAGGACTGTCATAGTGATTGTGTTTGAGCAGTAGCAATTTGGTGTGCATAATTACTATTTTCGTTTGTGAATGTATACCTATATTTGAACTTAAACCGCCTTGCAGATTACACATTATGAATATTTATTTATACAAACCTTTGTACTCAAACATATATTTTATTATGATTACAACAAATTTAGACTTGGTAACGAAAACCACATATTATTGGTTAGTATGTATACAAAATAGTATGCCCTACTAATCAGGGTTTTCGTTTAACGCGAATTGCCGAGGAACTTATATCTCGCGTTAAGTAGGGTATGACTGTACTGTTAAAATAAATAGGCATGCAACACATAAACAAAATACCGAGAATTATTGAACAAATAATAATAAACGACAAACATGAAATCATTTCGATGATAAGTTATGATCGACATCAATAAATTGTATAAACCCACTTATGACAGATTATCCCAACCCACTGACACTGTCTTACCCCATAATACTCCAGGACAACTTAAGAACAGCTAGATTGGAGATCTGTTAAGATAGTCATGCAATTATAGAGATGATATCAATCAATCTCCAATCATCCTTTAACGATATAATTTTCCATCGTGCCGTCCTTCCTGTTTTTTATGTCGTTAACCTTTCCTAGTTATTACTACTTTTCATAGTTGTGGATTCATTAATAAAGACAAAGAAAAACCTTGTTTTTTAAAACGTAAAGAAAAATTTCCTGAAAACTTACTTGCTGTTTTTTTTTCAAAACCTCTTTATTATAGCATGAACAAAATAAATAATAACTAATAATTTCTCCTCTTCCTCCCATTCACAGATGCATTTAAAAGAGTGCATAAATATAATACTTTTTTTTTTTGTGGTTAAAAGTTCATAGTCTTATATAAAACACTAGGTGATGAGGCACACCTTCAGCTTGTTACCGTGAAAATACCAAACAGTAAAACAAAACAAAAACATACTTGCTGAAGGTTTGGTGATGGTTAGATACTGCGTGTGACTCAAGTTAACTTTAATGGCTTCGCCGCGAATAAGTCCGTCGGTTAACTACCAGACGAAATAAGAAAACAACCGAAAATCCACTCGTCCCTTTTTCCTTTCAATTATTGCCCTCTCTTATCTGTCTTCTTTTTCTCTCCCCCCTCCTCCACCTTGCAGCGCCGAGTACGATGCGGTCTTCAGTCTCTTTTGTGACACAGTGAATTATTTCAGCTGTTACAATGTTACGCCACGCTCCATTATGTGCTTCAGGTGCAATCCTACTTCAATCCTTTCTCAAAATATACTTCTAAGTAATTTTTTTTTAATATTCCAGCGATTTAACACTCGATAGACACCTGTATTTGAAGCAAAACTAATAAACACATGTTTTTCAAAGAAGACTTTATTGTCTCTCCCTAAATGTTGATCTTTATTTTTACATTGTCCAACGTTTCGTCTTTACAGGCATAATCAGGACTGTCGACAATATAATATTTTCACTGTATTCGTTCTTATTCTTCTAGTATTATATACCGAATTGGTAAACTCCCAATATTCATAAAAAACTAAATATTTAAAAAGTAATTCTTGGTCTATAGTGGATGTGAATGTCTTTAATCTTCCTGAATATGCAGTTGAGACTATGACCGATTAAACAAATAAACCTTTGAAGAGTTTGTGATTTTCACTTAGTGATATATAAGATTAGTGTCCATTCTTAAAAATTTAATAAATTATATATGCTTGTATAAGTATTATTAAGGTATATACATATCATCTTTCTAAAATAGCCATTTTTTTCTGTTACAGGTATGTTGGAAAACCCTAAATGAAAAGTACTTTTCCTGGTATCACCACTTAATTATGCATGTCATTTTATTTTTGTAAGAATATTACGACTTTAGACATCAATATTCGATTATTAATGTGTCCTTTCTTTATGAGATAGGATGAAGTAAATGAAATAAACAAATGAATAGGATAAATGAACCATTTTAAATCGATATCATAGACAGAATAAAAATAAATTACTACCTATTTAATGATTTCTTTATTTTATTGCATCATTATATTAGGCCTTATGTATGTTTATATCCAGGGCATCATTTTTTTTCTTCAGAATGTAAAGCCGCACAGGTGATATGAATCTAATAGCTTCTTCCGATAGAATTACCAGATTAAAGTTGCATATTTTAGAGGTTTCATGAAACGCGGAGGTTAGAATTCAAATGCTCCAAAATTGAGATTAATGCGATGTAGAGCACACGAGTAGTTGAAAGCTTGAACTAGTTAACGTCAACGGCACGCCATATGCATTAAATTAACGCCGTTCCACAAGCAGTAAACAAGGTTGTAAATCTCTACAAAATCATTTTTAATTGGAGAGCAGTTACCTCAGATATTGTAAATAATTTGCGTTATGAAATTTCCGAGTTCGGCGGTAAGGATTCGCAACAATAACCAGTTGAAAATGTAAATCACGAAACGGAAAGACCGGCGGGGTTTTCAAAGTTTGTAGTCAGCATCTATGTCATAATTCGGTCCGACTTCGCATTAGACAATATGTCGTGTTCCATTTCCATATCATGCTTGGATAGGAACGGCTGAATTTTGCAATGTTAGTAAAATATGGTCAAAGAGAAAGCGGCAGTAAAGTTCGGCTGTAAATTTCATGCATTCCGCCATGGTGAGAAAACAAATGCAAATGCATGTGTTTAGTATTACACGATACCTGAAAAAGAGATTCATAAATATTTAGCGGGGAATATAAAAGCATAATATACGCTTATTATATTTATTCATTTATTACACAACATTTTCTGTTGAAGAACAGGAAATAAGTTGTAATAGTATATTTGGTGGAGAAAAGTTAATGCTAACCCTACGAACCTCAAAGCCACCAAGCAAAGATGAAAAAAACCTTAGGTCTACCTTTCAAACACATTCATTTAATTTTGAATAACGGAAATCACTTTTGTTTTCCCTTTTTCCCCTTGTTATTATAAATTATGGAAATCAGTGTAGACTACATAAATGAATCTATTTACAATAGGACATTATGTCCTATAATAATGAGGACTTTGCATTATTTGCATTTATAAAATTTAAACATATTTAATTTAAAATTAAATTTGACATTTACTATCCTGTTTATACACACGGAAGTAAAACACATAAATATTTATTCATACTAGTTCGTCAATTTTTGAACATTTCACGTAGTTGTATTTTTAAAACATTCTGTTGGCACATTTAAAATATTGTTATTACTAAATGTTTCTATTATTTTTGTTTGTTTGTTTTTTTTCCTAAAAGGACGTTCTCTATGTGTTTTGCAAATTTTCATGGCTTACGAAAAAAAAATGTACCTCTCTGGAAGAGAAACTTTCTAAGACAACGAAATACTCTTACAGTTTATATATTCGTTTGGCACTTTCACTTCCAGCTACCTAAACTGTCCGAAAACACACGGCATTCCGATTTAGTGTGAAGAAAGTGCAGGGACACTGGTATTGTTTCAGTGGCGTGGGATCCCTTTTAGCAGCCGTGGGGGCGCCATGTTTGGAATCCAAGGGATGCAATAGCTTGTGAAGTAACGGATTGTTGGTTAAAATGACACATTAGTGTTAAGTGACAGAAAAAAATTAACATTAAGTTCTCAAGGTGCAGTGGTTGGTGGTATTTTGATAGCCAGTATATATATTTTACTCCCATAAATGAAATTGAGTGATTTTCAATAGGATAACTCTCATGTCCTGAATATAAGTACAAAAGCTCAAAAATTAATAAAAAAGCCAACAGATTAACTCAACTCGAATATTTGTAATGCAGTCAGCCAGTCACTCGAGATTTTAAACTTTATCCCAAACTAAGCATTAGTAACTATAAGTACTAAGTAAGCTGTAAGGAGCTTCATAAACCTTTTTTTTTTTATACGCTCCCACGGGATCTGTGTCTCAGACGGGGTTCCCTCATGGGACTCGCTCGCGGTTGACGGGACCATGGGGTGTTTCGTTGGCTGTGGTGCGTGTATTCCAGTTGTTATTTACAAAGGGACTCCAATCCTTCTTGGCCCAACGGTGAATTGTTAATGAGCACTTGTTGATATTACGGCTGCTCAAGCTTCATCACTTCCCTGGAGGTAGTGAAGTGCGCTGGTCCCTGTTGCCAGTTTCAAGAACACCAGCTACTGTTTTTTCCTGTTATTATCCTCAGCCCCGAAAAAATTATAAAAATAAAAAAAAAGCTTCAAACATTTAAATTTTTCGCGCCCAGCATCACCAGATTTTTTACAATAGCTTTAAAATCCTGGAACTATGTCCCTTAAAACAAAAATTTATTTAACATAAAGTGGGTTCTTTGTCAGTATCAGACCCCCCCTTATATAACAAAATAAACATAAAAAATGAAATAAGAAAACGTATTCATCACTGATAATAATACAGAGATCATCGCGAATAGTGAATGAACACTGTTAGAGCACGTTTTTAAACCATTTCATCCAAGGTGTTCCCATGGATCTATGTTACTTTGGATCGTCAGTTAAATAATCTTTGTCGAGGAGAGTATTTTAAAAGAAAAGCTTTATTATGAAGTACAAGCAAAACACTGGTATATACAAATATTAAGAGTTATGTTACTACATACTGGGTCGGGAGTTGAGTGTCGATGAACCAGTGGGGTGGGGACTGGGGCTAAAGCTGAGGCATATGTGAATAAGAGAAGGGTAGTTTCGGGAGTTGGGTGGGATGCGGTCGCTTACTTAAAAAATAAGAAGAAGCACCAGTGACTTCCATGAAGTCACGAGGCAGGTATAAACTAGAAGGGGCTTTTAGCATTATATGTAATATCAGGATTACAATATTCTTAGCATTATATAACTGTCTATTGTACAATTTTATTTTTAATTTACCATAGTTATCTAAAAATCTTCAATGTACAATACAATTCATGAGAATTTATTCCATTGAACATTTAATGATATTATTAATTTATGCTCTTGCTTAATTTGTTCCTGATAAATATACAAGTTATGATGATTAAGAATCGTCGCGTGGGGATTTCTATAAATTATCACTTCAGAAGAAGCCGAAGCGATTGAAATCTAGTTGCTTATTATATAATAACCCACTACTACAGCCCCGTAATTATAAAATATTGAGATACAAACTGGAAATTACCCTGTTACCGTCAAGTTGTTTATACCGTCCATGATACGAATCGAGCTATCACGTGTATGAGCGAGAGAGCCGTGGGGACACTTTCTGTCCATATATAGATTTGTTTTCGAAGTACGAAGAAAGTTGAGTCCAGGAAATCGTGTGACTCAGAGTGAAAATACACTTGGCAACTGTCTTCCAGAAAATGACTGGGTAATTTTATTTTTACGGGTTCATTTGGTAGCTTACGCAATGAAAATTTGCAATTCTACAGCTAAGATGATATTGAAAATATTGTATAAATACACATAAAAATATTTCCTACCACCCTTTCTCCGACTCAGAGGGGAGAAGCGAAATGTTGCTTTTATGTTTTATATAAATCTTAACATAATTCATTTTTTATTGGTTCATCCTAAGAAAGTTAAAATCCAAGTTTGCACGTAAATGTAAAGCTCTGGATGCAATGATGGTACGTTCTAATTTGATAATTTTTTTCCTGCTTATATGTATTCTTTTTATAAATTAAAATTATTGCAAATAATTTTTTTTTAATTATCAAAACCTTAAAATTTAGGACGTTTAGATCTATTCCAAATATATTTCTGTACGTATTACACCCTCTTAATCTAACCTCCTCAAATGCCCCGTATTCTATGGAAATAAATTTTGTCTTAGGTTTGTCTTTAGGTTTCGTCTTTATTATTTATTTAATGTTGTGCTCCCTATCAAACCTCAAAATATTATTCTTTACAAAGAATAAAAAGCCAAATATGATAATTAGTATTTTTTTCACTGTGAATTAGTTTCATTAGTTTAGAATTCGTACATACTATTTTATTTTTCACAAAACTAGTAGCCGTGTAAAATATTATTCTATAACTTAGTTGGTTATTTAGCCAATACGCCAAACAGGTCCGATCCTTCTCCCATTATGACTTGCGCTGGAATAAGATGAGAGAAATCCAACGTGGAATCGAAGAACCAATAGAATCCTTTTAATTTATTAGTGCCAGCTCAATAACAATACCGCGGTTCAAACTTATTGGCTCAATAAATCCTTTTACAAGGGGCCGGGCTATTCTTTCTCGAACGGTTCCATTTTCTAGAGGCGTATCATTGATTTCATTCATTCATCTTTAGGGAAAAACCGAAAAATAATAATTTGTTCGTGAAGATAATATGATTTATTTGTAATTTTAGTCTATATGCAACAATACCCAGATTTACACTGGTTATGTTAAAATGATGTATGCGTTATGTATGCTAAAATTCTGATACAAACCAAACGAAAGTCTGTTGCTTATCTATTAACTAATCCTCCTCACTCTTGACTTGACGCTTGAGATAGCTCAAATCAAAGCTACGAAGCTGTTGTACAAAAATACTTACATATATTAACTGTTTGGTTAAGTTCTTTCACTTTCGACGTATATGTACACACGTTACATACACAGGTGGTCTGAAAAGTTTCCGACCTTAACATGAATGATAATAAAATTAATAAAAGCTTTGTTAGGTCGGAAACTTTTCAGCCCCTCTCGTACACACATGTAATAAATACAATTTAGTGCTTTGGTGTAACTGAATTCGTCAATAAAACTCTTACTAATATGCTACTAACAGCCCCAACATTTTAAAAAACAGTCCAATGTCTTTCATTTTGACACTCTGTTTTAAAATAGTATTTATAATTAATTGCCTATAATAATCCTCCTACTACCTGGCAGTATGAAAACCTATGTTAACGATTTAAAAACAACCGGATAGGTTAAAGGTCATGAATTAACTGCATTGCAACAATGGGCGCATTAATGCACCGCTATTAATTATTTCGTTGCACGACCTTTATTTGCATCGTTATTAGTTAATTGTTTTGGCTTTGTTCCTTCGTAAATACAGTCCTAAATCTTTCTTTTCTAGTACGCCACGTCTTAATAAAAACTTTGTTATATGAAACCGTCATGTTATGTGTCGTTTTATTTCCCTTTTAATATGTTGCTTTTGCAGTTATGACATATGAGAACATAATTAATGTCTGGTGTAACATATTCGCTTATCTTATTCTGACGTATTTAACGCTTTGTATATATCTTGTCTGTTCTGTTATGGCCTTCCTGTATGGCTTTTTATGGGCTTACCTCTGAGCATGCAGACAATGAACGATCAGTCGATATCTCAATTAATGTTAGACGTTATTCGATGTGCTATGTGTACCTCGAAGGACTCCTAAAAAGGAAGGCGTAAGCACTCGTAAGTGCTTGGGAGGGAAATGGCAACCATTACATTTATTAACCTCAATTTGAACCTGGAACTCTTTGATTTTTACCCCGTCACTATTTTTTAATTATTTTTAATTATTATTTTAATTTTTTAGTTATAAAAATTGACATACGTAATATTCCTGTCATTAACATATTATTCCATAGGATTCGGTATAGTGTAACGTTTATTTTCAGTGCTTTCTTGATATTATAATAGAACTCTAAAAGATATTCAAGGTTTTACAATCATGACTTTAATTGAAAAGTTTAACCTTAGCCAAGATCACCTTGTCCCTTTACATTGTCTAATGTTGTACTATGGTCCAATTTTTGTTAGTCTAAAATGAGGTTCTGATCGCAATATAAGGCGTTCATCCTAACCAATGTGCATGCATATGTATTTCTCGTTAAATACAGTATAGAAAAAAAAGAAGTTAGCGAAGATTATCGTTTGGAGAATTTTCCTTTTATTTCCGTTATCTTAATTACTTATTACTTATAAAAGGCAGATTGTAATTTTAGCACAATAAAGGATTATATATATATTTATTTCCATAACATAATATACGAATCACTTAATCGAATATCTAGGAGAATAATATAGAGTAAAGAAGTAGACTCGAAGCTAGAAGGCGGACCTGGTTTACTATAATAATTATTATTGTAATACACTGCAATATTTATAAACCACTGAAGTTTCCAGCGGACTAGTTTGTATATGTTCTTTTTTTTTTAATAAAAGAACCTCTTTATTGTTATAAAATTACAATCTGCCTTTATTGAGCAATAAGTAATTGTGATAAATTCATACCATATTTACAATTTTCATTCACTTGCTCATTCGTACAGTATTTACAAACATCCCAGACACCTCCCAAATCCACATTGTCACCTCCCTCGCGTGTATATTTTCTTTTATAATTTAAGTTAGTCAACTGAGTATTGATGAAGACCTTCCTAGGACTCATTTCACCATATTACCATCATCTACCGGGCTTTCATCAATGCGGGTTTGAAACACGTAGGCTGGTGTATAGTTATGATAATTTACAACACCCATAAATAATCACTACGTTCTCACCTATAAAAAAGTCGCCGTCATCAAACTAGACTCATGGATAGAGGGGCTACTTGATGCACATACGGGCAGTGTGGAACTAATCACTAATTTGCTTATTGCTTAATCTTTGACAAGATCGAAGTAAAGGGATCGCGCGGATAAAAGAGAAGTAGTGCACAGAGCGGCAACAGGGATTGCCATGTAAGTGCCAAATATTGCGGGTTCTCAAGCTTCTAATTTCGTGACGGCAACAATAGTACGTAACATGTGGACGCTTTTCTTAAAATACGCTCTGGTTTTAGCGTTCGTTGGTTAAAAGTGAAATTTATAGCCTTCGAGTGCACGTCGTTAAGTTTTCTATTGCAGCAAACCGATAAAAACGTTTCAGTCCATTTCGTATTTCAACTTCGCTTGATTTACGGCTTGCTCAGGTCTTAGAGCAAGAATCGATTGCGCAATGCTGATTTCGATATAAGTACACAAATAAAAGTCAATTTAGTGGCGGGGCATTGGTGGCTCTTTGAAAGCCTTTCTACTGTACACTCGACGTGTTGGGATTTCCATTAGCCTTTCAATAAACTGAAGTAGGCGGTTTGAATATAACTTGTGGCTATATCGACCAGACTTGCCCGGAAGTGACTTTCGTTTACACGATTGTAATAATGATTTTGAGTCCTTTTGCGTTTTGGGGGTAAGATGAGACAATATTGTTCAAATTATAATTTGAATTACCACACTAATTATGAATGCTACCTCCTAACATTTGCTTTAGTTATTTTGGACTGATACACTTTAATATTTTATAGGTTACAGGTACCTAAGTCACATTTTTGTTAAATCACTTCATCTGTTTGCTTGTGGCTGCGTGAATGAAAAGTTACCATAATATAGCAAAATCATTGAAAGGACAAAAGCGTTAATTTCGATCAATGTCCTTTTATACTTTATGTGCAACGAAATACATTTAAATTATGTATTAAGTCTCTCAATGCAATTTCTTAATGTATATTTACAGACCGTCTGAATTTTGATCACCCATTAATTCAGTTCAATCAGTTCAATTGTTATAAAAATAAGTTACTTGATTAATAATGGTGCTGCATCTCCTTTAGCCGCCGATAAGAAATTAGATGATTGGGATGAAGAAGCTACTTAGCGCGGTGTTTCCACATACAAGCGGACGGGCGACTTATCACTAATTTTCTTATTGCTTAATGATCGCCATTATCGAAGTAAAGGGGTCACATGGATAAAAGAGATGTAGTGCTTAGTGCGGCAACAGGGCTTGCCATGTATTGCGGGTCTCATGCATCTTATTTCGTGACGGCATATGACTTACGTGCCTTATGTTGAAGTATTCTTCCTGTATAAGACATTTAAAATAACCATCAATTATAAAACTTATGATTTACATCAGCTGCAACGATATTATCATTGATTGATCAATCCATATGAAAAGAGAATATTCTTTAGAATAGAACATAAACTGTACAATTTACAAGTAAGGCGTAATCGGTCATCAATTCAGCATATATTTACGTTAGGTAAGCGTACCCGTCATTATGACGTTTCATTGATGTCCTTAAAAAATTAGGCACTCTAATACATGATGTGATGAGACTAGATTTACTTGTAGGAACCTGTAAAGACAGAGACAATTAACTTCAATTCTTATGGGAATGTACGATAAGATCAATTTTTCATTCACTCATATGCATTTTGCATAATCATTCATTCGTTGGTTTACATTTTACTCTCTCATTAATAATTATACCAGTAATAAACCATAAAAAAAGTTACACTTTTACGTATGGATCAGATCGCAGTCATGGTTTGTTTTCAATACTAATAGTGAGTAATTGTTATTTTTCTTCATTATATTTCTACTAATCTTTTCCATACGCGAGAATATTTATATTGTACGTCAATGCTTTGGCTCTACACTCTAAAAATAAAACGTAATAAAATCACTTAACAAAATGTTAACACCAAATATTGGTTTTCGACTTGAGATGACTTGACAGAGCTTTTCAATATGGGATTCTATTTGTCCACGATACCACGGATTTATCCAATAGGGTATTGGCTATGCGATGGTGACTGATGGTGGCCGGTTCCATGCCATATCCTAGTATGGGGTTTCCTTGGGGTCATTCCCACCCAATAAATATCTCTCCATATCTCCCTCCCCATAAAGTTGGATTATTTATCAGGGCTTTCCTTTATGCTGTCATTGTGTGCCCTTACTCCGCACACTGCTATCGGCCTTATTACTGCCTACTGTAGATCGTCGGCTTATGGCTCTACTACTGAGCTACTACTACTCTACTTATTATCAAGCATTGGTCCATGTAATAGTAGTATGTAATACTGTCATTTGATTGCAATGAAGCATACGATTTGCTTGATCTATCGTTTTTAGGCCAGTCATCGATGAGTATTATTTGGGTCAATATCATTATTGCAGTCATGAGTCGTTTGCAATACTAACGAGTTAAATTATGACAAATCATCTATGGACCGTCACTATGAGTCATCTATAGTTGATGATTTTTTGTTTTTTATCTTTTTAAAGAGCTGTAGTTAATGCAGAAGACAAGATACCATTGTTTGTTCATTTCAAACTCATCAGGACATAAACAGCCATGCCTTAATCAGGTCCGTCACATTTTATGACTGTATTAGCGTTAAATATAGTCCAATTTATTTAAAATTTCAATTTTTCGAATAACAACACAATTACGTTACATTGACTAAAACAGAGTCAACGTGAAATAACGGAAACCATTCGAAAGCAGTCAAAGTGTGATAAAATGTAAGTCTCGGGTTTATTACTTAACTACTTATCTCTGGTTTTTAAGTCCTCTCCCTTTGCATTTCAAACTAAGGTTGAAATTTCCACGTATGGTAATTATTACTAAGTACTAAACAAACTTATATGGAGTCCTGGAAGTATCTGTTGGTAACGCTTCTCCACATTACACGCCCTTTATTTTGATTAATGTTTTTAAAAAAATAAAATTACGTTCATAATTTATGTAAAACATATTAGAAGTATTAATTGATTTCATGGTGGGACGAAATGTTTTTTCTTATCACGTTTAATGATAAACATTTTTTTGTGCATATTGGGATAGTACCAATTCGTTATATGTCGTTTCACTTACGATAATGATTAGTTTTCAAATTTTTCCATCAGTCCTGAGGATGCTCAAATAGGTGAAACGTTGACAAATGTAAAAATAAAAATAAAAATTTGGAGAGACAGCAAAACCTTCTTGGAAAAAATTTGTTTTCATATAGTATTATTTTGAATTATAATCGGTAATGAATAAAAAAAAAATGAATAAGTTAAGTGTTTTCAGGTATCGTAAGTTCGCAATCCTCCTTTATCACTCATCTTCTTGCTTCCTAAATCACCCTTTTTACCTTTCTATCCATTCTAATTAATTCTGGGAACACTAGTTAATTTATCTAATCTGTTTTGTTTCTTCATTAGTCCAATTCCTAAAATCAAATATTCACACACAACTTCCTAATATACAAATTCCCCATTCGATCACATTCCCTTCTGCCAGCATGCGATACGACCTATGGGCAACTATGAGCCGTAATTGGGATTAAAGAGTGTTCATATGTATTTCCCCCAATTATTATGTTTTCAATTAAAATAAAATTGAGTCTTTAGGCTAAAATAATAATCGCCGGAGAAGAAGTTATTATAAAATAATAAATTTTACAGGGATCTGGTAACTTTTTGATTTCTCTAAGACATTGTTTGTTAAATAAGCTGAGCTAAGCGTTGATTCCGTCCTTGTCAGGATCCTCCTCATCCTTTATTACTCCAGTTTATAAAATTCCAAACAATAAACGTCAGAGAAAAATAAATGTTTGTAACATCACCATGGGCTCTTTGATACACTGGGCTTAATGGAAGACCCGGCTGAGGCACATTTTCAAGCGCGCCCCGCCAAATTTAATCCCGTCACGGGCGGTCGTCGAGGACCACGTACACCGCTGCCCGAATTGTGCCATAAACCAGCCCCGACGGGGCTCCCCTCCAATCTACCTCTCTTCGACTTTAATCATCCCTAGGAATCCCCCTATACCCATTTTTTAATATTTCATTTACTTTTGTATTATGTGACGCTATACAAGGAATTTTTTAGAACCTTACTATGTATGCTTTATCGTCTTGCACCTCATGCGAAATAACATAGAGGTTGCAGTATGAAACAAATGATCTAATTGCTCTAATATTTTAAAAACGTTTATTCGCAAAAATATTAGACTAATTGGTTATTTTCTAGATCTAATAACAAAAATTATATGCAAAGAAACCAATTGTTTCAAAGACAATAAGGCATTCGGCGAATTACAGAAATTTCGAGCACTTCAAGATTTTATTTATATCCGTGGTTTGTAGCTTTTTACAATTACATGTTACGTTATTTATGTAATAAAAACTAAGTTTAACAAAATAATCCATATTGACCTAAAGTGGGCTCTCAAGACTGCAACGCCAACATGCACTTTAAGCAAAACTAACAAAAATCTAATTAATGTTAAAACTGAACAAAGCAAACTGGACCATGTGATGGGGCTCACTCTCGGATTACATATAGAGGGACCTAAAACTATCTTATGGTTAACTTACAAACTAACTTAAACCTCAAGTGTTCTCGTTTCGACCGCCTGCCATCGATGATGGAACCCCTCTTTTCCATCTTCTTGTGTTGAACACAGGGTTGGTTAGGAATTGAAGTGAGTCAAAGAATTTGATATGTCTACGACGAATTAACTCATCCACCGTAGGAAGGCAGCTCAAAGCCTTCAAGCTGTTCACGATCCCTCCGCTGCTGGAATGAACTATATTAGACCACTTTCATAAGTATCCTATTTTTAAATCACTGGAGCCCATTTGCTGTCACTTCGGTTAGATACCTGAAAAGTGGTGCAGAGCCTGGTATAACAGCCCTTAGGTGGAGTTATAGATTGGGGGATGTCAGCAAGTGTGAGATCCAGAAAGACTTCATGTTTACTTGTTTCAGTTTCTTCGTAAACAGCCCACAAAAACGAGGGTGACCGTCCATTTTTATATCCAGTGTACGGTACCGTTGGTGGTAGAGTTTGTCTGCCTTATTCAGTGTAGGCTCTTAATGGCTCGACCTAACCTACCGGCAGCCGTCACAAGTGGCCAGATCATATCATAACTAAAACTAACAGAAAAAAACGTTCCTATTATGGGTTTGAGCCCATTCTATTGATGACCATGCCCACTTCCATCCATTTGTTGCTTTGTACTCTTCATCTGCTTCCCTTAGCAATTTACTCCGCTTTTAAAAGTTTAAATAGAAATTCTCTACTATTCGAATTCGATATTTTCTGTTTGTTTACATCTTGCATTCGCTCTAGCATCCTTCAACTATATGTCTAAATTTAAACCAGTATGACCAGTATGTATGTGTGGTACTACAAAAATCTTGCATTAAGAAAATCCAGATATTCTAACTCCGCTTCAGCACTTATTTTGTTCCTAAGCTAACCCTTCATAAAAACCTAAAATAGCATGTGAGTATGTAAATTAATTATTTTCTGTATGGCTTTCTAATCTTTACTTCCTCACGTTTCATGACTTCAACAAAAGCTCTGAAGAATATTGCCTAGATACCTTCTATGAAATTTAACAAATCATGAAAATTGTGTTAATGGGATGAATTCCCTTCCTTGTTATTCGGAAATTAGCTCACTTATCGTTCTTACTTCATATTTGCTTCATGCCTACGACCCTTCATGGACCGATCAATTGCTAAGTGGAAATCCAATCTTCAATGTATAACTTTCAGAACGACCGGTTTCAATCATCATGCCATTGGGTGCATTTCCGTGGCTGGTTATTTCCAACCACTCCCCCTTCTCAAAATAGACCACTCCCTTTTGTGTTTACTCGACTACAATGTTTTGTGCGGCCTATCCGTATCCTCGGAGACTTGTTTTCTTCCTGGTTCCTCTGCGCAGAGCGCTTGATTGATTTGTAAACCTAACTGTCATTGATCTATTCTGCTTCCACATCACAAAATACCTTGGAAATCATCCCTACGATTTCTATTAGTAACTAGAACCAAGCGAAATGTAGTTGTATTTATGTGTTGAAACTTATTCGCTTTATTGTGTGGAGAAAAAAAATGCCAACTCTAATTAATTTTCACGTGTGGGACCATATGGACATTTTCATTGGAATGCAGCTTTGGATTCTTATATTAGCACCCAGAAATTTCTCAATTACTATTCAGCATGGTAATCATTATCAATTTTCTTCACCAAAATCGTTCTTTCTTATTAAATTCTGGCTTTTTATTATTCGTTATTAAAGAATTATAAAACAAATACGAGGGTAGAGATGAAAGAAAAGTCAACCAACCTCCGAGCAAGGAATCTCTGTCTTTACTTCCTCAGATTCAGCCACTATAAAACTGCGCCGTAAATTTAATGTTATCTGGCATGTGTTCAAACAAAATGTGATGTAACCTATCACTGAACAATGTTTAGGAATTAAAATAAATGAAACACAAAATTATCCCATTGCAAAAGACACATTCCGTCGTCGTTGCAAATCCTGTAAAAGAATAGTGATTTTAGAATCACATATTTTTTTTTCAGATTTGGTATTCTTGTTAAATAATTATAGTTCATCGAAGACTTCTTAGTTTCTGTGAATTTTTTTATGTGCTCAAATTATTATACATGACGATTTGAACTAATTGATTCATAATTCGAAATTTTTTTTTTGATTATCCAGGAAACTTCTCCCCTTTCCTTCTGGTGTATCCTATATGATAAGACAATCCCATAAATACCTGTGGGTAGATAGTATCGATTAGTAATGATAAGAAACAAATCAACCCTCCAATCGTGATAAGGTCGAAGTTTTAATAACTGATCCCGGACTAATAGCTCACTTCTCTTTTTTGCGCATGCGCCGCACCCACCTTCAGTACAGGTGGTCCCTTTTTCGCCACCCCCCTCCCTATGAATATTTAATAACTGACTGACTGCCGTCTACTGGTAATTTCAGGGCAATTACTGGCTTAACTTAGCATAACTCATTAACTGCTCGTTATTTCGTTAATAACATAATTTTGAATAGAGCAGGCTTAAATATATATTTCATTTTTATAACGTTTGTTTTAGTGCTGTGTTCGAATTACCGGTTGAATGTAACCTTCGGAAGAAATCGTATTTATCGACTGAAAAGAACCGTAAGGGGTCAGAAATATGGAATCTACCCTGGAACAAAAGGCACATTTCAAATCGAATTATCATAATTTTTTCTCAAATAACTTTCTCTCTCTTTTTCATTTGTTAAATCCGTCTCGAAAATGATAGTGCTAACCTGTATTGGTTGTTAGCTGACTTGCAGATGCGAAGTACACACTCACGAAGCTGTTGCGAAGTACACGCATGACTGGTTCGTTTTCAAGGTTTTAACAAAAACATGCATCCATGTCTTTTGTCTTTAAGTTATTTATATCCATTGTTGTTTAATATCTTTGTCTTTCTGGTATTGGAATTTCCGCAAAATATTTACATTTATATATAGTTCATCGGCACAGGAATCAAATACGATTTATGAACTGAATAGCTTCTTGTAACGTAATTAATTAAAAAAATGACTTATGTTATATATATTGTTAATATTGTTATGTTATATATATAATGAGACAAAAAAATACATTTTTCAGTTACAGTTTGGTTGTTTTTAAACCTCAAAATAAATTATCTCAAGATTTCAAATTGTTCGAAATATAGCTTCGTACTCTATAGTAGAAATCCTACTGCTAGTATTCCTGTTCCGAACGACTTTATTTTTTGTCCTTACGTGAAAAGAAAAAACCAATGGAATTCAAGAAAATAAAGTTTTGGGAGTCAACAATAGAAATCCCATTTAACGATTTTGTTGTTACTTTGGAAAGGCCAATTCATACTGTAAAAAATTGATTTATTTCAAAATCCGAAACCCTTGTGGTTCACTTGCCTGCCTTGATCATTTGTGTGCCCACTGTTGATGCTTGAGACACGGGAAGGTCTGTTTGATAGTAGGAAGTACATGGAAAGTTTAACTGGCCTTATAAAACATGATTTTTTTATTCAGTTCGAACCAGTATTGTTAATATTTTTTAAGTGAAAGTTTGTTCTAGTGAGTGAGAAGTTTTTACAAATACGATTTTATTTTATTTATAAATAAAGTATTTCGGGGCAAAATTCTAGTAATGTTTTCAAAAGTCTGGAACGGGAAATCACGACCATCGCTAAATTTTCTTTTTAACTTCTGTATTTTTTATTTCATTTTCAATTCTATTTAGTTGATAATAGAAGTTTGTAATAGAACAGTCTAGGGAATAGAACGCTGACTTCTAACTGCGGAGACCTGGGTTCGATCATCCTCGCCTCTCCCCAGGAGGTTTTCTTTAGGGAACGGTTCTATTCAGGTCTAAGTCAGCCTCGTGAGTGTAAATTGTTGGCTACTCGAATAAAAAAAAGTAGCGAACCCGATTCTAAAAATCGAATTTGAGTTTGGGAGATAACGTCAAGCGTTGATCACACTAGCGACTTAGCGCCCAGCCTACAAACTTAGATTGGCTTTTCACGAGGTGTTAGGCCATGGATTTACTTTTATTTCTGTTTGACTTGGATTTAAAAAAAAAAAAGTATAATGACAGCTAAAATCCCTAATTATATCTACTTATTAGCCCACCTATACGGTATACGAACCGTTTATTTTGAAAGTGGTGTAAGTCCATTTTATTCTTTCGAGATATTAAAATGTCAGAATTTTAGTCTATTAAAAATTATAAATAAATTGTCCTAAGGTTGACAAGGTTTTTAGAAATATTGCATAAATGAATTTTATTTGAATTTAACTAAAATAATATGTTATTTCTGGGTCGTAAATGAACACTACTTTCATAATTATTGAATTCAATGTCTGTGTCATTATATTTACAATAAAACAAAATAAATATCTTAAAATGTGGTATAAATGGTTTATAAATAATGGTTTATAATTACTACCTACCTGTATCACTATTTGGTGTTAATATAAAATTATCTATTTATAGAAAAAAAGTAAATAAATGTGAGAAATATTTTATTAAATGGAAATCTTAGATACGGTCAAACTAATACCGATAGTAATGATGCGGTTTTCACAAACAGTTTGCTGATGTGGAATTTCACACATTCTCGTAACATGTTAATAGACGCAATATTGTAACTGTTGCTTCTGAACTTCTGAGGCTTGAGGCTTTTTCATTCGTTATATTTCTGTTATATTACGATTTTTCTTGTAAAAGTTTTAGTTTGACTCTGTTTTTATAAGTGCTGAATCAGTTTAAGCTAAGACAGTGGTGTAACTTTCGTAATCAATCTTTTCACAATTTTATTTATTGACGAATTTTAAATAGATCAAAGCGTGTGGATATTTTAAAATATTAGCTGTTAATTGTTTATAAATAAAAAGTGCTCACTAAATAAGTAAATTATGTGATTTAAATAGACTTTCAAAATAAACGGTCCATATATTCACTACAAACATTCCAGATCAATATCAAAATATTTGTTGTTGAAACGGTCGAAGATGATTACTATAAGAGTGGCAAAGCGAAAGGAGTAAATTAGACATGCTTAATATCATGAAAGAGACGATTAAAATCAGAATAAGGATTCAATAATTAAGTTATATCTGGTCGCTGATCCTATAAGACAGTAATAGCTGTGCGTGCTGCCGTAACCCGACGCTTGATAGGACAGCCGAGTCGGCATTAACACCGCAATTTCCTGCCCTCTAGTTCTGTACTTTTTGTGCATCGTTCCTTCCCAAACGAGCTTTTATGCTATAATTAAATGCACATACATACCTTTGAGTTTGGAACTATTAAACAGAAATCAGGTTATTTTGTTAACTGTGGCATTGAAAATTATACGAATTTCTATCAGTTGGCTTATGAATATTACTGATCTCCTATTTTTAAGGTATTGTTGTCATTTAAACGTAATATTTAAAAAATAATAATAAAGATTTTCTCCATGGGCTTATTATCCAGCTCTATTCTATTGCTGCTGATTTCATTAGGCATGATCTCGATAATCAAAAATACATAGGGAAGAAGTACTACTGGATTACCGAATATGCTAGATTAATCAAAGCCAGACAAGTGACAAAAATTATCTTTCTACTACTTAGTTGGTATATAATAATCTTTATTAGCGTACTCACATTAAATTAGAAGTTTCATCAAATGAATTTTGAATAATGGTCGTTTATAAGCTCTTTATGGCAAATTCAATATCAGGATAACATTTCCTGATTTCTGAAACAAACCACTTTCTTTCATGATGAAATATGTTTTGATGTCTGGGTGTTGTTTGCTTATATCACATGATTTTCTGTGAACCTTGTCTTTTATCTTGCTTATACGTTGCACCTAGTTTCAGAAGTGTATCGAATTAATTGTGATAATCCCTTAGTTATTATATGCACTAGTTCAGGAGTTAATTTTAAAATATAAAATCAAAAGATGCAACAATAATAAAGTTATGCATTATAAGATTAATTCGCTTACTTCAGTGCCTGGCTGAATTTACAACCTGTGCTTATCACTGGGTAGAAATAATATTTTTGAAAGCACGGAGAGTACTAAGAGCATGTTGCTTTGTCAGAAAACTTGTTTCGCTAATCTGCTATTTCATAGCAACATGATGAGCAGCCCCCCACCCCCACCATATTAGAAATGTTTTTTTCTGAAGATCCAATAGGTAACCCCTAATTTTAATAAAAAATATTATTACAATATATGTACAATACATGTGGCCTTAAGAGCATATATGTCATTTATTACATGTGCAAACATATATATGACATTTGTTACATACGATTATTACTCGTATATTCTCGGAAGTCCCACAGTCAGACGATTGAAGGATTATTTTTTTCTAAATACTGTCATAATAATGATTTGAATTATTTCAGTGTAATTATGTTACTTAGTTGATTAACATCAGTGATCTGTTAATTATCCGCAGTAAGAGGAAAGCGCAAATATCTTTGCAAAAAAGTATTCGATAATCACTGATTATTATCAGGCTGCTAAAGCAGGTATAATTCGAGTTATCGGCTAAATAATTGCGTAAATACAGGTTGCGATAAACCAATAGAGGATACAGACGAAGGTCGGAACAAGCTGTTCGCTTTCTAAAGGCCGCCGGCATCTGCCTAGCCGTTGGAAAGTAATAACATTTCGTTAATAACCGTGCTATCTTGAGGGGAAAACCTTTTTGACAAGACGAATATCCTTTCGTTTTCTCCCCGGAGATGAAGGATTGCCGAAGCACCCGTGCCCCCTCACACACGGAGGGTGCGAGAAACAGCTTGGTTGTGCTGCAGGTCCTGTCGAGAGTAAGGTTCACGTCGAAAGTGTGATCTTCCTCTGCGGTGAAGAGCAGATATTACAGCTTATATGTGATTTACGACCACTTTTGAAAAAGGCATACCTTCTTGTTTGACGTTGCAGTACAATGAACCCATTTTATCTACCACCGTGTGTCAAACCCCGTATGACACATTGTGGTGACCTCAAGGGTCGGATAAAGTGACTAAAGAATTGTTTCCATAGATTTATAATCGGGACCCCTGAGACTAGTAGCATTTCGCAGCACAACTCCGAGTCGGGTTGGGTGCACCCTTATCCCCGTTGCCAATACTTCCTTTAATCTCTTATTTCCAATACTGTCTTGGCAGAAAATCCGTACCTTTACAACCTCCTTCAATTCTAAATCAGCACTACAATCTTGCAATACTGTGTTACCTTTCTCTTGCCAAAAACCTTTGGAACTGCGAATGGAAACATTGTCATCAATATTCGTCGTTTATCTACTTTCCCAATGTTTAAACCTATGCTTTACCAGGTTCCGTAGTTCTTTATCACCCTCCAATATGCCAATTCATTATTGGCGTTATTGTTCTTTTTTTTTTCATTTCCTATTTTAACACGTTCCATCAACCATTCTCCCTCTCTCCTTCCTTGTAATAGTCACTATATTTTCTTAGTGGCTATTGTTATCGATTGTCTCTGACCTCTACTCATTTATGTTTTTTGTTTTTATCATTTTCTGTTTGCTCATTGTGGTAATCACATGTACTTTAGACCTTTAGTATTTATAAGCTGATCACTTCAGTGTAATGTTATTTATTTTTTTTGTCAGAAAGACTTACCTATGTTGTAATTACTAGGTGATAATGTCCCAGAATAATGTGTATTTGTTAATTCATTACATTCTCTTAACGGACCAGGTATTTGATATTGGTTAAATTTTGAAGAGCTATATGTCCTCTGTGTGCCTTGTACTTATTATATAGAGTTTTGGCAAGGAAAAATGTGGTCTAGAATTATTTAGTTGGTACTCCGTTCATATTTACAGCATATGAAAAATACGTTTAGAACGGACCTGGATTGTAGTTCCTATTTTATGCTAATAATAACCATTTAATTAAATTAGTTATGTGACATAATTTAGGCAGAACCATGGGCCATTGACGCTGTTGTTATCCTGATACTAACTTGTGTCTGACTAACGATTCACCTTTTTTAATGAAAATATCGGTGCTTATCTCTAGTAAAATACATGTAAGTATTATCTCGCGGAGCACAAAGCGTGTTCACCGACTAACAAACGCTCTAACGGTGACAACAAAAACAAATAAAATATGTAAACAAATGTTAAAATAAAGTACACTTTCAAAAGGACGATACCAAATCGAGCATAATAGAACTGTCGTAACGGAAAAATAGGGGAGGGTAAAAATCCTGCAGGATAAAAATTCATATTGTCTCCAAGACTGCTTTACCTGAATATAGATCGAGGAATTATCTACATAGGACAGGTGTTTTTGACCATACTTTACAATAGTACAATTTCTTTAGATAGCTTTGGCAGCAGGTAGTACAAAGCAGATTGATATCCACACAATCTGACTGAGAGTTGCCACTAGGTCAACTATCGGCCAACGACCTCGACACTAACTGCGTGGCTGTTATCGCAGCGCCAACAAACGCACTTTCTCTTTGTGAGTACTTAGTCGTAAATAGTATGTACCGTCGTCTGTGGTTTGTTTTGATTCTTTTTTCTAAAAGAGATTAAATCGCTTGAACAAAACACCAAAGAGTACCTATTACCCAATGGCAATACGCATTGCGTGGTCACTGAACTCTTGTCCATAACATTCCTTCCGGTAATAGGTTTGAGTCCTATTCTAAACAAAAATTTATACCACTTTAATATCATACTATTTGAAGTGAATTTTGCTACGCCAAGTTAAATTATCTTCTCAAAACTTAACTAATGGCAAGGTTCAGATCCACATCATTGTTGCCATTTGAAACCTACGAGTTCAGAAAAAAATAGGTGTTTTAATTCTGTTCCGCCAGACAGAATGGTGGGAGTCGATTCTCCCTTGACTGAACAAAACCTAATTTTCTGGTGTGCTAAAAAAAGGGTTTATGTAATGTTTTAAATGATAATAGGTCCATCCTGTCTCCTACTTGGAATTTAGTTTGGGAAATCTTCATATTACACATTACAGATTTCCGTAAGTATTTTAACTCAACCTACTTTGAATGTTCTGGAACAAACTGTCTCTATATCAATGGGTCCGCAAAGGAGAACACAATTTAGAGATTCGGTGTCCGTAAGGAATGTAGAAAGTTTTTTAATCTTTTTCTGCGGAAGAAACTAATGGTAAGTTGTATTAACAATTAACTTTTCCATTATGATTCCGAGTGTACAGCCGAAGTGGGTTCGCCTCTAACCGTCCTTTAAGGGGCCGGTAACGACTTTGACCCGAATAGCTCAGGTAAATAGAAGATTTGTATAGTTCTTCTGAACTACACACTATATTTCTCTACTGAAATAGAGACCCGTTTGTTTGTGATTAGACGTCTGTGAGAGCTCTATTTTGGAAATAGTCCCTTTCTGAAAATTAACAAAACTGGGCCGAGGGCATGGATTGACCCTTTGATCACATGCATACCGGCGCCTGTTGCATATATGCCAGGCTTCCCCATTATACACAGACATAAATATGTTTATCGCTCGGCTGACAGCTCTGGAAGGATTTAATGCGATAGTTCATCTTATCTGGTACACATGTAGCTGGGCATATCTTCCTCCTCTCTGCTCTAAATATCTTAGAAGGAGTAACTTATCTGCTCTTAATCTCTAGTTAACTTAGCAGCTTTCAGGAATGAAATAAAAATTTTCAAAATGTTTTCATTATTGTTGTTTTTTTTTAAATTGTTTGTAACCGTTTGACTTATCCTTTACGAGTGCCTTGATCAAGCTAAATATGTGAAATATTTTAAGGAAGTCACAATTGACATCTGAGATGCATGGCAATTATAGCCAACTCTATATAACATGAGAAAGTTTCAATAACAAGTTTATTCGTTGGCATGATAAAAATATGTAATTTTGAGAAGGGTACCTAATTAAAAATCCCAACGTCCTTATGTATTTTTTTATTTACTATATTCCCTAAAAAGTTCATTATTATCGTGAACAATTTGAACTCAACTAATAATTTTTTTTGAGGCAAGATCTCGGCTAATGTTATATGGGTTGTAGCTTAAGCTCACTATAATTACTGTTAATAATTATTATAATTAATAATAATTTTATACACAAAATCTGTCTAATTAGGCAATAAGTAATTGTGATAAATGTTTTCATTCATACCCTATTTACAATTATCTTTCACTCGTTCATTCATGCAGTATTTACAAACAGCCCAAAGACCTCCGCAATCCACATGGTTGTCCCTCGCATGGGAAAGAGGAAGCGGAGTCTTGGAAAGTCCCAAACGCTCCTCCGCCATTGCGTCACCTGAACGAGCCAGTGGAGGCTTAGTACCCTTATTATGTCAGCAACAAAACCCTTAATAACGATCTTAATATACCCTACATTCTTGAACTCATCCCTTCCAAGTTCATGAAATTCCACAGCAGCCTTTCCAACCACCCTAATCCCGTAGCAGTCATTGCACTGCACCATTCATCCCTATAATCCTCCTCGGAGACTAAAACGGCAGTGGCCTCGAGACCTGCCATAAATGCGTGACAGTGGGAGTCCTGGCAATGGCGAGTTTCCTTAATCATGTACTGAGCGTATGTGGGTCTCGCGCTCTTCGTCAGCCTCCACTGGCTAGTATCCGGTGACGCGGCTGACGGAGTAGCGTGGGGGACTTTGCATGCGAGAAAGGTGACAACCATGTGGATTTGGGAGCCCTCTGGGCTGTTTGTAAATATTCTTTGAATGAGCGAGTGAATGATGAATGGTAAATATGGTGTGGATAAGAACAATCATTTCTATTACTTATTGCCTAATAAGGCAGATGATAATTTTAGCACAATAAAGAAGTTATATATACATTTATGTAGTTGATTATTATAGTTAAATTACTATAATGACACAAAATTGGCAAACAACTATTTAGGATTTCTGAGATAATAAATAAAATCACACTCATATGCAATTCTTCAACGACTTTTTTTTTTACTTAATGCTAGGTAAAGTGTAATTTTAGGTCATCGTTCGTCTAAACGATTTTCGTTTTTTGAATATTTGCATATGGTGGGATTTAGTGGTTTTCATGACCGGGAACGCTGCTCTCTAACTATATTAAAAAAAAGAAAAACGAAAAAAAAGGTTGTTTTTCTCTTTATCTGATCCTACTTATTGGTTGCCCTCAATACATCACGATAGTATATTTTTGGTGCGCAAATGATATTTGATAGTGAGTGTATTTGTGTTACAGTATTTCCTGTTTTGTTTATTATTCATAGTTCGACCCCCCTACTCACACCTACGCACAAACTAAGGTTACTGGAGTAAGGACAGTGTATTAATAGACCTTAAGCAGCATTTGCTTCTGTTGGTTGATTTGTCTTAGTTATGCGGCGCTATCCTTGTTTTTTCTCTATGATTTATGGGACGGTTGTGTATTATTTACTTCCATCTACATGTTCTATTCAAAAGACATTATGAGCATTAATTAAGAATAAACGACAAAATAAAATACATAACCAAGAAAAACAAAAAGTGTAGGCATGTTGGCCTGACGCCTTGTTCATCCCTTATTTTTTACTTAAGTGGTATGTTGTCTGGATATTAACTTTTTTTTTTTAGCGTATGCCAACCACAAGGGTCATTGATGCCCGGGTTTTAACTTTTCATTGAATACTGTTTTTTTTTTTTTTACCATTCATTTTTAAAACGTTAAATATACAAAGTTATTGACTGAAATGAAATTGTTTTTTTTTTTATAATTCTTGATTAAGATTTACACTTTATGATTTTTCTTAATTGTTTGCCAGGATTGATTTGTCTTTACCTGTACTATTGATAAGGGTCGCAGAATAAAGAATGTTTCCAATTTATCTATCCAATATAATAGGTATACTATTCCCATACTACCTAATGAATATTAAAATAAGAATATTTTTTAATAACGAGAAAGAATTTATTTATTTCATTTTAGGTACTGATACCAACCAGAGCACCTATAAACCAAAATACAATAATTAAGTAAAAACCAAACCATCCACGTTCCTACTCATAAGGAAAAAAGACAAAAAAACAAAAAAAGCTTACAATCACAATACTAATATCTAGTGGTCCTCAAGGGTAAGATGAATGAAAATGATATAATTCGTAAATAATAATGTATCTTCTTTGAAACATTGTGCACAGCACCTTTCAGTAAATTACTGTTGCTACTCTTATAATTTTCAAGCAATCTTTAAGTACTTTCTTTATTACGTTTAAATAAAGATGTCAGTGATATCATGTAGCCGGGAGATGGTATAAGGCCTAGGTAAATTTTAAAATAACAATATGACCGTTGTGCCTGTTCTTCTCTTCATTATCGGAATAATTTAGCTGTGAATATGCTTGCAGCTTTGCGCAATATCTGGGGACGAGACAGACTTCGATTGCGGGCAGTGGAGAAGCGGCGTGATGGGCGGAGACACTACAAAGGGATGCCGTACGTTCCAGACTGAGTGGGCAGTGTTGGGTTTCACAGGGCTGGCTGCCCTTGCCTCCAAGGAGGATTGTGGGGACATTTACCTCTGTCAGCGAGTGGTTACCTCTATTGGCGGTGGGGCAGGTCATATTCAGATTTCGTCATGCAAATACCTGATGCTGGGATAAGGATGTCCCGTAAAAGCTGCGTCCGTCATAGTTTTGACTGCAGTTGATCTTTTCCGTACAAATAAAGATCATTTGATTACAGCATTATTAATTGGGATGTAAGAATTCATTCATACTTATGTGCCATTACCATTCGCCGAATATATAAGTAAAAATTCTGCCCGGGGTCCCATCACTCCCAGGGCAATTTCCCCGGCAAGTCGGTGCTACTGAGCTTCCTCTACCTAACTTTTCGACCGTTTCATTATGTAGCGAAGACCAGAATGAGGGCAAGAGAGCCAGAACCACTCAAAACATGAGTCGGGATGATGGTCAGTCCCATTTACAATATAAATAGCAAGGCCACCGCCGTTATAAGTGACGAGGAGGATTTGTAACCATGAGTATTATTGTATAAGGAGTTAATAAGAGCATTTGGATGGACAGATAGGTTTTGTGGAGCTCTTTTCCATCGTTGCTCTGTTATGAATTCCGTTGTAATTGAATGCAATGGAAGAGAAAAAGAGACATGAGAATCCAGTTCAACTTCAAATATTCACATATACATATATACACACATATATATATATATATATGTGTGTGTGTGTGTGTGTTTGTGATTATATATATTACCTCGTTTGTTTTATAACTTAAGGGATTTTGTAAAATGCATTGACATTTTGCTGAATCCGAACCCTGTTTTACATATGCAAATCTCGGTGGCCCACTCTCGAAATGTTTACAAAACACACTCTTGGTACCCTTTACTGCCGGAAAACAAGAGCTTTGTTTGGCCTGAAATATGTCATGACTGAGTTTAGGCGTTCTTATTTTATGGCGATTATTTCAGACAACATTGTGAATTGTGAACTGGGGACGACACGTACCCACCCGCAAGTACAGTAGTGAAGTGAATTTGGTCATCACGTGTGCTAAATGCCGAAGTCGTCACTAGTAGCTACGAGGGCGGTCTGAAAAGTTTCCGACCTAACAAAGCTTTTATTTATTTTATTATCATCTTCATGTTGAGGTCGGAAACTATTCAGACCACCTTTGTATGTCATTATTAACAAAAACAAAAGAAGTTTTGCAAAGAGATCTGCGGCAAGGAGTCTGTTTTTGTAATAGAAAAAAATACATATAAAAGCTATTCTCAAGTCAAAAATGGTATAAATCAGAAAATTTGTTGAACTCATTTTGAAGAACACACAGGTAGTCAGTTATAACATAAAAATTTACCTAGCGGTGAAAAATGAATTGTTTATTGACATCCAAGAATAATAGAACTTATTTCAATTTTAAAACGAGAATTGATTAATTCAAACAAAAAAAATATTGGGAAGATTATTTGAATTATATAATTTATATAAAAGTGTAAATGCTGATTTTTTTTATACGAATTGTATTTATAACATATAGAAAATATAAATAATATCACTCACACATTACCTGCTGTAATTTAATTAAGTTTAAAATATTATTGAGAATAGAAAGATTTAATTAAAACTACTTCGAATTATTACTGGTGCTAGAATGCCAGAAATACAAACTTACAAGACTACATCAAGACTCTGTACACAACTATACAGGTACCTGAATCCTCATATACTTGGCCTAGCAACACAAGTCATGTCGGGTTCCCACGAGGCGTAAATAACGAAAGTGAGTATTTTGATACTCTTGATACGTATTAATGAAATTAATTTTGTTAATAATAAATTCATGTAAAAAAAAAAAAAATTAGCTCGTACAGTAACAATGGACATTTCCGCACAGTTATTTCAGATACAAATTTTAGTAGTCGTAGTCAGATACAACTTATAGTAGCAGAGTTTTTTTTTTCTTGTCATCCTGACTAAAACGAAAATAAACCTGGACAGCTTACGAGGTGTCACAGATGCGGAAAACACGAAATTCTAACTTCGACCTCCGGTTGATAGGTCGGACAGTGACAAGGGCCGACCTATACCTGAAATATCTCCAGTTGTCAGCTAGAGCTCCGAAGTTACCTTGGTACAGGTCACAGGTGACGTGTGCCGTCGGAGAGAATCCTGACTAACAAGCTGTCTCAGGATAACTGACTGTCCCTTTGGGATTGTTCGTCGCTCAGCACACAGCTCCCTGGCCCCGACTGAATACTACTGCCTAGGAATCTGTAATAACTAACTACCTTTGTAGAGCTGTCTTATCTCATTAGCCTAGGGATCTGAGATGCTCATCTCACTGGTTTACTGGGCCTAACTGGATTTCGACCTTTTTTATTTTCTTTTTAAGATGCTTTTTTTGACTGAAAATACCTTCTTTATTCTTATTACTAAACCGTCGAGAGAAAACATGCTTTATTTATTTAGATAGACAACCACATTCCTGCTATAAACCTACACCTGTATTCGGACTTCAATGTATTTTGATCTCAATAATATTATAACAAATATTATAATAATACATTTATTAACAAACATTCATTTAACATAAAGTGAAATTGACAGCATCAGTCTCCGCTAATATTTCTAATGTTCAGAAAAATAAAATATTATAAGAAAAGATCAAATAAATCTTTTTGTATATACAATTTGTATATACACATATGCCTCAAGAATTAAAAATATAAACTGAAATCGATGAAACACACGTGCTACTGCATTTTATTGAGCTTTATTAATTATGTAATTATAAAGTTATAAAATTTAATAGTTAATTAACACTAAGTAGCTTAATAATCTTTATTTGTACACATTTAATGAAGGAGGGTGGGTATTTATTCATCACAGGCTTATTCATCTAGAAAAATAAATTTCTGAATAGTGCTTGTATTCGGTTCCCCCTTAATTATATTTTATTCTTACAAAATCTTTTTCAGGATTAAAATTTAATAAACCTTATCAACAATTAAGTAACATTTTCCAATTATTAACACAAAACTTTTATTGCTCAATACATAAAATTAAATAAGACTCAAATTACGTAGGCAAAATAAAAATAATTTATGAATCAATACGATAATATATATAATAATGGATTTTTATTTAATCCCACCTAGTAGGAAAAATATTGTCATAATATGGGAGTTATGTATACAGATTTATAAACGTGATATAAAGTAATGTAACTTCTCTAATTATGTGTCTGTGAGTCATATGATGGAATTGACAATTTCTACATATTGCAGAAAGTATATAAATTGAGACCATTGATTGTACACCTCTCCCTGGCACACCTACAATATATTTTGTACTAGTACAAGCCTACAACCATACAATGTGGTGAAGCCACCGAAAATGCTATTATAAAATACACAATAGCTATCCCAGAGAGATATTAAAACGAATAGACCACGACCTACTAAGGACCTAGTTTCACATATATCCTACTTATACAGGAATAGTGCGATGACTCAAAAATCAGTAGAGATGAACTAAAAGTTCATAGTTTGATTGACCATTTTGTAAAGTTTATTCAAAAATAGCGACCAGTTTGATTAATTTTTGATATAAGTTTGATTAAAATTTAACCCAATTGGTTATTTGGGATATATAACTCAGTTATATCCAATGGAGCAGCCATAAGATTGATATTTAGTTTTGTTTTAGGTAGGTTTTAGAATTTTAATGGTTATTTCATAGTATTTAATTTTAATTATTGACTAAATAGGTGTATTTCTGAATTTAAGAATTTTTAATTGTAGTAGAACAAAAAGACAATTTCAAAATAAGTAACCATTTTAATGTATAATAACAATTAGTTTGTCTCCAAAGCGCGGGTAAAAGTTTTTATCGTTTGACTTTTTTGTTTTATTGCATAAATAACTGAAGATGGCAGCGTAGAGTTGTCGAAAGCGCTTTTACATTAAATAAGAGGTTATCAGTTGTGGAAAGACAATAAAACTGTTTTATAATTATTCCGTTCCACGATCCGGCAGTAATTTTTATTTTAAAACTTCAAATGCTTTTTCTCACAATTCTACTTTTTGAGTTGTCCGGTATTCCAGGCTGGGTGAGATATCTCTGGTGTGATGGAAAGTCTGTTAGTAAGCTGAGGAAATAGTGTAGAAAGTTTTAAATACAAAATTTCCAGCTGGAAGTTTGTCTTCCTTTCAAAGAGCATATAGTTTATTTATTTGATATTTAACTCCTTATATACACTAGTTTAGAGCTGGAGAATTGGGCTGTCCAGAGATTATCAGCCTTTTCCAGCATGACTGCGAACGTTTATTTTATCTCTTAAAGCCAGGCAGTAAAAACCCGGCTTTGAATATTTCAAATAAATTTGTATAATCAGATAAACGGTTATTTGTTGACAATAGAATGAGCACATGGTGAAAATTGAAGATATGTTGGATATCATTACAATCATATTCCATAATTCAAAAGGATCATAAAATGTTCTCCATTATCTGAGCTACTTATCAGTGTCCAGCAGACTGCTTATTGCCACAGATCGAGTTTAAATAAGAATAACAAATGATCCGCGACTAAGTTGTTCATTGTATTCAAAGGTTGTACAACAGATGTTCCATAAACCTTTTTTTTTTAAGACTCCTATTTAATATTTAGTTATTGTAATTTAAAGATATAATCGTAATTATGTTGTAGTTTTTGTTACATACATGTGTAAAATACGTTATTGTTTTCGATTTGGGGGCTACTAGTTCACTGGTTCATCCATGAATTAGCGTAGGTAGAATATTAAAAGAAACTCTAGTGTGCCTTATAGGGTTATGATACGTGTCAAGATGATCAAATCACCTTTCCATCATAAAGAGACGTTACTCTATCTTATGCCTAATGCACCATGAAGAGCTAGGGCGCACCTAATGTGGTCACCGGAGTTGGCAGATGCCGGTGAGATCTCCAATAGGTATTACCTCTCATCCTTGAATTCTGTTTCATGATTGAATCCGTTTGTTTTTGATTCAAGTAGCTACACACTTACCCTCACGAGGTTGAGCTAACTCCTACACCCCCAATTTCCCAAATAAAAAACCTAGGGCGAGCGAATCAAACCCCCCGGGTCATTAAGTTAGAAGTCAGCATGCTAAGTACTAGACTAAAACTAAACTATACTTCTTCATTTCTGGTTCTGAGTGTGTGTTGTTATGTATCCTTTATTAAAGAATCGATACTAAATTTATCCATACGCTCTTTCTGTAAATTACTTTTTTCACCGCTGGCCAAAACACTATAATACGGTCTAAAAAGCGATCCGATCGTAACTAGTTTTGATCCTAGACTGATGAATGGCACGGCTTGATGTGCACAATGTTATCATTTCAGTTTGGATGGATAAAAGAATAGCATCGGATGCATTAGGATCGAACGCCCAGATAACGGAGCGAATGACAGACAGACAGGCTGCAAGGATATTCCAAAAGATCATAGATAGCGATGATTTATTAATGCTCACTTTCTGTTCGGTTGAATGCCCGGTACGGTTTTGCAAAAGCCGCCTGCCTGCTGTTTCAAAATCTAGATACACTCGCGAGACGTATACCTCTGACTGTAAAGATACAAAATCTCTTACGACCGCTTGACAGGCGGTGAAGAATGCTTTCAGACATCTTCTTTTTTTTTTCAGGATGACTATGCGTTAACGTCTTCTATTGTACACTGTATCTTCGTTTTTCTTTTGGTCTTTACTCTGGTAAATACTATTACGGCAATAAAACCATCAAAAATTTTGCACCGCGTTCATCCTTATTCAGAATGCTCGAGGCATTGATTCATGCCCCTTAACCGTCTATGATTAGCTAACAATTGACTCTTTTGTCTGCTTATTGTCAAGGGCACAAAGGTAACAGGCTTGTTGTCCTATGAATGTGAAAGGACCACTATACCGTAATGTCAAAGACACCGCAATATGAAACGAAATTGTTTTATAGCTGAACTACATTAGAATAGTTCTGATTCGTTTCATCAGAGGCGGTGTAGAAAGAGGGTTGTGATCTAGAGGTACCGACTTAAGTTGTAGTGCACAACACCCATATAAAAAACTTAACTTAAGTTAAAAGAAGTAATGTATTTATCTGATAAATTTTAACAAGAAAATGTAATAATTTATTTGAATTTAATGTAACCTTCTAAAATTAAACAAAGAATATGGTGGATGGAGAGATGAATTGTCTTTTTTGATTAAACTATTCTTGATTATTTTCAATATTTTATGACTCAACATTACACATTTAACGTCTTTTTTTTTTTTTTTTAGGTAAGCAAGATGATGGTGTATTTTTTTAGTCACGCGGTTTCAACAGGCTTTTGTTTTTCGTATGTATACTGTCATTTTATAAACGATATATCGTATACAAGTTGGCATTTTTGAACGCAACGAAATAACCCAAACAAGTTAAAATGTATATGCTGAAATTGTTGCTAACATTTTGCGAATTTCTATTATCTTCACCTTATTATCTATCTATTGTTTACATTTAATTTAATATTAACATTAATTTTCTATTTTATCATTGAATTTATTTATTCCGTTCACTAAATTTGAACTTGAATGCGCACCTATAATAGTTACATTATATCGCACTTAAAGTCATTGCTACTTAATGGGACATTAGGACTCCTCTGCTAAGATGCGCAGTAGAGCCATAGGCGCCACCTCGAACAAATTATCAGATCGACCTCCAGCAGGCTGTCGTCTTCCAAGAAGTTACTGTCTGTAGATTTCTAAGAGACTTTTTTTTTCTGTTTCTGTCTTTCGATCTAGATTTAAAGATACCAATGTTCGGTTTCCCTGTTATTTTCTTTTACTTTTAAATTTAAACTTTTCATGTTATGCTCTGATGGAGTCCTTGGGACGGGATGGCCAGCCGGCCTCGTTTTTTTGGCATTCAATACATTTTTTTTCTCATTTTAGTTTTAAAATGTTATTTTGGAGTGGTTTTTAATATTTTTTTTAAACATCTCCTAAGTAATAAACATCGAGTTAAATCGTTGATAAATGTCCGACGTTGACATGAAAAAAAATGACGTACATTTAACTCGAACAGTATAAACTGAAATTAATTATAAGATAATTTGAAAATTAAATAACTTGTTAATTATACTAAGAACTTATGTTAAATTAAATTATTTTTAGCCCCGTTCATAGCAGAAAAAAATATTATTCTATATTTAGTGTTCGAAATTACTATCATGATATTAATAAACATGAGTATGATAGGTGGGAGTTAATCACAACGTAAAACCAATAATATCAAAATAAATCGTGCAAATCAAAGTCTCCGCTGGATGAGGTTGCCTTATTATGAAATAATTTAGTTTAAAGCACCTTTCTAATAATAAATAGGGGGACAGTAAATAAATTCAAGTATATTATTTCAGGGCTCGTATATATTCTTAGGTGGTAAAATTCAAAATTATAGGGACTTGAAACAGTAGCCCACACACAAGGCAAAAATTAATTTTGAATTAAATGCAATGAAATCTGTTTTATTAATTATTGTAATCGTAGAAAAAAAATCGAGAATGTTATGATCATTATTTTATAAACAATGTGTGACATTTAAAAGGTTATAACTCATTGAATTATAGATTATTTTCTATTTCATCTAGAATATTTACTTTATTTTCCCCTAACTAATTACCGTTGTTGCATGCGAGCTATGTCAACCCCAACTAAAATTGTTATACATCCTTCTTTATCGTTTGTTGACACAAAGGCATATCCGTTTTTTACGTGGGTGTGTCGTATGATAGGTATCTCAGGATGATAAAAAAATATACTAATCAAGGGACAGATTCTTGGGATAGACATCGAAACGAGCATAGGCGATCCACGAGTCACATCACGGTGTCTCTGAATGGGAGGATTGTTTTTTGTGAGTCTGCCTTGCACGGCGTGGAACCAGCCAGCGATGCAACGAACTGGCGGCGAGTGACTCATTTACTGCGTTGTTGCTGATCACTGTTTCCCGTAATAGCTGCGATTGTCATTTTCATCCCAAATCCAACGTAGACGGACAGAAGAGAAAACTTAACTCGTCTCCGACGTTTGGTCGAGTAGGATGAAGAATAAATCTCAAGCGTAGCATTTATACGCACAAGTGACTCATTGACAAATCTGCCTAGCCGTTAGTGAATACAAATTTTAATTGCACACTAGAAATGTTGCTCTACAGTACCATTTTATGGCCGTATGGTTCATTATGGTCTCAATCTGTCTCCTTCAATAACATCCATTTGTCATCTGTATATTTCGGCTTGTGGAAACTTTTCTTTTTCGTCTCGTATTTGTTAAATTTATTCACCCAGTATGTTTTCAATTGATAATACAAGAGAGGCAGGTAATATACTTTATTTAAACAATTGAATATTCTACAGAGAGTTATCGAAACAATCAAGTAATAAAACTCAAATAGTAATTACATAACAACTAAATTTAGTTTGTTAATACTGTTAATGGAGATTTTTTTTCAACATATTTTTTATGATGATATGCATTTTTGTTAAACATATACACATTGAAAAGGAAATGATCCGATTATATGTAACGGACAAGTCAACAATCATACAAGAGAAATATGCATGACATTGAATTCTTTTTATAAGCATACCGCTCACTATGGAAATAACTAATGTTTAAAAAATGTTTTTAAAGCCTAAATAAAATGGCTTAGTGGTTAGTATGTACGAAACCGATTTTTCAGATTTATTATTATTATTTATTAGTTTTATTATATTATATTTCAACCAGTTACAATATTATGATGAAAAAACCTATTCATTTTGCACCTAAGCATGCAATTGTCATAGTTATGAAATTGAGCCTTTAATTTAAGGTTCGGTGATAAAACTCACGACTGGGTCACGACTCAGGAGTCGTTCAAAGCATAAAAATGTTATTCGCGCGTAATCCAGGCAGTCAATGGAATATTTATTAATATATCATTATTCTGGGAGTTTATTGTTAGCCAAACAAAACAAAATCTAACATCTCTCTTTCATCTGCCTGAACCGATATACCAATCGACTCACGCGATCATGCATGGAAGAATTTATTAGGATACGGGCTTAGGCTGATCGACGTCTACATTCGTCCCCATCAGGGGCTAGTATGAAACGGTTGGAGTGAGATATTGACTGCTTGTCGCAGAATGTTAAAACGTCCATTAATAAGTTTCATAAGTACATTACGCTTTTGCAAGCATAAGGCGATATCGCAATTAATTCACCTATGTATATTACATCGTTACACAGCATTTTATGTATACAAAACAGCCACATCTTGTCATTGCTTCTTTTAAATATCCATCATTTTCCAAAACGATTTCCAACGATATATGGTCACTTGTGTAGCTGTGTGTAGCTGACTTTCACAGTCATAAGATGGAGTCTTTTATGTCATATATCACAAGTAAATAATAAAACCAAATTGGTAATAATATTACTATTTTCAATCAATCCATTTTCAATAATTATGTAATAAAATTAATCTTTTATTGATATGATATGCATCAAGTCTAATATTACTATTTTCTGTAAGCTTATAATTTTGCGTAAATCTTATTAATATACTTTGATTGCCTCTGAGATGAGACGCATTTCGTATGTGTACGAAGCAATCCCATGACGTCCTGCTGTAGCCTTGATAAATACATATTGTCATATTTATGTCGATTCAAGAAGCTACTTTTATCATACTCTTCACTTCGCTTGTTTATTTTCGTTTTATAATTTTCCATTAAGAAATAAAACTTCTTTTCTCTTCGCAAAGTTTTTATATTTTGCAGTGCGCTTTCTGACTAATCGTCATTCCTAGTGCTACAATTAACAATAATGTAAAGCGTTAATTTAAACCACAGATATGTATACATTTTAATGATAGATCGTTAGAAAGTTACCATAATCGATTTATTGTTTGAGACTCTCTTTATTGTGCTATAATTACAATCTGCCTTTTATAAGGCAATAAGTAATAAGATAAATGCTCTCATTCATACCATATTTACAGTTCATCATTCACTCGCTCATTCACAAAATATTTACAGACAGCCCAGAGACCTCCCAAATCCACATGCGAAGAGAAAGCGGAGTCTTGGGAAGTCCCCCACGCTCCTCCGTCAGCCGCGTCACCGGATGCTAATCGATTTATAAATACAAATATTGAGAAAACAAGGACATCAAATTAATGAAACCTAGATCTCAAAGTTAAAATTATATTTAATTAAATATTAGTAATTAAAATGCATATATCCCACCCATCACACACATACGTTTATAAGATTTATGTTGTACAGTTAAATAATCAACAATTACACTTTTACACACAATTACACTTAAATAGCCAATTTTAATAAAATATGCGAATTAATATAAAATATAAATATAATAATCAGAGAAGGGTTACTAATTCCAATGATATATTATTCCAACATATCTTTCATATATTTTTTTTTTTCCATTGCAAATTTAAGTGTCTAGTTTTATCGTATTATCATCTAGGTATTATTGTCGTTTTTCAACAAATTTTGTTCACTTCTTTTACCTCTGATTTATAATTTATTATCCCCTGTAGAGTTTATATTAACTATGAATTTAATTATCTACAGATTTTATAATGTATTACAATTAAAAAAAAGTCTTTTCGTTGGGATATCTGGCATTTGTGACATATTATATATAATCAACAGAATTTTATGCTGTGTCTCAATCAATCAAGTCAAATTTGCATTAACCCATAGATTAGACCCTCGCAAGTTAAGAGGGCTGGTCTCCCTATCTCATTTATTGAGGCTAACGTTGAGGCTATCTTAACTCATGTATTAATAATATTTTGTCACATAACGTACATGTCGATTATATGGCATTCTATCGATCTTTCATTACTAGCTAGATATAGATGAGAATTAATTAGACATTTGAAATATACGCATTGAAAATCCATACGCACAAAACATTTTCTACCTACGATTTAACAATTTTTGATCCATCTTCACAATACCTTGAAGGGAAAAAAGGGTCATTTAAATAATACATTAAACTACAAAAATCATTTAAAAAGCGTTGTTTTAAGAATATCGCAAATTAAATTCAGTACAAATTATTAGTTACGCTGTGAAACTGTTTTTATGACAACTTAGGTGATATTTTGACGAAGACAGAACGACAAATACAGGCTCCTAAATAAAGCAACCAGGTTTGAAAAAAAATAACGAAACTCTAATAACAGGAGAGTTTTGTAATTCACAAGAATATTAGTGTTGGGAACCTGACCTTTTTATGAATAAACAACCGTTTCTCAAACGTGCAGTACGCGTTCGTGAGCAAAAGGGTTGATGTTTCGACCGCTTCACCGGACGGAAACCTTCAGGCAGAAGAGAAATTTTTCGCTGAATTAACTCGGGAATTAATAAGGCAGCTGCTTTACATCTCAAAGGTCCTCCTGTGAGCATGAAAGCTTACCAAAAAGAAATGTGTAAAAAAAAAAACTACTGCGGTGGGTTCGATTACTTCCGTCAGGATGAGGGAGTGTGGAGCTATCGTCATTGATAGCCATCAAGGGAACATTCTAACATCACTCCTGCTTTCGTACAAACCATTTCTTCTAAATCGAAACTTTTTTTGAATTTTCGTCAATGTCGATAGGCGTTGATATCCCTTCAGAAAAGCATTTTTAGTTATCGCAGGTATAAGAATCACATCACGGCTTTTTTACTGTTGATTTGTTGGTTAAGACTACACCCTTCAATAATGCCCTTAAATTTATTTTTGGATTACTCTCTGATGTACGTTAATATTTGAGGAAAAGTCCTTAGCCTTAAATACTTAAATTATTTTTGTCATGGAATCCCCATTATTTTTTATAATTATCAACAGTCGTAGAAAAAATGACTGGCAAGTTCGGGATTTCCAACCGGGCGAAAAGGTTTGGAAGGTCCTTATCTGTCGGCAAACTTTTTTTTTTTTAAAACCCTCTAATATATACAGATTGATTATAATATTTACTGTTGTTTAGTTTCATCTTATATAATTTGTGAGGTTTCCATGAATTTTGCTAAGGTAGCCTGTCATAGTGATAGGGCTCACCTTAAGAATAATTTGTACTAGTTAACTAATTAACTAGCCTAAATCTAACTAACTTATCCTAGTTTTCCTAGACAGCCTGCTGCCATCGATACGAGAAAGGAGGTGGGGTTATTGTATTAAACACTGGGTTTGTCAGGTGCTGAAACGAGTCAAAAAACTTGATATGTCTTCGGTGGATTACTCACCGACCGACGGCACACCAAGCAACAGATATAGGTCGAGGTTCTTTAACCTCTGGAGAGAGGTATGTCTGATCACTTTTCTCATGATACTGCATTGACATGGTGGAGACTTTTGGCTGTGCTGTAAGTTAAGTGAGTATATAGAGAGAACCATACAGCAGAGCTGGCCGGAGGACATTTATATGGCATCAGTTTGAGACGCAGTGACAGGTTGGGTGAAGTTAGCAATTGCGAAAGCGTTTGAGTAAATTCATCAAGAATGGATATATGTATTTATCAACGGATCCATCACGTATTCTATTGTCCATTGTAATAAAACCTCCCTTCGTGTTGTTCGCATCGGCCATCTTCGGTGACCTGACGCAATAGTGGACGTGGCCGCACTCACACGTAACGGATGGTCATCACATTCGCCTTTACATACAATCGCGATTGTGCATGCAGCATGCAGGCGCTAGGCCCTTACTCCAATCCCAACTGACTGGCTATTCGGAACAGTTAACGGGCCAACGCCGAATATGGTCTTTCGGATCCGCAGTAAGTGCGGTGAGCTATCGTTGTCGTCCGCCAGAGAACAGATAGCCTAAGTACATGGAATTGGCTCATTGCATTGTCCCGCTACCTACAATCTGGTGTTTTTAATTTGTGCGTATCTGTGAATCTGTCCGCATGTTTCCTCGTTGGGCCTAGAAAGCATGGAGGCCCTACTCGATGAACTCAGTAGTGAGCTGGTAATACGAACTATACTTCTTGACCCAATAAACAAATTTTCCTTTTATTTTTCCCACATCCTATTTTTTATAAGTTTGAGAGCTAAGGGGAAAAAACCAATAAACAAGTAATAAGAAGTTTTAATTTTAATTGACATATATTTACTCCCACACTCCTCTATTGCTTTAACCAACCTTCAAATAGGATCAACCAACCCTCCTAGTAAAAGGATCCTTTTCACTCCAATAATTTTCATTTTATTTTTTCCCAGTTCCTGCATTTCAATTTAAAGCTTTAAACGAAAAAAAGAAACAAAGGAAAATCTTTACTTTCCAACTGGTATATTCCACGTGGATGGGCGACAAGTCTGTCTGGGTGTTCTCTCAACAGTAATAACATATAAAAAAAATATTGTATAAAAAAAAAGCTTATTTTAATTTGTAGAAAAGGCTTTATGCAGGAGAGGTGACCGGGTAAAGCGTGTAACTCAGAACCAGCAGGTATGGACTTGGCGAGGTGTTGTGAAATAATTAAGTTGACCGGTTGCAGACTTTTATATAAGGTCTCTTGTTTCTACCTGAAGTACAGGGAAAGGGTAAAAGCTGTTCGCTTGTTTCTTAGTTGGCATTTAGAAGGCTGTAGGACTTTGTGCCTGGAGTAAAGTTAAGGCAGGCAGCTTTTATAGTTTGTTACTGCCCTGGGTGATCGTATATATCCCTTTTGGTACCCACAACATTCCCCTACGGTTAAAACAAGCTGTACATTGTACAATGTTCACTTCTTTGTTTTATACCAAACCAACCGTTATTGGTCCGATAACTGTACGATTAATGCCGAAAACGATTCAACCTATCTAAAATATATCTTCATTAGATACAGTTCCACCAAACCCAAATGAAAAGTGAACAATTGCATCGAATCCATCCATGTAGATCCTACATAGCAGTTTGATTACTTGTCTTAATGGGTTTACAATCGAGGGATCCTAACGGTTCCAGTACAGAAAAATTCCCTATTATTTATGGCACACAACTAATAAAAAAAAAGCCACGAAAAAATAAACAAAAATATTATTGTGGAACTCGTATGTAAATGAGGTCGGTATGGAAGCCCAGCCGACAGCTCAACAAACTCATGAATAAAGAGTTCTGTCGTGTTCTTACCACTCCTCCGCCTATGCAGCCGCTAAACTAGACTGAGACCTCACTAAACATTTATCACTATTGAAATTAGCACGAAGCCCGAGATGTATCAGTGCAGTACGCGAAGAGTCGCCATTAGCATATTTATATATTTTGGTCCAATTCCCTATCGAACTGTGCCAAGGATAACACCCCCTGAGTGCGAAAGATGGCCACGGGAATCGCACGAGGAGCTACTTAAATTTATTTCTGCCCCGTACATGGTTCCAGGTTTGCCTCGTCGGCCCCAAGGCCCTAGGCTTTTATTTCTTATTCCCTTTTATTTCCACGGGAGGGGACGATTGATGGCCGGTGTGAAAAAGCGGATTTATGGCCATTGGCTCTCACAGTGCCCTATTGTTCGGGAGCTCTACACGGCCTTATTTAATTTCGGAATGCTCTTGCCACTAAAGATTAAAGCTTACGATCTAGAAAATTGAAATCCCCACCATGATTAAATGACGGAAAGTTTAAACGTTTAAATATAAAAATATTTGCCTACATATGTGCTTATAATAACCAATAATTCATGGAATAAACGTTTATTAAAGAAAATACTATTTGTTTTATGAGTAATTTTCATTATTAAATTAAAATATGAAAGTATAAAATTAATTTGCTTACCATACCATCTGAAGATCTAACCTAATATCTGACCTGTTGTAATCATTTGATAGAATGATGTTTAGGAAGCAAGGAGGTGAGCATTAAAGGCGCGTTAGACGATCTCTGAAAATTATTCCAAAATAAACACTAACGTCTATGTTGTACTAAGAGGGCACATCTTGTTTTAGCTAGTTCTGAAGTATCTCCGTACAAAGTAGCAGGTAGCAGAAGGGCAGGGGTTTGCATAGTGATAGCAAAAAAACGAATACCTATCACCCTCAACTCCTCAAAAGTCCTCAAGTTGGTAGACAATTAGCACTTATACAGGGAATTTCAACAGTTAGCTCACTCCTTTAAATCAACCTACTTCTAGTTAATAAATTTAGTTTGGTCTTAGAAGTATCATTACAATATATATGTCTGTGGCATCGTCATTAGGAAACAGGATCGCTTGTGACTTATTACCAAGTTAAATAAATTCTCCACCTTTTTGTCTTCCTGTATTTCGTTATATCTTGTACACAAGTGTTTTATTATTATTTGTTAATCTAAATAATATGCAACGCTCAATTAGGCAGCGAAATCAAAATTTGACTACCCAGTTGGGCAGAGACTAGTGTGTAATGAGTTACGAATAAATCTATTCATACTACTAAGAATTAGACATGACGAATGAACAAAATTGAATGTGCAAAACCATCAACGAAGACACAGCTTATGTTATATTATATTGTATTGTATTATATTATATTATATTATTATAGTAGGGGATCAGGGGGTAAAATTGGCTTAGATGTTGGTTTTCTACTTTTTTTCGCATTTTTTTTCTGAATTTGCACTGGAACTACTATTTAGAAAATGTGTTTTATAGCCCATAGTAAGTTTTCCCTGAGGCCTCCAACAGTATAGCTTAAGAAGGATAGGAGTTAATTGGCAGAGCAAAGTATATAGTTTATGAGAAAAGTATTTTATTATGCCAAAACATTGTGAAGAGGTATAACGAATGCAGGTAAGGTTCATTAAAAAAAAACAATTTATTAAACAAAACATGAACCGAAATTGAATGTATAATGTCATAGATATTTTTTGGTTTTGGCTTCATATCGACACCAAATAATGTTTGCCGATTTCTGATTTACTTTATATAAAAAGATCGAGTTTCCGCAATTCTTTACTCCTTTTATACCAAAGACGTTCCTCGACTTCTGGTCATCTCCAGTACTTATGGTATTTTATTATTGTTATTGCCCAAAAAACGTTCTTTTTGACAATGTATGGTCATGCTTCGAAGAGAGATCCCAAATTAGTCTGATGCAAGACTTTTTCCCCCTCAATTATGAGAGCTCACAGCCTTCTTCATTCTCAAGTGAGTACTTACCTGTTTGGACTTCCTTCTATAACTCCTTGTCATAGCGATAAGCAAAAATAACTTAAAGTTTGAACAGTAAAAAACTAGAACTATGTGTAGATTTATTTATTAGGAACCTACTTCACCTATGATATTTTTTGTACAAATAACTAACGGTTCGATACCTAATCATTCGACCTCTCATCATATTCCTAACCTATATTTAATTGTAGCGATTCAATTATATTTTATTTATTTTTAAATAAAACATCTTGTCTATGGAAATTTAGGGCTAGGTGGAATAGTTCACCTTCTCTGTGCCAACTAACCTCTAAAGAGATTTCAAAACAATATGGCTTCCCCACATTTTCACAAAATAGATAGATATTTCTTTATTGTGATAAAATTACAATCTGCCTTGTTGGTCAATAAGTAATTGTGATAAATGTTCTCATGCATACCATATTATTAGTATGCATACCATACAAGTTTTCATTCACTGGATCATTCACACAGTATTTACAAACTGCCCAGAGACCAGCCAAATCCACATACCACATAGTTGTCACCCCCTTCGCATGCGAAAGAGGAGGCGGAGTCTTTGAAAGTCCCCCACGCTCCTCCGCCAGCAGCGTCACTGGATAGAGATAATCAGATGGATGCTTAATAGCTGTGACTGTTCCGTGAATTAGCTGCAGCTGCCATTGATACAGAATGAAAAGTAGTAGATATGCAAAGTGGTTGATACAAGGAATGGTTTAACTTGCAACGCTGCTGATCCGGAAGGCTGGGGGGCTGCTCCGTGAATCAGCTACAGCTGCTATTGATACAGAAGAAAAAATAGCAGATACAGTGAGTGGTTCAGGACTCACTCATTGATTCAACCGCTTCTGGTTCTGACTTGTCATTGATATGAAGTTGGCTCTTTACTCGAATGTGTCTCAAAAACACTTCAATATTTCAGAACTATAATTAATTTAAAAATAGAGGACAAAGGAGGGTGGTAAAAAAAATAATAAATTCGAATCACTTTTGATATAATCAAAGTAGTATTTAGGGTGGTTGAAAATATATTTACTACAAAACACAATTTTTAAACAATTTCAGTATAATCATAATTTGATTAACTATTTAAATATTTATCTTTTCTAACAAAGTTTTGAAATTAGCTTACAACAAGTCAGAAAATTCTTTATATTTTAATTAAGTAATACAATTAAAATTGCAACCCTTTATTTATTTGGCACCTTTTCAATTAATTATTTTAAACCTTTTTGATTAAATGTCAATTCAATTAAATATGAAATGAACATAAATAAGAATTTTTTTTACATGTACAGCAAAAATTATGCCATCTACGGAATGAATAAGTGAAAGCTTAAATATATATATTTCGATGTATGGCTCTTTATTAAAAGGATTTTAGAGTTATGATCTTAGTGAAATTTATAGTTTAGACAACGTGGTAAAAACATTGATACACCGGTCTTCCAGCATCAATGTTTCGTTGGAAGTTTTTGTAATCTCAATGTTTCTATACAGATTTTATAATGTCGATTATATAGGAGTCAAGGGTTGGTTAGTTATAATAGCAGTCTGAGTATCGAACAGCTGTATATCAGCTGGAAAAGTATCAGATAAAATAATCATTTACAAAAGAGTATCAGTATCACTTGTATCATAATACAGAATATTATAGTATCTATCCATGCCTAGATTTTAAAATATGTATTTTAATTTAATCTTTAAAATGACCTCATTTTAAACCAATCTCAAATTGTTTAAGAATTTTACTTATTTAGGAAACTCTTGGAGAACCTTTCCAGACTTGCTAAGCATATTCTACATACATTTTTAATATTCGGGTCACTCAACGTGTATTTTTTATTTATTGAAGTCGTTTTTATCCATGTTAATCCAAGTCCACCAGACTTGGCCGATAGCAAATCCTATTTTCATTTAATAGGAGATTTTGGCTCTATTCTAATGTAGAATTTAGTATTAGGGAAAGTACAATACTTGTTCGAGAAGGCAATCTAATTTGTTTTCGCAAGAAATACGATATTAATGATATCAATGCGGTTAATTTAAGATAAAATAATTTTTATTTACTAATGATAAACACTCTTTATATATGTACATCGAACCACTAAAAGGAGGTAAAAACTAAATACGAATTCCTTGGTCTAGAAACTCGGACAAAATAAATCGGAATGTCCCATTTAACTCTTACCAGTTTCTCTAACTGGGTAGCGGAGATTCCTTTTATGGGAGCAGTAATTATGGCATCTGGAAATTCTTACATGGCAGGGGAGGGACTTGGGGACTTGATACATCTACTTTAAAACTTTCGCTATTACTACTATCTCGAAGAATCGTAATTAAGTACTTTTTTTTTTTGTAAATAGAAGCTGTAAATTTATTGGAGGTCATTTGGAGAAAATTTAATTGGAAAAAAGGATAATCAATGGTTACCCTAGAAAATAACAACTCTCAGAATAATTACCTCTTTTTTTTCGTTACGATATAATATCACAATTGCGAAAATCAGCATGAATCATTTTCAAAATAAAAACATCCGCTTCAGATAATTAACTGTAAGGCGTGTTTAAACTGATAAGATCTTTTTCCGCATTTGTGAATAGGTAGGTAGGGGGCATTTAAATCCCTCCATTGTTGTTTTTTTCTAAAAGAGACCTTATATTAGCAACTATTCTGCTTTATTTAACGAAAAACAGTTGCTTTTGTTCTATAATTTTGTTGCATACTACGACGATGGCCATGAAAAGATCATTTTATTAGTTCAGCTAAAAAACTTTGTTAACTAAGAATTCAACACGTTTTGTTTATGAAAATAAAATAAAAACTGGAGTTTTTTCCTTAGAACTAATTTCTTTTAGAACATTGATGAAGATGGAACCAAGTATCTAGAATATTTAAGAAATAAATTTTAAAAAATATATTAAATCAATTACACTATTAGACCTTAATTAGAAAGCAATTACAAGTTGTTTCACTAGAAAGAAAATCTTGCTAAAAAATAGATACTTTGTGACAAAACTGCTATTAGTTAAAAAATGTGGTATATTTCTGACACATTAGTTATTTTCAACAATGTGTTTGCAATTGATACTACTTTAACTAATATTAACCTTATTTTTTATAATAATTGAGAAACTTAAGTATGGAGTACTTAGTTACTTATACTTTACTTATACTTATATTACTTATATATTATATTACTTATATTACTTATACTTGGTTCCATCTTCATCAATGTTCTAAAAGAAATTAGTTCTAAGGAAAAAACTCCAGTTTTTATTTTATTTTCATAAACAAAACGTGTTGAATTCTTAGTTAACAAAGTTTTTTAGCTGAACTAATAAAATGATCTTTTCATGGCCATCGTCGTAGTATGCAACAAAATTATAGAACAAAAGCAACTGTTTTTCGTTAAATAAAGCAGAATAGTTGCTAATATAAGGCCTCTTTTAGAAAAAAACAACAATGGAGGGATTTAAATGCCTCCTACCTACCTATTCACAAATGCGGAAAAAGATCTTATCAGTTTAAACACGCCTTACAGTTAATTATCTGAAGCGGATGTTTTTATTTTGAAAATGATTCATGCTGATTTTCGCAATTGTGATATTATATCGTAACGAAAAAAAAGAGGTAATTATTCTGAGAGTTGTTATTTTCTAGGGTAACCATTGATTATCCTTTTTTCCAATTAAATTTTCTCCAAATGACCTCCAATAAATTTCTTATCTTTCTGGGAGCGAGACCTGCTTAAGATGCATCAATTAACGCAAAGGTAGTTGCTAAGGTACTAAAGGTATTGTTGTAATGTACATTTACTTAATGTAAAAATTATTCTTATCCCTCTGCCTACCTCATGAAACATTTATGCAAAATTGAGAATGAAGAAGGTCTTTGTTTTATTATTAACGCCTATATGTACTTCCATTTAGGACTAAAAGGTTGTAGATCCACTTATATTTATGAAAATGATATAAATTAATTACTGCTCAGAGGTTTAAAACCAGAACCTTTGAACCGTGAAGCCCAGAAGAACACAGATTACCCTTTAACTGATAATACACATATACACATGATATACGCTCGAAATTATACCTGAATGATGACTACTCCCGAAAGGTGCGAAAGGGCACGTGGAGAACAGACAGACCGGCCTTCGCATCTTCGACAACAGACTCCATTCATGTGGACTTCCTGTTGGTCCTCTCGGACACCAGACACAGGCGACCATTCATAGACACATCTGCCAGGGGAAACCACTTTTGCAAATCTCCCTAGCTGCTATTTATAGAGCCACTAATGTGGCCAAATCCATCTCATCACAGTCTTCTCCTTTCATCAATGCTAACAACTTTGCAACTAATTACCCGTTGAAAAGTTAAATATAGATTTTTGCAGTAAACAAGGATTTCATGTTTAAATATTCCTGATAGCAATATCTCTTATCTACCTGTTATGTGGACCTGGTGTGCCACCGATATCTTTTCCAGTCCCTGATGTTTGTTTAGCGCTCGTAGACTTTACTTGACCACGTATACCAAGACTACCAGGCGATGAGAGCCCACAGACAAACCATATTTCAAATTTATTATAATTGGTAAAATTTATGACACACATACCTTTCTTACCATGACGCACAGTCCTCTGTACTCCCAAAATTAAGCCTAGAACACACAATTTCGCCGTAGTAATGTTTTTTTTTATCATATTGATTTTATTGACAAACGTGTACAGAAAACAAATGATACAATTAGTAAATGAGATTGTGTGTGAATATTTATAACAAATAACAGCATGAATGACATTTGGGAAAGAACATCCAGTGATGCCTCTCCATACTAAGGGTTGCTTTGATGGTAGTTTATTTAAATTAATAAATCCCTACTCCAGTTCCTTCGGGTTCTTCGTCTGGTAAGACTCTTGTTGCTAGTCCTAGTGTGTGAGAATTCGGATGTCCGTATAATTTTTAATCTAGTTGTCTGTACATAGTCTTGATGTAGCTATGGACGTGTGGAATTCATGTCTATGTGTAAGGTTGTATTTCTGAAATACTCAGGTATACCAGTGATAAGTCCAAGTAGTTTTAATTGAAATCATTCTATTACAGCTAGATATTCACTTAAGTTTTCTGTCAGTTGGGAAAAGTCCTTCCATGGAAACAACTTTGGGGGTGGCTGATTTGGAAGTTTTCTATCCACTTCTATGTATAAAAATGATATAAATTAGTTTTCTGCCGAGAGGTTCAAAAACCAGAACCTTGAGAGCCCGGAAGAACGCCGATTTACCATTAGCTGTCACATACACACTCAAAATTATACCTGAATGAGGTTTACTCCCGAATGGTGCAAATGGTCCTTCTTAAGGATATTTGGGAGTTGGGTAACAGTACTCAAAGTTGGTTTTATTTCTGAGTTCACCTTTGCAGATTTTGACTGTTATACAATCCCTTAACAAGACGCATCGTTGATGTTACGATGTTCGACTTTAATAATTTGTAGGTTCTCCATTTACACCCCTTACAATTCTATCGAGAGGCGTTCTCAATTGGATTTAGGTTTAAATTTCAACCTTGTCGTAATGAACAGAGTAAACAATTTAACTCAAGCTATTTTGGGAACGCGAGGAAAGACATATCTAAATGAATTGCAATACCTCTCACATGTTACTTATGTTTGACACAATAGCATTCTTTAATGCTGTATAAAAGCGAACCTATTGGATTTCAAATTATTATCTAAGAATAGCAATCGAATTTGTGAACAAATGCAATAAAAAGAATTTGGAACCTTAATTATTACCTAATAAGAGTTAAGCCATGGTATGCACAGTCCTTTTTATATGGAAATGGTAGAACTCAGCTAAAACTTGATGTTACGATGCCAGTGAATAGTAAAACTCCCACTTTAGTCTGCCACATTATAATGCACAATTACTATTATAATTACTTGCCTTTCTTTGTATCCTTCATCCATTGTTTGAAAGTGCTAATCACCAACCTTTCGTAACCATTACCTTTCTACTCATTAATGTGATTAATTGGATTTTCTCTCATAAACCTTTTTTAAATTTCTCTGTTTCTTAATACATTACTAGTGCAAACAAAAAATTTCTAAATTCGACATTTAAACTTAGTAACCCTCCATGATACAGTATTGAATAATTACTTTTTTCATAACAAAGAAATAAATTCTTATTCCTCCGAGGATCTTTGCGGCTTTGTGAGTTTTGCAGAGAACATAATCTGTTGAATTCATTCATCTTGTGAACTAATTTTAAGAAAAAAATAGAATTTTAAATTTAATATTCTCAGTTTCCCGTGATTATATTATAAAATCTTAGTTTCCTCTGCATACAACAGAGTTGCTACAACTTCAACTTTACAAGACGTGCCAAACTCTTGTGAAGTGTCATAACTTTTTGTGTGATTTACACTTCATAACACACACGGGACTTTTTTAGGGATAATAGTTCATTTGTTGGGATATCTTTTATTTGACTCTTAAACTGAAGGGCCAGTGCCGGTTGCGAAGATGTGATGAAGTCTATATAATTAGTTTTAGCGCTGAAAGGCAAGTAACAAGCAGCTCCATGCAACAATTTATTGTGTAATTATTTAGCTACTATAATAAGCCAAAAAATCATTATTGTTCGCCTTCAATGAAACGGTAAATAGCCTATGTACAAACATCCTTGAAATACAATAGCATTTAAAAACGAATGAACACTCTGCACAGTACATTTTGAGTGGTCATTTATTTGTTGTTTGTATACCTCCAAATGATTGCATGATGAATGCATTGCCTAATTGCAGAAAATAAAACTACTTTATTGCTATGCGTTATCACCCTGTATCGTTTTTAGATTTTCTAATAATGCAGTGGGGCAATACACCCAGAAGAAACTTAGCTTTACGAGCCAGGTTTCGTTTATGGCCCGGTTGCAGCTGATGCACATAATAAAAATGCACCCCACTGCGCATTAGGAAGCAGACCTTTAATATTTCAGTCACCCCGTCTGCCCCTGTACTTGGTGCTCTAATATTAAATGGCAGGCTGGGAAGGAAATATGGTATCCCCGTCACACATTGCTTGGTTTTGTTATGATTTTGAATCAAAACCCTTGTATTTTAAATTAAAATATTTAGTATCTTAAAGAAACTAAATAAACTAGAAATACATCTGGAGCTTCTATTTTGTCTCTAGCTATGCTACATTTTATACAGAATGTGAAGTCTAACAACTTACTTAACGCATTTATGTAATGCAAGTATTTTGTAATTAGAAGGTGATGGGGCTCACCCTCCAGGAAAATTGTAGACTAAAACTAACTTAACCTAAATTTCCCGTACAGTCTGTTGTCATCAGTGCGGGAAGGGTGGAGGAGTCGTGGTGTTAAACATTGGGGATCACATTGCAACGCATTAAGTGATTCTGATTATATTAATGTTTCTTTCCTATAACTATTCACTGCTTGGAGTAAACACCCTTAAAACTTAATTATATAACAAGCATATCACTTTTTTTCGGATTGTGACGATGGGAGTATTCTTCATAAATGTCTAACGAGATGTTAATAGAACGTACTGCTATCACTCTGTGTCTGTATACATTATCAAAAAAACAAGTGCTTCAGATCAAAAACAACAATTGGTTAATTTAGTGTAACCTTTTAGCTATCGTCAATAGGTTTGGCACGTGCCCAGGCAAAGTTTCAATTTCCTGGTCAGACTCTTGGCACTATGAGGTATCACGGACTGTTGAACGCGTGGATACGCACGTCTGCTTTTCCGGGTTTCACCTGCAGTTTTTTTCACATAACACTTATTGGAATGAGAGAGCGCTGTTCGGCGCTACCAAGATATAACTTCGACTCGTGAACCTCCTCCTAAAAGATATACATAATTATAAAAATTATTTTGTGTTCTTGTAAACGAAATTTCCCAAGCGTTTTTCATTTTGAGCATCTCTATTTTGAGAAGTCTTTGTTTATACACGTAATCAGGTGATTTGCGTTGAATTCATTATTGCATTTTGAATGTGTAATTCCCACTACGTCCTGTTAATATTAAAATCCCAAAGTGGCGATTTCTCTTAGAACGGGTTACGGTGCAACATTTGCTATTAACTGTCATATTTGTAATACAGTTCAAAAAGGAACACCCCTGGGACACCAAGCTATTTTTCCATATAAGATAATCTCGGATGTGTTGAAAATAAAAATATGTACTTAGAGCTATTGACTTTTTTGGGAGTAACAGAACTACACCGTCGAAAAAATTCCATGAATAACAACAATAGAAGTTAACTAAATTAAAATTAAAAAGTAGGAAACAAATTATTTTTTACTGTTTAAAAATAATGCAGTTGGGTTGTATTACCTTATTCGCATCGTAAATTTTGTCGATAACTGTTATAATAAACAGGTCATTGACAATTGACCAAGTGGAAAGGTGGACTCTACTAGTTTAAGTGTATGTAGCTGTATTCTCTTTTATTTTTATTGTGTTCCCTTATGTACTTGCATCCAGGGCAGGAAAGGCTGTCCCAGTGGAAACAACCTAATTTCAACCTAAGCATTTATACCTAGGTTTCGTTAATCTCTAAATGCCACGAGAGCCCTCAAATCAACCTTTAGCTAGGGCTCTGATTTATGCACCCGCTTTCAATAGCTCTTAGACCTGGTTACTTCACGGTTAGCCTACAATATCGTCCCATCTCGTACAAGATACAAGCGCTGATACAGCCGAGTACACGACACAATCGCTGTAACTCCGATGTAACCCCGTACATGAAGTGGTTCCAGTTACTCCGAGTCACGGGAGCAGAAGCGGCTATCGTGCACTGCGGAAGTAACGGCTCCCTATCTCCGATAACCATTGCGAACATTAATAACATGCAAACAGGCTGCGTGTGAAATGGTTCGTGTCATAGCCTCTTACCCTTTCTTCTTATTTACATACTCCATGTGGGCTCCTAACTGAGCATTATGCAATAATAACGATATTTCAACAGTTAAGTAGCCAGACTTATTTTACTTTGTAATAAGGTCCCACTAGGGGCTTCAATGAATTGTTAATATGCCCTGTTTTCTCCCAATGTTTCCCATGTTTATTACCTTCAGGAGACAATGCGTGGGTTTATTTTTCTAGTACCCCGGGAAAATTGCTTCCTAGAAACTGCTGATCTCCATTCAGTTCACATTATCATAAACCACCACTCACTCATAATTTATGGGTGGGCCATTTAAAAATAAATTAGCGCCCGATGTATGGATCAATTGCCCTAAGTTGTTATACTACACGAATAGATATATATACACGATAAGAATATTTTTTTTCATTTCTTAGCTAACTTTTTTAATGTACGCAAAAATGTTTTTATGTTGCTTTCATAACATTATGTTATTATAGTTCTTTATGTATAAATACGAGAGAGGGGTTACTGATGTTAATGACATTATTAATTAATTATTTCCGAACTGTCTACAAAATAAATTTTATTTTATGTTTGACTTAAATCGACAGTTTTTATTTCGATTAAAAATAAAAATAATATAGAATCACTGTTTATTATGTTTTAACCACTAAGTGAGATTCGGCCTTAACGCCAGTATTTGTATAAACTATCAAATTTGCTAAAATGCTAACTTAAATTTTCGCACTTTTTCATTGCATGACATTGTTAGAAATGAACTTACTGAAGTGAGATAATGAGTATTGTCCAAGGCAAATAGCTTAATAAAGTAGAAGAAAAACGACAATTATAAAAGTTGTCGTTTTGTAGCCACCCCATGACATGACCATTTTTGTACAAATTAACTGAACTCTGACTCCTGTACTTTATGTATCAATTGGTTCAAGTCATTATTAATATCAGCTCGGTTGGGTTTTCTATATTTGTTTCTATCTTAAGAAACCACACTGAACCTTGTCAAAAATCTAATGTATTGCTGGAATTCAAGCGATCTCAGCACCTCCTTCTGTGATGGGTGGTAATGGTAAGTGCGTAAGTAGTTGAAAAGGTATCCGAGATACGGCCCGCTTTCAGATCCTCTTTTTCTTCTTGGGAATCCCTTATTTTCCACTAACCTTAAGTGATTTGAAGTCAGCGATTTCACTTCAATTTACCTTAAACATTCCGTTAAATGTTAGATATATTAAATTTAAAGTTATTCCGATCTTTAACTTTGAAAATTAAAAATGTCTTAGTATCATACTTTGAAAACCATACACGGGATATTTATCAGGGAGCATTTGAAATAGAAATCATCAATTTAATATAACTAATAACGCTTTCAGTAATGAAATTTCTATAACGAAATATTCAATTTGACATTCTACTTTGCAATTTAAAGTAGCGATGCCGAATATGAAAGCAAGGCTAACAGGAAATATATAATTACTGAAATCGGTTTGTTTGGTAATTTGAGGTGGTGGTTATTGAAGATTAGAAAAAAACATATATCGTAAAATACCTATGTAATAGTTTTTATCAGTCCTTCAAAAGGACTATAATCGCAAACTATCGAATGAGAAAAAAAAAATGCAACAGACACCTGCAAATTATAGCTTATTTGTTTTTTGCTAAACAGGTCATTCTATACCGGTGATCGGTGATCGCAAATCGATTACAATGAAAATTTGTTAATAGCCTACGCTGATTTCGGAATCTTGTTGCATCCATTGAAAATGGAAAATGAAATATGAACTTCTAAGCCCTCCATCGGTTACATCTCCTCAGTGATAATATGCCAGACTTATAAGATACTGTAAATAACAATAATTTCTCAACTGAAAGAAAAAGGAAATAACCAACACTGGTTACATTTCCCAAACTGGAACAGGCCAATTGGTTACCAACCTTCACGAATGGTGTATATGTTGAAATCCTACGCAATACATAACAAACCTAACATAAAAAAAAGAAGTTATTTTCAAAACATATCATCAGTCATCGTCTGGTGACAGTGACGGGATTCATAAAAATACTTATTTTTCACATTCTCACTGAATTCAGGCTCAAAAAAGAAAAATTGTCTATAGCTAAAACGTCAATGTAGATCACGTACTAAACCCTGCTATAAGCAATTAAATATGCGATATTATTGATATCGCCTTACAAACTTGTTTTGTTTTTTTACGTAAGCATATATAACGTGTGTTGGTTAACCATTAGGAAAAATCATATCTTAAATTTTCTGGCCTGAAACATGAAATATTTTGTTCCCGACATTTTTTTGCTTTCATGTTTTTCGTTTTCATTTTTTTCGTTGTGTATTAAGACCAAAAATTAATCAGCATATTTGGAGGTTTTGTTAATAAATAACTTCAATATTTCGGATAGTTTGAATAATTCTTCGTACATGTATATAGACATATAGACTGACATGCAGTTAGACGATTATGACTGGAATTAGGGCCTCTCCTTCAGGCAAAAATTAAGGCTTTGATCCAGAGATCCAACATGCCAAATAACACCATACAATGAGTAGATGTTATCAGTTGACATATTTTTAACACCACACTTCATAAAAGAGTGAAAGTCCGCCCATAAACGAATCCATCCTGCATTGTCTGCTTTGCCACTATCTGAGTCTACAGTTTCTCGAACCATGATTTACTCAGAGAAACTGCCGAATAAATATTTCATCGCAGCAATAAAGGTGCCGTGAATTATCAGATGGGGATTATTTCGCGATAGGAATCAGTCAGTGAGAGATCTTTCAATTTATGGCAATTTCTCCTTCTTATCTGCCCTCTCGTTAATTCGTTTTGATTTTTATTTTTTTTTTTTTTTGGTACGGTTTGATTCGGATCGTAAAGCTGCCGACTTGACGAATGTCACCCAATTAAGAAGCGAGCCTTCTGATTTGCATCTCGTCCAATGCTTCTAACTGCCTACAAAATATTCTTTCTGTTTTTAAACAGCTTAATCTTATGCTGCTACTTGATGGACATAATTACTTTCACTTTACCTACACATAAACTTTTTACTGATAATGTAGTAAGTGATGGATTTAACAGTAGGGAAAAACCTAACAAAAAACTACTTTACAAAAGAAAGACAAAATTTTTAAAAAATTATAAAAAATATCAAAAAGAAAGCAAACCAAATTAATTAAGTAATACAGATAGAAATGGTATTCCTACAATATATGTTTTGTGCCTTGAGGAGGTATCTTTTGAAGGAATTCTGACTGTGATTGCATATTTCTCCTATTTATGGGTTTTCGGATAGGGAAGTTTGAGAATAGAAATTGTCTGTCTTGGAATGTACATACTGTCTATTTCGTCTTATATGCAGTAAATCTGTTTCTTCTATTTTGGTTGATTTGAAAATGTGTTGATCACCTACGTGAAAAAAATAAAAGCTATTGGATAATGTTCATCTCGTCCCATTTTTCTCATAATATAAACAATCTTATTTAAGAGAGCATGAAAGTGGTTGAAAAAAGCCTTTATAGAGGCGTAAGTAATAAGTAATATACTCGAAAGTTTACAATAAATTACTTCAATTATTTTTTTGCATGTACAGACGTACATTATTGGCCCGACTTAAATAACAAAATTGTATTCGAAGTTAAGAAAATCCCATGCCCCACTCACAATTTACGACAAGATTCTGTTATGTTGACATTAATGATCAATCTACGAACAGAAAAATATTTCACTTTAAGTGTTCATTGCAAGGTACTTAAAGAACGCCCTCTATCTTTCGAAAAATGCCTCAATGGTGTCCTGAAATCTTGATATATATTTTTTCAAGTAAGTAAAATTGATATGTAATTTTCAATTAATTATTTATAGGCGACTGAAAGTTTTTTGCATGTCTTAGGTTCAACAAGTAGATTACATGGATCTTACTATAAGATAGGACTTACAACCATCTATAGATGGACGGGCAGACTAGAAGCAATTAACGGTTGGGTATTAATAACGTTCATTTTATGGCTAATATCATTGATATACTTGATATTCTATTGTAACCTTAGGAAATAGTTTAAGTAGTTTTTCTTCTTAAGTAGTTTCTTTCAACTGTTGAAGCAATAGACGGTGTTGAGTGAGCTAGATGTAGCGACCCCTGGGAGGTGTTCACTGGCCTGTGTCTCCTGCAGGCACTTCGGCTGACACCCGCACAACTTAAACCAACAACAAGGTCTTCTTCACGTTCTTATTTAGTTATATAAAATGTTATATAACTACATAAAGTAGTTAAATATATTCTCAGATCTAATTGTTTGTTTATTATCGTTGCGATTCACGTGCATCGTAGACAATAAAATAGTAATAATAGCGGTAATAAATTAACATACAATATAACATGTTTTAAACTGTATAACAAACGTTCATTTCTGTTACAGGTAAGGGAAAATAACTCATTAATCCATGGAGTAGTAAGTATCACTTTGATATTATTTATTTACAAAGTTTTGTTTAGAAACAACGATGTTTTATAGCACTTAAATTATTAATTAACCATACAACAAAAACCACCTACTCTGGGATCTATTTTACTCGAAAACTATGTGAGTTTCAATCATATCTCGTACAGAAAAGGTAGTTATTAGTTAACTATTCTGCACTTTAGCTTGAAAATACTTAATTTTATTCGTTAGTCCAGATTTGGTAAGCGAGTATCTTCAGAAAAAAACAAAATTAGAAATAGCTAAAATTTTGACATTAAAAAATCTACTTAGGCTCTGAAATCTACCATTGGCTTTATTTGCTTTGAATATTTTTGTAATATTCTTTATTGGTGGATTTAGTGCATATTTAGCATCGATTGATACATACAAAATAAATTCCAACAATAGAATAGTGTTGTCATAGTCTCAGTAGGTGTCACCTGAACTTATTTAATAATTGTTTAGAATTTAGAAATTATTATATAACAGCAATTATTTAAAAAATTAAAAATTTTATAGAATTAATTCTTAAATGCTTTCTGTGCTGTTACTTAAGAAAGCTTAAAATCAGAGAAATGAATCCGAATTATTTTTTGAGAGTATGAAAAGATTCGACTTCCAATCTACACTGTTACCTTTTATTTTATATGAGTTTGTGATTCCTTTTTATTCTTTATAACCAAACTAATAAAATATGCGGAATGTCGTATAATTATCCCCCACAGTAAATAAATGTATCTTTGTGTTAATACCTTGTAATTATCATGTTAAGTTTTATCGAAGACAACTAACTGAATATTCAAAGCACTCCGGGCTATGCGGGTCTGAATACCTTACATCTATGTAATCAATTGGTTACCCGCGTCACCACATATCTCCTCTGCTTAGATTTACGTCTTACGTGATATTACTATGCCATAATAATAATTATTAGCTTGATATTGTAACTTACGTCCAAAAATGTTGTTTATATGAATAAGCCAAAATGACGAAATGGTTTTAAAAACTACCCGTTAAAACGATTCTCTTCTTATTCAGTTAACAAACGAATGGCCCACTGAATATGGGAAGATGTGCCATCATGGTAAAAGATGAAGAAAAAAATCCCTACTCTTACGATTGCATAAAATTTTCAGGAGGCTGTCAAATTATGACTTTTAGGCATGCGGTTTGCATGAATTCAGCATATAAATGAACGTCATCATTGTCGAATTTATCCAATTCAAATAGACTCAATAGAAACTTGACCGACAGGCCGGACCCCAGCTTGTCTTATATCTCTCTTCGACTGGCTCATCAAGACGTTGAACTATGACTTGATTGGGCGACCATTTCTCATATTGCCATACATCCTTTGATTTGGTTTAGCTAATTTATACAATCAAACTTTGATTTATTTGCAGATGTGTACTTATGAAAAGAAATATATCTAGAGGCCTCTTTTAAATTAGTTCAAAATTAGGCTACTTAGTAAAAAAGTAGCGGTTTTATATTTGCAAAACTGCTTTATATCTATGAAGTTGGTGATTGATGTCCAAACAAACAAATGAATTACATTTAAGACGAAAGAAATACACCGGAGATAATTTTAAAATGAACATGACAAGTCGACTGGAACTTAATTACCTTCCCACATGGCGTTGTTGTGTGTTGATGGTTGATCAATGTTAGTCTGTCCACGATCTGCGGAGGTTTGTAGAAGGTATATAACAACTATTTGTAAAAGGTAATACACTATTATATTGGTACCATTTAATAATAAACTTAGCACTAATTGCCATTCAAACTGATTTATTGTTATTCTAAATTACATTGGAATAATGCGGTAGGCACTGTACCAACTATACTCAATCGGGTTTAACATTCGACAACTAAACACCCAGCCTGGCAGAAGGGGGGGGGACACATCTGCGTTTCCCTGTGCCCACCAACGTTACTGCACTGAAAACGAACAACACTTAGAATGTTGCCATAAATTAATGTAACATAAAAGTGATTTCATTTCATTGGTTTTTCCTGAACCATCTTTACTTCCCTCAATTTAGAACCCCAGTAAAAATAAAAATATTGCCTAAATGTATAGGAATACAATATATATCAAAATAATAAATTAATAAACAGTAAATTGTCGGACTCATTAATTAGTAAGTCACAGATATGAATTCATTTTAACATCTAGCTTGAGTTAGTTCTGAAAATAGCTACTATAATCCTATTCGATATCTTTTACCGCTTGGTCCCTGGTCCTTTTAGGGGATAAGCGCAGCAATATCATAATTTTCAATCTCAGGATCTGGTGCGATTTAAAAACCCGTTTTTTTGGCTTTGACCATATTTGCCTATTTTCTAACTCTCCTATCGTCCTATATTTTGTTTTTCCCTTCTGTAAGTTTAGTAGTATACCTTTTTTTTTTTTTCAAGTAAAGATTTTTCATTTTAACCAATACTGCAAAGAAAAATTTGCTAATCAACCACTTAATATACGTATATTAAACTTAAAGTTCCTCATAGCGTTTATTTTCTAATAAAAATTAGTACGGGCCCAAATTAACTTCGCCCCTTGTTCAGAAAACAATTACTGTTAATTTTCAATTAATTCTTTAGTAGCGTTGCCTGTGAGGTATTAAATGTTTCTAGTCAAAGTCGATTGGATATGTAGGCGGGTCTGTGAATTGCTCTCAAAATTAATTGGGCTCCGGACTTTGATCTTACACAGCCTCCAGAGTGCACTGCCCTAAAAAAAAACCTTCTCTTCGTCTTACAAAGTCGTCCTTTTGTATTTTATAAATCTCAGAATAATATAGTCGAATAATGATTTTCTATGATAGTGCATCCATTGGTAATTGGGACACCGTTAAGTTAAATGAATTGGAAGGGCTTTCTTGAATATATTTTGTACATTGACGACCCATCGTGATTAATTACTACTCGTACTTAGTGCATATAAATATTAATGCTGAGTCCGATCAAATATATATTTATGTATATAGATATGTACATATAAATTATGTATATATACATGTAAATATATGTTATAGTTTACAAAATCTTCCCTGTAAGAGAAAATATTATTTATATCTATATTTTTGTTTTTGTAATTGGGTTGTTTTTTTAGCTTACGTCGATTATGCATATTTTGACATATTTTCATTTTTACTTGTTCAAACAAAAGAATCACAGAAAGGAAACAATAGGTAAGAAATCAACGTACACAAAAGAAGAAGTTGGCGTTTGAAGTCATTGTCCAGGAGGAGCACCGTCAATTAGCATTGGCCTCTGTCAATGAAATGAGTTGGAGTGCACAACAATCGTATTACGACTTTGAGAGCATGTGTCACTCATTTCAATGATCAGTCGATAGATTTTTGTTCCTCGCGGAGTACACTCCTATGATTTCTGTACGGTTTCTTAGGCAAAACAAAATAGAAGACACTTATTAAATTCCTTCTACCATTACACTTGTGCATTTAGGCATACATATATATTTACTAATCTATGTATATAAAATGGAAACTGAAAATAATCAATAATGGAATAAACCATTGAAGAAGTGCACAGAGGAAGAAATAGTTGATACTGGATGGAAAAAATTTTAAATACTTCGGCTAAAGGTTTTGCAACGATACGGGTAGTAAGTGATCGGGTGCAACTAGACCTACTTTTTATACACCATGTTTCAATGTGCAATTTATCACATATCTGTATGAAGACTAAAAAAAGGTTTTATTACTTTGTTTTTACGGGTTTGAAGCGTTATCCGTCGGCTTGCAGTCGGTTCTTGCATCAAGGCTGTTTCGTTTTTCAACTCTCAACCGGAAAGTAGTGTTTTGTACATTACGATAAAGTTGTAAAAATATTTTTATCTAGTCCTTAGCTGCTAAACTGTTGGTACATTTTTTATTTGGGATTTATTGCTCTTGGGCATTCCAAACAAGACTTGAATACCAAGCAAGTATGTTCAGTTAGGTTGGCCAGTAAGTATTCTACGAACAGAGCTTAATGTTACATACAATACATTGTCCACCATGAACTGTATTTCAAATCCAGAAACGGTTCCAGAAGTTTTGAACACCTAAACCTAAGACACCTAAAACAGACTCGACATTATAGACTTATTATGAATGCCACAGGTGTATGCATCTCATTCAAATCAACTTATTTACAATGCATAATAAAACATATTGTTTTGTTAATATGGAATGCATCTAGTTTATAAAAAAACTAATTACATCTGTTTTGATTATGAATAAAATCTTCATTGAAGTATGCCTGAGTTTTTATTTAGAAAAGAATATATTGATATTTTATAGAACTTGATATATAAAAAAAAAAAAAGTCTAACCCCAAAAATACAATTTTTACGGCCTAAATGTTTTGGAGACGTACCCGTGAACAAATGAATTCCACTGAGATATGAAGCGATCACGTTTTGCTGACGTCTTACCTCGTCCTACTTTCTAATCGGCTTCATAAATAGGACTATATGTTTTTTTTCGAGTGTATCTCCTTTGGTGATTTATTGCTTAGGCTCAAGTTTATTTATTATTTTTTTTGTACAGCCGTCTTCTATTCAATTCATATGTAAGTGATATTGGAAACGTTATAAATCCACACGTCTCATTTGAATAATGACTGAGAGTTGGTCATTTAATAATAGTGTTGTCGGCATAATGAGGTGTAAATGACTAGGCGTTATATTCTACTGATCGCCCTGCCCTTGACTAGTTCATGCAATAGATTTTTAAATGTGTTTCAAAATTAAGTTTTCATCTGACATTTATGTAACCGATGGTCTACACAAAATGCTTGCTTTAAAGCGTAGTGCAGGGAACTAAGGGAATAGAAATATGACCAGAAGTGCGGTTTGATGAGCTAAGACTACATCATTAGGCTCCGGCCAATCTCATCATCAGACCTTCTTTTTGAGTGGGCACTTAGTGGGCCTATACCAATAACAAACCTAAGTCTATACCGTTGCTGCAATAAAGGTTCGGGCTACGGAGAATCGACTTTGGTCTGTCTGTCTTTCATTGTGTACTCATGTTAGAATGTTGACTTTTATTATATCATGTTGGGCACTGTTATACATTATTACACATCTAATTAGTGTAGTTTTATTTATTAATATAATTTCTTTTATATTACATTTGTACAAGTAAATACGCAATTATGACTTAGAGTAGATATTCATCTTTCCGTTCTTCGGGGCTGTTTGCTTACATTTATTTAATTTCATAATTACAATTCATGAAGAATATGTGTCTTTTATTTGTATACCTACATGTTTACGCCATTTGCGTAAAATTAATTTCATTTTAATTTGAATTTGCTAATTAATCAGTAATTACCCGAAACCATTCGGTATTTCAGTGAATCACAGACGCTGGCGCTGCCTGCCGGCTCGATCAGAGTTTTTCCCCCCACTTTTGTCACTCGACTGGTAGCTTCATGTTCTCTATAGCGTCCTTTTTTGTCTTCAACAGTTGTAATTTTTTCACACTGTTTTTCAAGCGTATTCTCAACGCCATTATTTTTTATTTTTGTCATTATTCAATTCACGATTACGCAGTCTTGGAGAAGCGACATTTCAGATTGAACGCAGACAGCTATTGGATGAATCGGGACTTCGATAAATCTGGAGTTTGGGCCCGGATCTCTAGGTTGTCGGAGTTCAAGAAGGGAGATTCGTACGCTGTCGTCACATCGCAGCAGGTAGGAATTTACATTACTGTGTTTACATTTGAAATTGTCATTTCTCTAACGAGACTCTCAAATAATTACAGTCCACTTAAAACTCAAACGTATAGCTAATTATCCCCAGGCTAATTAGTTTCTCGAATCAGTCGCCTCGTTTGCCGGTTGCGATTTCAACTGGTGAAATTTCAAACACCTACATATTTTATTATATCGTTTCTTATTTAATTTCTTTCATTATTATATCTTTGCAGAATTAAATCAAATTTGCGTTAAATTAAGTTCCGGAATTATAAAACGTTATCATTATTAAGATATGTTAATGTTAGCTTAGTTGCTGTTAATATTTATGTAAGAATGTCTCCTTCAAATGTTAGAGAAAATTATAGACGTTAATTAAAAGTAAATTAAAATTCCTGGTTACATTTGTTTGACAATTTTCCTATGTTTTTTTGATTAATTATTGTTAATTAATGGCGCTAATAACGCATATGTTCGCACTTCTTCATATGGGGATCGATCAACTTTCACTGGTCGATTAAAAATAGGTGCGACAGAGTGGTGTTCGATTTGAATCGTTAATTAGCAGTGGGGTCGCACTATAAATTAGAGAATTACGGAACCTCCATCGGAGGAGTCCCACTTTCTCTTGTCCGACAACGAACTATTTTTCATCTGGAATATATATCGGCATCTGCTTGTGTCCAGACAAGATGCATGGTGGTGCAGTTACGCGCATCATGGCTGCCACATCCGTTATTACTGTAGACCATTGGTTCCACACCGTGGGCGTTGAGAAGATTTATGGGGGCGTTTTCGGTTCAAAGAAAATTTTGGGGGCTTTGTGGTCTAACTACCGCCTCCACGAGCAATTATCGCTAGGATTCGCTGAAAAGTTTGATTTTTCGCATCATCACAAGGATTTTTCAACAAATAGTTCTAAATGTCTCTAAGCAAGACCAGTCCGTATTAAAAAGTAGTTATTGATGCATTACAGCTTTATTCTGTCTATTTTTGACTACTACATGGGCGAGCCGTGACGTGTGCAATGCAGCACAAAGTGTGTGTTTGCTCCGGAACGATCAATAAAGCCAATATGCACGTGCATAATATCTAAACTGTCCATTTGACAGGTTAATTAAACATTGCATGGCTACATGATGCTTTATATCCATAAGGGATAGTTAGAAAACTCCTTCAAACCTAGTGTTAACTTTAAGAATATTTTACAAACAGATTCAATCGAAAGTCCTGAGAACAATAGTAAATGCCCCTTATTACGTCAGCAACAAAACCCTTCACAATGATCTGAATATACCCTATATTCTTGAACTCATCCCTTCCAAGTTCATAAAATTCCATAGTAACCTATCCAACCACCTTAATTCCCTAGCACAGTCGTTGCACTGCACCACTCATCCCTATAACCTTCCTCGGAGATTAAAACGGCAGTGGCCTCGTGACCTGCTATAACTAAGTGTTAGTGGGAGTCCTGGCAATGGCCAGTTTCTCTAATCATGTCCTGAGCGTTTGTGGCTCTCACGCTCTTGGTCAGACTCCGCTGGCTCTTATCCAGTGACGCGGCTGACTTAGGAGCGTGGGGGACTTCCCACGGCTCCGCTGCCTCCTTTGCATGCGAGGGAGGTGCCAATCATGTGGACTTGGGGCCTCTGGGCTGTTTGTAAATATGGTATGAATGATAACATTTATCTCAATTACTTATTGCCTAATAAAGAAGGCAGATTGTAATTTTATCTTAATAAATTGTTGTTGACTTGAAAAAAAAAAAAAAAGATGCTAATATTTCATGTTAACATGCTGGAGTTTAGGTACTAAAACCTTTTTTGAACCTTCAAACAGCAGAACTTACACACCCATTTACCATTGTGTTTTTATTCTGAAAAAGGGGGCTTTACGCCAAAAAATGTTGGAAACCTTTGCTGTGGAGACATCAACGGATGCGAGTTATTTTTTGTGATATTCCTCTCAATTCTATAAAGTATTTCAAGTGATTTAATCTCCAATTATCTTGTCTGTGTGATGGAGTTCGCTAGTTTTGGCGTTAACTAAAAATTGGATTTTATATTTCTGCATCTAGAGCTTCAGAAAATATTATATAAACCCGATTTTAGCTTTTATAGATTTTCGGTGATTTTTTTCTCGTGGCGTTAAGGCGTACCCCCTATCCGTTTACCTTTGCTTCACAGGGTCATTAGATCGTAAATTTATGCGGCTCAATAGTTGTATTAATTTTTCAGTGCCAGTTATTTGGAATACCTGTTAACACATTACCGACCGAAGACATAAAAATATTTATTTCCTTAACCAGTCGTGAAATTTCCGAACGCCGAGTAAAGCAGTCTATAAATATTATACACATGAATGATATTTCAAAAATTAATTCGGCGGTATTATAACTACCCTTATTCGCCCAATTTCACCCCTTCTATTTTGATCATTTGATCAGTTGGGTTACAGGATTTTATTCCAAGTTGGAAATTCTACAAAAGTCTACTCCAGCTGATTTATTAATTACTTATTTTGAAAACCAGATTCAATAATTCATTTATAAAAATAGTTTTATATCCGTGATTGACTTTAAACTTTGAATCATGGTGAACGCACATATTCAAATAACGAACCCTCAGCATCGTAAGAACCCTTTTATTTTCTAGCCTATGTGGAATTAGCAACTGCATGGCCAATCCAACATGGATACATGTATCATTTCATTTGTAAATCTCAAAGCAGTAATTTATAGATTTTTTTTTAATAGTAAAGTAACGAGCTAAAAAACCAATTAACAACTCCAATACCAATCAACTTTAAATAAAAAAAAAAAAAAACAAGTGAATATCCTAATCACCTAAAAATAGTTTTCCATAGTCGAATGTGATCTCCAGCAATCGTCAATATATTATGTCACCGGAATTGTACCTTACTGATAATATATTTTCCAGATTTAAAATAATTTGAGTATAGGAACATTATAAAATATATAGATATACTGCAGCTCGTTGAAAAGAGAGTTGCGTGGTATAAAATACTGCCAGGGACACATTCAGTGGCAATATTTCATTCAACGTAATTTAAGGTCGAAGCTTCATCTACGCATTCATCTTAAGTTCATTAGCATTTTCTCTTCTGCGCTATTTAAACTGCTGTATTTATGAATGTCCGGAGAATAACTGTTATAAGGGAGAGACAAAATAAATTGAAATCATAGCATAAAGCTGTAGTGACTCATGATTCTGAACGTACTAATCTCACAACTTACACATTATTTTACAATGCATTTAAAAAAATATATTTTTAAGGACCAACTTATTAAAAAAACTCATTAAATTAAGTCCGGCTGAAACTTTATAAATGGCGAGTAAGGAGGGGAAGATTCTGTTTTTGGGTACATATTTCCAAATCCCTCAGGTAAGGTTTGTGAAAAGACGAAGAAGTCTAGACATTTAGGATATGCAGCTGTAATTACTGAAAAAATCCTGATAATATATAATAAGTGGACTGAATAGAATGAATACAATGAATGTTAAAGTGACAAGCCATGAGTTTGTGAAATAAATATGTATGGTGAATAATGGAATATGATCACGAAAAAAGGGATTAGTTCCTAGTGCCCCAAAGGAGACCTGGCAGTGGTGAGTTTCCAATCCCGCCCTGAGCGTCTGGGGCTCTCGCACTTTTGGGCATCCTCCATTGGCTCGTATCCAGTGAGCGGCTGATGGAGGATTGTGGGGGACTTCCCAAGACTCTGCTTCCGCTTTCAAATGCGAGGGGATGATAAGCAAGTGGATTTGGGAGGTCCCAGGGCTGTTAGTAAATACTGTATGAATGAGAACATTTATCACAATTACTTATTGCCTAACTAGGCAGATTGTAATTTTAGCACAATAATGAAGTTAGGTATGTATACTATGGGAGATTTTCCTGATAGTAAAGAATAGGCTCCTTGCCATCTCAAGCTGGATCTCGTCTTGTACACTATTTGCCCGGATGTCTGGACCCTGGCCCACCCCTGAGAGGCATGTTAGTGGGGTGCCGGACGGATCTAGTCGATTGAAGTTGTAGCGCTGTGGCATCATTTACGTTCCACGACATTACACGTACTACGTCACAGTTCAAAATCAATTCAATATCCTGTCCTATTTCCTCAGCATTAAGGTCATAAAAGGGATGACGCCACAAATTATTTCAAAAATAGGTTTCAAGCAAGACCAGCGTTTGACAGCCAACTCTGCTAGTGCTGTAGTTATCATCAGGCCGAACCATGAAAATGACGGCACAGTCCGTCAAAAACGTACGGGTTGAAATCAATAAAGCTGTGGAGGGAAAAGTTTTTTTTTTATCTCTCAACACACTCCACACCGGCAGCACATATCGTTAATACAAATGCAAACTTGCAAGTTTTCAGGAGAGCCAAAAAACAGTTACATTTTGGATTACGAAATCGTCACTTTTCATTGTTCTAGGTCCCATGTTATCACTTTTTAACTGAAGTGAGAAATTTGGAACTTCGGCAGTTGGATCCTGCTAAAAAAATAAAGTTGTAAAGTAACGGGAAAAAAACGTAATTTTTTATGTTTGTAAGATTGGATTTGCATTGACGATATAACCAAATATGAATCAATGAGGTATACGTTAAAAAACTCAGGTGGACATCATCATGCAGAGTATGTTACTTACATGGGGTGTTGATTGCAACGGCTTACGCTTAGCAATATAGTGAGTGATAAGCACCGAGACCCCAAGTGTTCCCACGACTTTCTCCGCCATGCATCAATAAACGCGCTGGACGTGGATATATCCTATAAACTGTGAAACTAATGTTTACGATTTGACGGCTTGAGAAAGTAAGTATTTAAGAACCCTGGAGGTTCTCGTGGCGGAAGACATTACATTGCCTCGCCTGTATGATTTAATTCTTTCGGCCGAGGATCGGACGCCGTAAATCCGCCAAAAGTTTCACCGATAGCTCAGGTTCGCAAGTGCCTTTTAGACATTTCTCACCTCATTGACGTAATAGCCTGGGACTAAGTGAAAGAAGAAAGCGAAATGAGCAGTCCTGCTTATAATAAATTAGGGCCCCATTACCCTATCTCGGTGCGAAATCTCCGAGCTACCTTCTAATCAGCAGGAACGTTTAGTGGTGCGTCGTCCAAATCGATTTATTTTTTCAGACAAATCGCTTGTTAAGAATCGATTAGATCGGGGTATTATAATATGTTTATTGCTGAAGATTATAGACCACTGCCTCTCGAGAGTCTAGCTCGTAAACTAAGAGTCCGCATTTGGTCTTGCTCTGTTCGGCAGGACTTGCCTTTGCGACGTCCCGAGTAGAAACTGTACCCCAAAAATAGACGACGAGTAAATCGAATGAGTAATATCACTCAGACTGCTAATTGTGTAAGGAACTTTGCTCTCGCCCCTCCTGTCTCTTCGCTACTTAACATTTGCACCCTTTCGTTTTCCTCTCAGCGATATTACGGCTCCTGATATTAATTAATTGACTGCGTTATGATCCGATCTAGATAACAAATATTTATCAATGTAAACTTTTACGATAGTATTTATTATATACTTTTTAACGGGCAATCGGTTTAATCTATGTATAAGCAGAAAAAAAGAAAATTTATGTGGACTAAACATTCTGTATTCAGTAGTATTCAGTTTCTAAAAATTTCTATATATCTATTGAACATAATAGAAAATCGCATTTTTTTTTTTTTTTTTTTTTTTTTTTTTTTACAGTACCTACTGACAGGTCTGGATACAAAGATTGTAGATCATTAAACACTCCAATAAAAAAATAATAATAGTATAATACTAAAATATTATTTTATTTTTTGCAACAGTATACAAGTGACACAAAATGTATCTCAGTCCTTTCCTAGAGGGGACAATATAATATGAATCTGGTCGTAAGACCAGCCCTAAAAAATCTTTCGATATTAACTGTTGGCACCATTTGAAAAACAAATTTTTCAAAAAAGGCTTTAGAGTCTCCAAAAATCTTTTATTTATTTTTACATCACCAGTCTGTTCAGGTTTCTTTGGACTTTCAAAATCATTATTTCTCTCTTCCAATACTAAATACCGAATTGGTAACTTCTGTAAGATATAAAAAAAATAGCTAACAGAAAAACCATCTACAAAAAACTAGCAATACTGTGTTAGCGGAGGTTATTTAAACTTGTGAGTGTTTCGCCTTTAAAATAATATTAAACTGTGGGCCATATCTTTGTTTCATGGATAAATAAGTTGAGATTTTAACGATACGAGTGATACGGTACTTCTAAGCTATGGATGCCTGACCATTTTTTTTTTATATAATTCTGGAAAACCTGAAATAACTCTGATGCTACATTGGAGTATGTATTTTCTTCCATAAAACTTGAAAGGTTTTTAATGACCCCTGAAGACATGGTCAGTGCTCCGGGATAAGTTGAAGTGCACACGGTATAAAACGCACCAGGGAATGCAATGCAAATTAAACATGCCTAGAACAGTTTATAGGATATCTGTTTGATGAATTGAATGAGATAAGTGCACAGGAAGGAAAATGGCAGAGAAAAGTGAAGGTAGCCAGTGAGGCGGGATCAAGATAAGCGGTCTAGTTGGCTCCCAGTTAGTAATTGCTAATTCGATTGCTAAGCCGTGTGAAAGTAAAAGTGAAGAAAACGGACGAGCTGTATTAGGAAGCGGCGATTAGGCCTAACCGATCTACGGCACCTTTGTTTTGAGAGTCCAATGGACACACTGTATAATGCTAAGATGGAAGAAAGTGATTATAGGTTGTGGGCACGGCTATCTTCGCAGAGGTATCACAGGCCCGTCCTTTCCGAAATAGACTGTTTAACTGTCGGGGAAAGTTGGTCTCGCTAAAAATACACGCAGTTGCCTTCTAAATCTGTATCGGCGTCGAATAAATACTCGAATAACAGCCGTGGCGCTCATTCCCGTTTATTTTTCGCGGCCAGTAGATCAAACCTCTGACACACCTGAGTGTTATTAACGCTTTCCATTAGCGAACTGTTATATATTTCAGCGGGAGTGTAACATTGAAATATGCTTCTCCCCGCTGAATTGCTGAAATTGATGTTCCAGAACGAGTCACCGACGGGTCTAAGTCGCTTTCGCCACGAGGGTCACGTGGTTGTATAATTTCTTGATATTTTTATGATCTATTTTTACTCTTTTATTAATTTTTTTCTAAAGAGCTTTAAATGTGTATAAAATGAGTTAAAAACAAAACGGTTCTTACAAAATTGATGTAATATTTATGACAATAACTATTGTAAAATATATCCCTCCCCTAGTGTGATTTTTAGTGAGTAAATTCAAATACTGAATTTGTTCTCCAAACATTACCAATCCTTAATTTGTGTTTATTAACAAACATACAACCTTCATAGAAACGTGACAATTTTATAATTTCTGTGTCGACTCATAATGAAAATAATTAATGTAGAACACTACAACTTAGCTGTTGTGAGAGGGGACCGTCTCTCTTTCCAAACCTCGGGCAGTACAAAGTGCAATATTCTTGAATCCTCTGGTAGATGTTTGTCTTGTCTGTGGGGGCCTGCCAAGACCCACAACCCTCTCTTCAACAACAATTCTCTTGTATAGTATAATATTCTTGTTATTAATTAAGACACAAGAATTCAGTCATACTTATATTCAATTCACGTTCAAACACATTCTGCCCAGAATCCTCCCTCACTCTCCAACCGTTTCCACTGTCTGGCAAAGACCTAAGAGAGAACACCTGAGCCACAGACGCTCAGTACATGAGTGGGAATGATGGATAGTGCTCAATCGTGCTCGAACATTGAAGAGGAATCCAGGTGGTAAATCCAAGCTGTTGGGCACTTCCACTAAAACAAAATCTATAAAAAGCGTTTATTTTTTTAATTCTGTGTGATTTCAAGAATTTTGTAAAGTAATCAACACAAAATATTTAGAAATAGCATGTATATGCTTTCGTCACATTTATTAATTATTTTGGCACTTTTCTCTAGCGATTATTCTGTTAAAATATCTAGCTAACGACGTATAAATGTTATTGGACGAAACAATAAATGCCCACTAATAACTTAAAGCCGCTATTATATTATTTTGTGCTTTGTCAAACCGTTCCCATAGATTATAAATATCACTATAGGCCATTTTTGCTCCATGGTACTGTAGTTGCTGAACCGACGACCATCGGTGCAATTAGTTGCACGCAATAAAAATCTAAAATAACGCAAATTCAGTTATTACTTCTAGTTTGTTTCAATTATTTGAGGATCAATTACTGTAATTATTGTCGTCTACTAAGTCTTTATTATTAGATCTATGGAAGAGCCAGTCTTGAGTTTCTACTACTCCCCTTTATCCAATTATTATTCCTTCGTTTTTATCTTATTTTTCTTCTTAGGCATCTGTGTAATGTTCTGTTTAAAGAGGTCCAATATTGAGTTTCCACTTCTTTTTTCTTTTACCCAATTATAATTGCTTCGTTTGGTTCTACTGTTTTTTTTTCCCGTTTTTCCCTTTATTCATTAATGTAAACTGGATGTTCTTACATGTAACATTCCTTAGTTTTACATTAATTTATGTTTCAGCTTGATTAGGAAAACATAACACATTCTATCAGAGGGATCCAGTTTCTGATGTGTTATTCAAACATATATTCCAACCACAACAGCAAACTAATGTATGAATTCATTGGATTCAATAGAAAAGATTTCTTACAAAGTAATATTACGATGAAGATTGTAAATTAGTTCTGAAATATTAAATATAAAGTTTTTCTCCTGGCAACATCTTCGAAGATCAAGTGCGTTTTATTACTATGGCTTATAAGGTTTAAATGATTTTATTTTACGTGTGACTATTAACAATATCGCGCAGCTTACGTTTTCGTAAACAATGCTTTAAGTATTTTACCTAATCACAGTAATCGCAAATTACAATCTCATTTAATTATCAATTATTAGAAGACACTTAAAATAATAGTGGAACTAGATAAATTACCACATAAAAAAAATCAAAGAATGATCAATAAATGGCTGGGAAGTGGTTCCTCCTGCGGGAGGGGGATGGCTAAAGAGGATTAGATAGGGCTGGCTCAATTAAGTCCTTCCATTGAAAAAGCACCGGCAGCGTGATACGGTGTGCGGTCTCGTGTTTGCTCGGAGATCGGCTAATTGCTTCGAGGTAATCGAAAAAAAAAGGATGTTTTGGCAACGACTTTGAATAAACATTATCAAAAGTTGAACTTAAGCACAACAATCGTATTTTATCAATTATGGAAATACCAGCGCAAAAAAGACCCAATATGACACTAACCTGTGCTAATGGATAAAAAATAATAAATTTTTTTCTTCATACCTTCAAAATACCATGGACCTAAACATGGCAGAGTCTCTTATTTCTAAATATTATTAAGTTCTTGTTTTATTTTCTTCACATATTTATTTTTACATTTCAGTATATTTTTTATAAATAGTTTATTTCTCTGCCCATTGTAAATTTGAGGTCGCACTGTCGCAGAACCTTTATATCTTAATTTTTTTTTTAGGTGAATTTGTGAATTTTTTTATTTAACTATTTATGTATATTGTGGAATATACAAATAGTAAAAATATTATTATTGACTAGGCGATATTAGGAGGATAGTTATGTTAGAGGAAGTCAGCCATCGTAAGAACATGAAAAAAAAATCCCGTGTATTCAGGAATTACCTGTTAATAGTGATAAATCCGTCCGGGGCCCTGGAGTAACCCTTGTCCCTCATTTCCGGTGCTGATAGTAGATAGTCAGTTCTTACCGTCCGCATGAGCTCAAGAATAGGGGTCGTAAAATTTATCACATCTACTGAAACAGGTATATTCTCCAAACCCTTTCCCCAAGTCCAAAATGTCTACTTCCAGCCGATTGTCACTTCATAATATTTTAGTTATTCGCATTTCTTAAAAACATTTTATACAAAATCGAGGATATTCGACTAATAAAATTAAGTGGTTATATTTTTATTTTTTAATACCTTAGCTTGGGAATACGGAAACGTTTAAATTGAATTAAAATTCAGTCCCACCTTCTCTCCTCTACCTTCGGATTTCAGTTTATGTTAAGCTACTTCATAATTTTTTTTTTAAGAAAGTTTTTTATTCGTAAATTTACAATGTACTTATCCAGCATTAATTATTGTGATTTAACATCTCATTTATGCATTTTACATTATTCGACTCAATATGCAGAGTTCACACTTACCCCAACATCCATGCATTATGCAAATAATAAATTTCTTCATTGTATATCTTCAAAGTATCTATATTTTCTAGTTTTCCGTTGGCCTCTCAACAAATATGCTTGCTAGGAAGTACTGCTAACATATGCTTCAGAAGAAATAACACTTTTCCTGTCTCCAGAAAACCTGTAAGATATTCTGATAACACTATATATTAACTCAGTGATGAGTATACCTCACTTGTTAGTATGATGACTGGATACTATCACCATGTTGCACTCCATTGCTTACTATCAATATGAACACTATTATATTACTTATCTTCCATGAGTAGTTGTGGAATATTCAATAAGACATACAGAGAACCAATATCTCTGAGAAAACAGCAGTGTCCTTTAAGGGCGTGGGCCGAACACTCCCACACGGGCCCTTGCCACACACATACGACCTTTATCCGAGTGGGTGTGTTTACTACCAGTAACCTCCCTTAGTGCTCTAGGCCTGACAACAATAACACAGCAACATCTCATGAACTAACACTGACACGCTCGCCATCGATGTTTTCTCTGAGCAAGTACGCATAGTGGATTGGAAAGCTCTCTTTACAAGAGCACCCTAATTCGTTTTAAGGACAGGCCTACAAAGTCTTTCTGATTTAAAGAAATGATGACCCTTTTTATTAAATAAATTGAAAGCACCAAATAAATGTTACAGGCCGTAAATAATAATTTAGTTTTTAGAAATACTATTTATTTTATTTTATTATTTGGTCATAATAGTCAACATTTTTTAATAATTTGCAATCACAAGCACGACATTAAGCACTTAATCGTAACAAAACTATGCAATCACAAGTAAACACAAGTCGCTTATTATCATTTAGTCATATTTATAAAAAGCAATGTCTTGGATGTCATATTTTGAGAACTGTCAGTGTTAGCAGGTTTGAAAAAATTTTTGAAAAGTTTATTATTTATTAAGCACGGGCTTACTAATAGTTTTGTGATTCAAGTTTTTTTGTCTAAATGAATGATCGGATAGGTTAGGTTCAGGCGTTGGTATGTTGTCTCGGTAAGAATCTAGAACTTTTTTGATAGCATAGAGTAAAAATAGGTCACTTATATATTTGTTCAAAACAAATATCATTCTTACTAAATAATCGTAAGTATTATAAAAACTACTAAGAATAATGTAGTTTTTGTTCAATAGTCCTAAGATTAAACAACTAGTGCAATAGCAATGTAATTTTGTCGTGCATTTTTAACTTAAGCTTTTGATTCTAGACGATCAAATAATTATTAGTCGTAGAGTTTGTTGGAAGATCGGCTTAGGACTATGTAAAATAGTTGATAAGTTTTCATTAATATTATAAATGGATAATGTTTCGACATACCTTGCACAATGCCTGCCAAAACTTTAAGACCCCTGGATAAATTATAACAAAAAGCAAAAAAAGATTTTTAAACTAAATATTTTTATGTATAAACCACAATATACAACCTTTAGGTATGATTTTTGGTATTATAATGTAAAGAAAAATTCTGGAAACAATTGCATATATTTATTTAAACAGTCTTTTCGTTGACAAATCATCCTTTACACTTAATTACGGCTTTGGCTGCTGTAAGGATCCTTTCAATGAGCTTGCTTAATGTTTCGAACTCATATTGTCCCAACAACTTTGCAGAATCTGCATAGAATGTTTTTGTCTGAGCATGTTATAGCAATTGTCTGTCAAGTTCTACCCACATCAACTTGAGGTTGGGAGACTGTGCACTTCAAGTATTTTATGATTCCCTCATTTTCTTTCTTCATGTACCCAACTAGTAAGTGTGTTTAGGAATGATGCCTTACTGCTTGATGAAGTTTGAACCTATTAATTCAAGTCCAATAGGAATTTTGGGTGGTCTTAAACTTTTGACATGCTGTGCATGTCTTGAACATGGTCTTGTGTGAGAAGGAGGCAGGTGTCGACTGTTTAAGATCTTCAGGAGAATTGCCTAAATAACACATTTAGGAGCATTTGTCGAAGTATTGGTACATTGTCAAATGTACACATAGCATAACCAAACGTTATCCATTTATCTTGCTGAAAATCTAAAAACACTTGTTCATCAACCTACGCATATCTCCAACAAACCTTGTCTACTCATGGCTGACAAAAAACGCACAAAATGGTCAAATAATTAGTTGGATATCATGCAGGCGACTAGTTCCTACACAAGCCGTGCAAATTAAAGACTTCGGGTTCAGTAACAATCATAAAAAGCTATGACGCACCGTTCTGAAGGTTTTTATTTCACTTCCGGCGAACTCCTGTTCAGACGTTGATAGCGTTTTGAAGAAAACTAAGATAGATAAAGTTACCTTAACAAATTTGGTGTTGACGGATCTGTTTGATCAAGACTGAGTCATCGTCGATATCAACAGTCCGAGCTGACGAAATAATCTTTTCTGAGCAAGCAGTGCGTGTCCAACCTCACGTAGCGCCGGCAAGACGTCTTGGGGAAACATCAAGATTTCTCTCTGAAATAGATTGTCCAGTGGTCTGCGCTTGTAATACTCATTAGGAGTGGTCTTTTTTTTTTCTTCTCCCGGCAAGAAGGACCCATCTTTACATAGTTATTCCTGTCGTAAATAATAACTACATAAAGAATCTTTTTATGTTTGTATGTCATTTCATGACAACCGTAGAGGTCATTGTTCCCCGCTTCGAAGAATCATTGAACCCCAACAGACAATTTCAAACTTATATGAACCCCTAGTTTTTTTGTTGTTTTTTTTTTCATAGGCCCTTTAAATTTACAGATAATTATAGATTCTCAGGCGAATCTAAAAACCCCTAGATTACTGTTACACATAAATATAGATTTCTAGCTTCATCACCAGGTCAAGAATAAAACCTTGTGATGCTTATAGATTCTTATAATTGTTGTTCTATAAATTGCATGAATATGGTAGGAATGAAAACCTTTATCTAAATTACTTATTGCCTAATAAGGTAGATTGTGATTTTATCTTAATAAAAAATGTTGTTAAAAAAAATAAATAAATTGCATGTAAATACTATCCTTTATATTGATCCTTTCTTGGCTGCAATGGTCGCATCAACATTTCATGAATATACTGAGATATCTGATAAACTAATCAATTAACGTATCGCGGGGATCCTTAAGTAAAATTTTCAAATGGACTGGGAATAAGGGCTAAAGTCGTTTTAAAGGGTTAAAAATGTTTAATAAACCTCTTTCTCTCTCCCTATATATAAGGTAAATAAAGGAAAATTGCAAGTATATATTAAAGTCAATCAAGACCATGGTTGGTATATTTCGCTCCCCTCTGTATACCCTCACTCTAAAACTTCCTACAGGTAAGATGGTCATGGCCTTCCCCTAATAATTATCTTGCTAATTGGGAGCCACAATAAAAAATTGGTCACACTATCGCCTTTCGGAGAGCCCGCAAAAAAAAAAAAGAAGTGGGAAAACAAAACTTACACCAGACTCAAGTCAAAAGTCACTCCCATTTAAGTAATGAATTCACTTCCCATCTAACGATCTCGGTATCAGGATAGAAGTAGGGATACGTTTTGTAGCAAGGGAAACCCGTCACAAAACATCGTCACTTAGGGACGTACCAGGGAATGGGTACGTGGTGTTCGTAAAAAGATTACTTTTGGATAATTGAAGACAAGAATTGAGCTTGGGCATATTAACATAGTTGAACAAAACTTTAAATAAATAACGATTGCAGCATTTTCATCACTTCCACTTGGTAGTCATTAACGGCCATACATTTGCCAGAATAGAAATAAAAAGATATTAATAACATTCACAACCTTCTAACCGGCCTTTGGGTATTTGTTCAAGTTAATCGAATATTTGTATCACCTGAACGGAAAAATGTTTACAGTCTTTATAAAGCTATTTATTCATTAACATAAACCATAAAAAAGTTTTAACGGGACCGATCTGTACTAAGCCTTTATTTGTCGTATAAATTCTTTTGTTTGCAAATATGTAGGAATGGAACCACTAGTTATTAAAATCTACACTATGGCAATATCCTCTATTTACAAAACTCATCATCAATAGAATACTTTGATACACATTTTTTCTCTCTCACTACCAAATCTTATGAACCCTATGAGCTCTCAAAAACAACGAACTCCTCCTTTCTTGAACTGCCGATAGATAGTGAATGTGAATTTCCTCGAGTTCGAATTGCCAGTATCAGCGCAGTTTTCCTTCCGCTTGGCCTTACGTAAATAGACAATAAATTATGTAAATGGACGTAACAGCTGTGGTATGGTCGGATTCCTTATAGAGCATCAATTAAAAGTACCTTTCGCCGACTGCGCAGGGAGTCACTGAGTGGGGGACGGCCGTATTTGGTGCTGGCAAGCAAGCTCTGTCCGAGGGACGTCTGATGAATGCCTGATGCCTCCGCACCGCCACTTCTTAGCGAGGTCTCTGAACTTTTTAGTTCCACTCCTCCTCCAAGCAGTCCCGGCTCACTATTTTATACTTTACTGTTCTTTCTCTTCTCTTTTACTGCCCTTAGGCCACTTAATGGGTCTAGTCTGGTAAACAGGATGGAGTTTTCTTATGGTTATTGAACCCTCAGGGGGTACCCATTCTTCCGTTTCCCATTGCAGCTCTTACATACACTCAACTCTTACACTTCCAACATTATAAATGATGGGCATTGATAAACGTTTTAGAGTTCATCGAATACCAATCTATAAAAAGAAATTAAATCAGTCTAGAGAGCTTAGAATCAAAACTATTAACCTCCATTATTTTTTTTGTAACAAATCAAATCTTTATTGTGATGGTATTACAAAAGTAATCGTTTCTTATTCATACCATATTTACAATTCTTCATTCGCTCGCTTATTCATACAGTATTTACAAACATCCCAGAGACCTCCCAAATCCACATGATCGTCACCTCCTTCGCGAAAGAGGAAGCAGGATGGGAGGGGCAGCCCCCATCATCATTCAATTCAGCGCACACAAATACTTTAGATTTGGAATATAAATGGTCTTTCCATTGAAAATAGGGTGGTGAGTGGTAGCTAAGTACCAACAGTTACAACATATTTAACGAAAAAAAGGACTAAAAAAACAACATATTTTGGTCCCTTTTTATGAATAACTAAAAGTATTTGTCCTATCAAAATAGACTTATTGACGAAAGCATTTGAAACTAAGAGTTTCTCTGTTTTAGGGTCGTAAATTTCGAATCTAAAGTCGGATTTAGAGTTATTTACAGTACTCTCAATTATTTAAAGTCTTAAATTATGTTTAGATCTTTATAATTATACCTAAAAATTTATTCTCTCATATTTTCAAAACAGTTTATGTTAATAGTTATTTACATTGTTTTCAACATAATAAATTAATAATTATGCACTTATGCAAATCCAAATTACTTATGATCACCTGAGTGATCATCCGGTAGGTAAAGGGTCTTTTCTGAAATGTGTTTCATGTGCTCTACCTGGTTGGTTCTTTATTTAAAAACCAAACCAGTTATTTTATTTTTGCTTCTGATTTTGGATTAGATACAATTTTAGTATAAATCAAACGTTTCTGAGCGACTGTGGCTCTTGCGTGATTGAGCGGCCAACGCTAATGTTGCTGAAAGATCAGCATGGGCGATCATCCTGGTCTTTTATGCCTTTTTCATAAACCGAAGGAAGTCGATAAACAGTTTGTTGTTTGAAGCATTTTGGTTTGTATTGCCATGCCAGCAATGAGTACGATAGTTAATCATTATTATTTATTACGACACTTAATTACGGCAGGTATTTATTTTAATATGTTTAAACAAGAATGAGTTTCTCTTCAAAGAAATACTTAAAGGTTAATTATTTATACAATTTAGAAATGTCATAATACCTTATATCAACTTCATATCCAGGTTTCGCCCTGGTTTGGTAGCTATGCATAAGGATCAGCCAAGGACGGTTGCATTCCTTTATCAGGAATACATTTACAATAATTATATATGCGGATCCCCTCGCGGATTTTATGCTGTTTTGGGATGTTGTTAAATTTTTAAACAATCAAATTCAAATAAATAAAATTGTATACCCCAAAACTAGATATTGCTCTCCTTCGAAACTTCATGGTATGTTAAAGATGGTGGTCTACTGCGCATAATTTCTAAGTGATGATTTCTCCGCATGCGAAGTTGTAATGCAATTTTTTCTCGAATAATCAAATGTTTTGATGTCAAAGTTTCTTCAGCCACGGCATTATATCTGTGCTCAGATCTCCAAATGTTGTAACTTTTCCTAAATAAGAGATTTTTTCACATTCTAGAACCTCTAAGTACTACAGTGTTATGAAAAATCACAAGTTGTTTTACACCATTTAACCTATTACCAATGATAGATGGCTAATACGTATAGTGCTTATTATAGCACTTATTAAATGCTTACAGACTATGGAATGTAAAAAAATAACTTTATCAGGAAAAGTTACTTATAAAATTTTGCCATCTGAGCACAGTCATAATAACTGGAAAACTGCTTCAATAAAGTCAGTGCCCATTCTAACATTATACTATTTTTAGTTCAGTGTAATGCCTAAACTCTTGTTGGACTCAATCCACTATTTGGATCTATCTCTTGTGTTGGATTCGATATTTTAAAATGCCCTTTAAAGAACAAACTCTAATGAGCTAAACATTCCTCTGATTGTTTTGACGTACACAAATTTAACATTTCATGTGCAAGATATCCAATGATCGGAACGATTTTTCTTAAATAACGACGAAAGGTCTATTTGACATTTGCGATTGTCACTGGTTATCCCTTTGTGACGTCAGAACTCATCCATCTTTTTTTTTTCTAATTCATTCCACGCGGAAAAGTTCATTGCAGTTTTTACATGAAATTAATTCCAAAAAAAATATTCTTATGTTCGAGGTCCCGACTATTTTATGAAATTGTATTTAGAAAATTTGATTAATTTAAAATAAATTGTTGAAATCGTAATTGTTGTTTATTTTAACTTGTATATAAAGTTCCAGTAGATGAAAACGCATTATATTTAATCACTAATTAATTGTATTATGGAAAATTTCAAAATACTTTATTTTCGATCTTTCTCCGGCCCTGACTAGCACACCAAATTTACTTCTTTCCACTCCCTGTTAAAGATGATTTATAATTCTGGGGTTATATTATTGAATTACTTTTTTTTTTTAAATTTATACTATATGATAAATTTTTTTACGATTTTATTTATATTAGTTTCTATTTTCCTTGCACTCGTGTTTGAATTGGGCCCGGGTCGGTCGAGTTTATTCTCACTCAAACCGTAATATCATGGACAATATAGCCATGGAGCCCAAATAGATAAAACAAAAATTGAACTAAATATACTGTCTAAAAATCGTCAACTACCAGACGAATTTCGTATAAACAATGTTCTTTTTTTATATTCTATTTATATGTATTATATTTATTTTATATTTTAACACCACACATTTTTATGTTTCAGGTGAGAGAGATGAGACCCCACACTGTGAGTACGCATTGAAATTCCACATAAATATTCTCTACACACAACGAAAGCACTTATCGATTTAATTTGGCCCCAAACAATATCTTCTGGTTTTTTGTTTTTTTTTACTGAGGCATCAAGAAATTACTTAGCCGGGACTAGCTGTGAACAGGTGGTACCCACCATTTTCCGATTATAAATTAGCCCTCTAACACTCTTGACTAATAATAAAACTATTTCAAAAAGTTGTTGAAAGCTGATTTTATCCTAACCTAAGCATGATATGCAATCATTGATTTATTCAATGGGATGGAATCCCTTCCATCAATTATTCTCCAATTGATTGTTGCAATAAAACAATTGGGGCAATACTTGGAATATTTACTCTGCTGTACGTTTCTAACAAACGACCACTTTTAATAAATTTAACTAAGAATTTTTGACATAATAGTAAGAAAAAACAGTAAAGAATTCGTACACACGCCAAAAAATTCATCATGAAATCTGTCAAAATGTATAAAATCTGAAAATCATCTGATGTTTTCTGGCTATTTTAATGCTAAATATTTTTTTATCTACAGAGCCACTGATATAGTGAAACTATTTGTCGGTTTTTTTTTTAACTAACTAAATAAACTGCGCTATTAAAATAAAATAAAGTTAAATTTGAAATATCAAATAAAACAAATTTTAAAATTTCTTCGCTTAACTCAGTGTTGTGCTGTATCTTAATATCCTACCTGTGGTAATCATTAGCTAGAAAGGATGTTTTAGGAAGCAAGAAGGCCACTATTAAACGAGGATTAGAAACGCAAGAGAACTCCTCTTATTGCTTTAACGATGGTCGGGACAGCTCTGAGTCAAAGGGCCCTACGCAAACTGAACGGAAGACATGCATTCATACATACATTCGAAGGGCATACATTCGGAGGGCAAACATTCATGGATACATTCGGAAGACATCCATTCATAGATACATTCGGAGGGCATACATTCATAGATACATTCGGAAGACATACATTCGAAGGGCATACATTCATAGATACATTCGAAGGGCATACATTCATGGATACATTCGGAGGGCATACATTCATGGATACATTCGGAGGGCATACATTCATGGATACATTCGGAGGGCATACATTCATAGATACATTCGGAAGACATACATTCGAAGGGCATACATCCATAGATACATTTGGAAGACATACATTCGAAGGGCATACATTCATAGATACATTCGGAAGACATACATTCGAAGGGCATACATCCATAGATACATTTGGAAGACATACATTCGAAGGGCATACATTCATAGATACATTCGGAGGGCATACATTCATGGATACATTCGGAGGGCATACATTCATAGATACATTCGAAGGGCATACAAGAAAAAAATGCCGCTTGTCTTGAAGACCGAAGGCACACTGGGACATCAAATAACAAAATATTTATATGGCTTTGGCCTAAACATAAAACAATGAATATGGGTGAAAATAAACTATTCACTGATGTCTTGATTAGAACGTTATATATTTCGGTTATTTCTAAAATAAAAATTACTCTCCTAAACTTGTCCTTACCGCTTAAAATGTTAAAATTCGTATTCCGTACTCATAGTATCAGAGTATTCAAAAAGGAAGTGTTCACAGTGGCAGAAAATATATCTTGCTGACATTCAACTATATTGGCCATACTTTTTTTTTCTTTTATATACTCAGGCGAGTTCCTTCCTCCCTTTATTCCGCTGACGATTTTGTTTATCGTAGATTCCACAACCGACTCCAAGACCATTAAGTCAAAGGGCGGGAAAGGAACACATGCTAAAGTTGGAAGAACGCTAAAAGGTCAAATGGATGTATTCCTCCGGTCGAGGAGCATTCCTAACAAACACACTTGAACTCCGCAAACATTCATATGCACCTTAACGAGCCTGAAAACATTCCTATTTTTCACAGCCGTTTATTTTCACGTTTGCGCAGCGGAATGTCCAGTTATATTATAATGTTGCTCTCGTTCATTTATTAGTTTATTTTTATAAGCTGTTGCTAATATATCAGCATTTAAAAAACCCGTATGCGGAATAAAATCCCCGATTCATCACCTCGAATGATAAAGGATAATAGATTAGCCATTAATTAATTGTAATTCCTTCAAAGAAAATTCCCTTGATACATGTTGCATTATTGTCATGCTTTCTTTCAGATGTTTGTTGAACCTCAGTCGAAATAAAAATAACTGTAAAATGAAAAGGTAAAAGCACCTACAAGGAAAACAGATTAGTAAACCAAAAAAAAATGAATGTTATCCATGACCATGTCATTTCACTTTTATTACATTCAGAACTTTTCTTCTCTATCTTTAATAAACTTTCTTCTTATAAACTATTCAAATTTATACGATCGGGTTTCCAATGATAATTTAAGTCAACATCTTGTGTTTTTCGGTGAATATGCACTTATACTTGTAATCTGGAATTCTTAAGTAAGACTTCAAGAATCATCAAATTATGCAAATATGTGTATTTATCAACAAATATGCAATTTGAAATTTGGCTTGATTGCATATAAGTATCTAATTCGTCTAGATGTATTATCGGCAATTTGAAAAAGCAAGCGAATACACCAATATTAGTAGGGTCTTTTGTATTTTTGATCAAAATTACAGAGCAGTTCTTATTTAAAAGATATTTAAAAATTATTTCAGAAATGTTCCAGACCGAGAACTATGATACTGTTAATTTTCTGAAATCAAATTCAAACATATATATTTTATGAATATTTATTCGTCCCAAAAGAATTGTTAAGCTCTACTCTCTGTTTGCATAGGGTGTTCGTCGTGTAAGCTAATTATGAATAAAACGGGTATCCAATGCATTCTGGAGAGGAAATTTTAGGAAAAATCACGAAAAGTGGTGAACTAAAAGGTTCTAGTGATAAAGGTAACAATACAATATGCTATAAGAGATTCAATCGATTTTGAACTACTCCCCTTAGTAAACAATAACATTAGTAAGATATTAGTAAATGATGATGATTATAAGATCCTTCAAGTGTTTACTGAGAGGGTGGCAGAAGAAGCAGACACGACAAGGGGCCACATTTCCATCTGCCTTCCGGCCATTCGGATCACGTAGGCCCAGCCTCCCTCGGTGCATCCCAATCAGGAGTCATTCATTAGACGGCCCGGGGGTCAAATTGAAAAATGCGGTCTGTCTCCTGTTTCCGGAGGTCGGGGGTCAGGAGAGGGTAGTTTGTGGCTGGAGGGGGGGGGTTGGTCAGTTTGTGGCCGCCTCGAATTATACTGCTGATCATATACATCGCAGAAGTAGGCATTCGATCCTTATTAGACTGAGGCAGCAGCATATTACGGTGGAAGGAGAAAGTTTTCAGTGGTTTAGGAACGGGTGTAAACTCTAATCACGGGTGGTTCCCCCCACAGTATCTACTGTATATTGTTTGTTTGGTTATGTTTTTGGATGAAAAAGCTTTGAATTCACACCATTTGAAAGCCCTTTAAGATATGTAACCCTACATAATTTGTAATAACAGCTTCTACTAATTAATTACCTTCTTTACACTTGGTAAAGTGCTGAATGAACGAAATAGTCCCTTAGGGAGAGAATACTAACACTTGGTAGACTTATTGCACCTTCTGATTTATTTTAAAAGAGAAATTATTTTAATGAAAGTGTGTTGAATAATAAAAATGTAAACGAAATATAAATAGGTCTTTAGGAAGTACGACTGTGAAGCAAATAGCGAGGCCGATTCCGTAAGAGGAATCGTTATGAGTCGTCACGGAGAGTGGAAGAAAATTGGGAAAGAATAAGCGGATATTCTTGTACACAAATCAAGCCGGGTATGTTTAACCTGTTATTTTTGTGAGATTTGGGAACATGAGATATGCATTCCTTTGTACAAGGTTTAATTTTAAATAATAAATTTGAGTGATATTTATAGGACGTTAGGATGGTCCGATTAAAAATTGTGTGGATATGGGTTAGTAGGTGTGAACATTGTTGGTTCATATTTGCAAGTTGTGAAAATATCCGTTATTGGATGAGGCAGCGGTTGAAAAAACTTTTGATTTTTCAGTTCACCGGATTCGATATTAACATGGGAAAGGCAACTTTTTTTTTTTGGCCTGGGAACAAACCCAGAATTTCTTATGTTTTTACTTGTAGATACTTCTTCCTAACCAAAGTTTGCGTATACACTACTTGTGACCCCTTATTTTGATTTACTTCTTCAGCTTTGGTTGTTGAATGCATCGCTGAGAAGCTATGATACTTACCAATAGTGTTTCTTGGCTTTTTATTAGACGCCGATCAGTTACAGATTGGTTAATACTTTTGTTTATTGAATGTACCTTTTCAGTATAAAACTTAGGGATTCAGTCACACTACTTTAAAAGTGATTGGGATGCTTTAATTTTACTGCGAATATTTTATTATTTCGGTAGATGTGCGTGAACTAATCTCAATCCCGTCGGTTCTCGCACCCACACAATGCCGCAATCGGCCGGCTGGCCTCGTAAACCTCCTCGTCGGTAAACATTGCGACTGAAGTCAAAACCCACTTATAGTGCAGAAGTATCTAATTACAATTGCGATTAACCTTGCCAGACCAATCGCAGACTGCGACGTATTGTGGATTGTGGACGCACCTTTAAACATACTCTTGCACGGCCTCCATTGTTCGAGAGTTCTGATGAAGATATTGAATATTGCAGTTGAGTAGATTGTTGTGGTAAGTAAGCATTTCAAGCTAAATCCAATTGTAATTTTTGAAGAAACAAAAAATTTTGCTGTTATGGTATCATTGGGCGAGTTTCGGAAATTGTTTGGCATATTTTTTATTATGTGGGGAAACATATTTTAGGAGGTGCACTTTAAAATTTTAATAGAATTGATTAACCTTTTATGTCTTTAGATGTTTGCTTGATATGTAGTTCATATATACATTAGCGATCTCACGGTTAATTTGATATTTATTAAATTAAATCAATGTAAATTAGTAAATAGTTAAGTTATTCGAAATGTAAAGGTCATACTCTTGGACTTCTTCATACTTCATTACTAACTTGTATGAGTCATTAAATTGTATAGCTGTAATAAGAAATAATTGGCTATAAAATTTATATATTCTGTTAGCTTTATGGGGAGCCGATATGCTTATATATTTACATGCACTTAGTCGCCTGGGTCGGTTGACTTAAAATCACATTAGGAAGAAAACCAATATTTATGCTGCTGACATGCATATTCATCCAGAATTAACCTCATTTCTTGACATAATTAAACACTGAATGTATAGACCGTGGAATTTACAAGTTGCATTACAAGAGGATTTCACCACCATATTCGTTGCATTTTCATTGGTTCAGTTTACGAGCCAGCAAGGCTATTGACTGTTTTCAATTGCTGATAATAGTAAAAAATGATTGGATGTAGATTTTGAGTTTCTCGAAACAGACCGAGCTCCATCGCCGTCCGAGAACGGATGGTTGCGTCACAGAAACTTCCATCGTGACCAATTACCGGCCATTAAGAAACGTCAAATTAATAAATCAGTATGAAATGAACCAGAGCCGATTAGAAATAGAAACGCTGCGAATGGTAAATACGAAAAGGGGGACAAGGTTCTTTGGGTTTCTCTATGAGGAGGGCGGAATTTCTTTATCGCGCTGAATACCCTTCCCTGGTGAGGATTATTACGAAACCTTATCTCATCGAGCAAGCGTGAGCTACGGTTAGTTCAGTTCGAGATACCTAATTGCAATAAGCTGAATTAGTTGAGTTCATTTCTTTTTAATATTAACAATATATATATATTAAACATTACTTTATAGATTACTCGTAAGCTTCTTACATATACTTATTTTTTTTCAAAAATACTTGATTATATTATCTCACTATCTCAAACCTGTTTTTCATTGAACATTTTAAACAGCTATAATGTTGTCGAACAATTCCATTGATATAGGCTCAAACGGCACTTAATTTGTGATATATAGAGCTAGGCTCCGATGCAGTTATTATTAGTATGACCTCAACAATGGAGAATAATTAGAACATCCTTGTTTGGAAGTTGTGCCTTTCTTCTCGGGTTTGGCAATTAATATTAGGCAACAATCGACATTGAGATTTCTTAAGCAATTCTTGAACATTTACAACGATTGTTCAGACTTTCTCATTCTAATTCATTCTGTCCATAACCCAACATCAGGATTGGGTATTCACCAACTGAGCTGCATACTTGACGAGATCGAGTATTGGTGCAATCAATGGCGGAAAGCTTTGATTGGATCAAAGCTAATGAAGCAAAATGCTCCCACATTACCTTCACCCTTTGTCGCAAGACTTGTCCACTAGTTTATTTTAATTCTATTCCTCTCCCTGTATCCGAGACAGTACGGTACTTAGGCTTCCATCTTGACAAACGACTGACCTGGAACCCACATACGAGACTAAAAAGACAAGAACTAAACAGACGCTTTGGACAACTGTACAGACTACTTCAAAGGACATCCCATCTCTCAATAGAAAATAAACTACTAATCTACAAAGTTATACTTAAACCAATCTGGACATACAGAATAGAGCTATGGGGGACAGCAAAAAAGTCGAACATCAAGCGTATCCAATCATTTCAATCCAAAGTCCTGAGAACAATAGTAAATGCCCCTTATTATGTCAGCGACAAAACCCTTCATAACGACCTTAATATACCCTACATTCTAGAACTCATCCCTTCCAAGTTTATGAAATTCCACAGTAGCCTTTCCAACCACCCTAATCCTGTAGCACAGTCTTTGCACTGCGCCACTCATCCCTATAACCTCCTTGGAGACTGAAACGGCTGTGGCCTCGTGACCTGCTGTAAGTTCGTGACAGTGGGAGTCCTGGCAATGGCAAGTTTCTCCAATCATGTTCTGAGCGTCTGTGGCTCTCGCGCTCTTGGTCAGCCTCCACTGGCTAGTATCTGGTAACTCTGCTGACGGAGGAGCGTGGGAGACTTCCCAAGACCCCGCTTTCTCTTCGCATGTGGATTTGGGAAGTCTCTGGGCTGTCTGTAAATATTGTATGAATGAGCGAGTGAATGATGAACTGTAAATATGGTATGAATGAGAGCATTTATCTTATTACTTATTGCCTTATAAAAGGCAGATTGTAATTATAGCACAATAAAGGAACTGTGACAATAAAATGAGCTGCATAACCCTTTTCTGGTATTACTAGAATGGTACTGGATATCGCAATACAGCAATTCGAGGCTGTAATCTAACAAACAAAATCCATTACCACGTAGTGTTTCTTTCGCCAATTAAATGTGACGTGCCCTTACAAGACAGGTTGGTTAATTTACACCTTCGCTCATTCATCCGAGACATCGAGAGAATAGACCGTACAAGCAAGCAACCGTTAACAGGCAGGCCAGGTACTACCGACTAGTTCCCGCTAACAAAACTGAACCGGCTTAGTTGGCCGGGGCTTAACGAGTAGCGACGACGAGTAAATTATTTCTGGCTCTCACCCCGGTACAACAATTACCCCTCAGAGTCGGCCCTATAACACACACCGGGAGCAGGCGTACATTTATTGACTCCTGAGACAGTTATAGGTGGTAGTTAAAACTACACAGACGGTAGCCCTTGCAATGCTACTTATTATAATTCCAGCACGTATACTGCTAGGTCCTAGTGCAAGATGATGAAATTTTCTTTTCACCACTTTTTTCAGTCCTTTCAACTGTCTCACATTTTTTTTTATTCATTAAAGCATCGAATCGTTGTTATTTACCTTGTGAGAAAATTAAGTGGTTACTATATTGACATAACTTTAGAACATAAGAAAAAAATACATAAGAACTCGACTATCCTAAAAACAGTGCACCGGCAAAAAGTAGTTTAAATTATACATCTAGCTGGCCCCGTTCCCCTTTTCTGAAACCCTGAAACAGTTTATGCATTAGAAGAAAACACTACCAGATTACTGGATTGTTCCACCTAGTCGTTGGTAAACAATTTTTCATACTTGCTTATTGTTTGGTCAGCATTTTTTATTGTGGCTTTATTTCTTGGTGGATTACAATAATGGAGTGGAATAGCCTGGAATACTGTGGCAAAAGAACGTTGGTGATTTTCTCAGGTTCTCTGAGCCAGATCTTATTCTACCTTCTTTTATCCATCCTATAGAGATATGTGGGATATTCTGATTATTAATTTAATCAAGAAAATTTCAGCATTTGTCAGTTTTCTCTCCAACCCAAACGTATTCTTCTTGAAGCCAGTCGAGTCTTGAAATGCCTTCAATCACTATTACTCCACTTTCTTATTTGAGTCATCGCTTCTAGTTCTCATTCTTTTGGTGCTATTAGTGGAGTCCTAATATCTGCCATGATTATTTATCAAATGATTTATCTTTTACCGAAGAAAAAAGTTATTTGGAGAATGCCCTTAAAACATTTTTGACAAATATGAAATTTAGGAGCAAGTGCATTTTCGGCTCTATTTTTTGGATAATATTTTTGTTCGCGTACAGGCATAGGGCCTTGATCCCCTTGATCTATCAGTCACAACTACCATTCAGTTTGACCCTGAGTAGAATGCCGGGACGCCACTGTCACTCTCAGTCACGGATGGTCAGACTTGAATGTTCCCAAAGAATTTTTTTCCTGGGGAAGGTGTCCACTAATCTTGTGGAAAGTTCTGGAATATCCCCGATGACTTTCTCCTCTTCAATCGCCCTACCGATGCTAAATATGCCCCCTTGGATGGTAATACAACCAAATCGAACTGTCGGATTTCAGCAGACTGGGCGTGATGTTCCTCGTTAGCGTGTCGGAAGACTTTAATGCCACTGACCGAAATAACGATGAAAAATCACTTTCTACGATAAATTCATTTTTTATTTGACACTTTTATGCTGTAAATGTAATATTTCCACTCGGCCAAGGATATCACATTTGCATTTTACGTCCGGCTCCATGACCGATTTAGTTGATGTGAATCGCGCAATCTTTTGCCTACCTCGTTTACGGTCTATGTTCGAGAAACACTGTCGGGCATTGATTCTGAACACCGTACTCGCACGGTCACTCGTAAAGTACAGGATGAATGCTCGTAAATGGACTTTAAAAAGGGTCTGCCCTTGTATAAGATGTATTTTTTAGATGTCTTATCGTCATCATACTTTAACAGTAAAATGGTTGGAAGTTTTATGGACTTGTCTATGCACAAATAAGCTTAGCATTTATATATAGTAATGCAATGCTGCAAAATAAGTTCGTATCATCTCCCTTGACTTAAATACTCCTTAGAAAGCTGCTGCTCATTGTGCTAATGTCATCTATTTTGGGTCAATATCTGTTAGATAATAAAGTTTTGTTTAAAAGAGAGGCCTGAGCTGTTGTTATTTATATGTTTTAAAAAAAATACTCCTGAACCCGAAGATCACACATGAAATGAAATGCCTTTAAAGATGTGTGGGTAATCGCAAGTTTTTCAAAGTATTTGCTACAATAGTCATCTAATTGATCTCACCAAACTAAAATTACGTGTATAACCTATACATCTAGCTACAACGCCTTAAGCTATTTTGCAGATAAGATGGATAAAGTACAATAAAAGACCATATACTATGTGCTTTAGTCATCCTCGCAAACGATTGAGTTCGTCTTAACTGAAAAAATGACAGTCAAATTGAAACGATTTCTATCAACTACAAAACTGATAATATTTCGATAGAAGTAACTAGTCGAAATGTTTCGTAGGATTTGTCGTTTATTTTTTAGCTGTTTATAACATTATTAGCTGTCTCCCCACTAGATACAGATTTAGGTTTGACAAAGGACTGTTCTTAGATGAAATGGTTAACTTTGAACACTTGTATATTAAGTACCAATTGTCCTGTTTTATTACTTGCCCACCTATTATAACTTCTGGAACACAATACATTCATTTTATTTTATAGAAATTTCAAATTTATAGACGAAACACGACTGCCTAAATACCACACGGAACTTATCATACCCATGAAATCCGGATTCGCTTCCCCCATCAGGTGTTTTCCAGAAGGGGTCAGTCTGGTTTGGGTCCACCAAGGCTAATGAGGAAAAATAAGTGCCTTCTTGAATTAAGAAGTAACAATTTTGGTTAAAAAACCGAAATAAATGTTGAGGGGTGATAGCATAGCTGAGCTCCTCGATGCCATCTGCCAAATTTGTATGCTATTGATTTATGTACTTATTAAAGAAATCGTTTTAGAATTCGATAATAACCCCAATTTCATACGCTCAAAGAAATTTTAGCAACAGTTTTTACTTTAAATGGGCCCAGGTGCTGTTGCTCCCCTTTGGGTTAAAGAATGGTGCTTGGTAACCCAATAACAAATACATTTTTTGGATGGATCGTGCACGAATTTCAAATCCCAAGATAGAGTTCTATGTGTGGTTTACCGACATCATACAACAGTTACATACGAACGGGAGCGCACATGTAAACACGCAATTATGCCGCTACAATCGCCTAATCGGCGGGGCAATTAGCACAGAGGGCTCTTTGTGGCTGAGGCGGAAGGATCCCCGTCCCAAGGATGTAATCAGAGGCGAGGCTGTAACCTCGCTCGAGGCGACGACGCTACCTGGCACAATGCGGTCGCTTTAAAATAAAGCCATCCCATTTAACCAGAGGCGGTAGTAATTAAATAGTAAGCACTGTGTAATAGAGGGCTCCTCTATTGTCTTCGAAGCGACTGCAGTCACTCGTACATTTTGGGGGATCAGTAGGACTCCTTCTCACTTCTCGAGGATTCTCGATCGCAGTACGCTGAAGATTACGCATATTCTAAACTAACTCACTACGATGAAAGAAATTGTCTCCCTACAATATATTGTGGTCGGCCCTCAAGGTTAACCCACAACCAGTGAAAGTATTAATAAGCTCTCTATCATCACTCGATATTATATTGTATCTATAGTACATACGCCCGGGACGTGAAGAAAATTAAATACGAATTTAGCGAACATTGATACCAATGATTAGGAAAACTATATCATTAATGAGATGCAAAAGGAATGTCAAGTGTAGAATGTCGGATATGATCTATTGTCAAATTCATAACTCGAGACGGTGTGAAATGAACACACTTTCATGATGTAGTTGCAGGGAAATTTATCATACTTCTAGGTTTCTATTTCCTGAGAACAAAAAGTTTCTCATTTTCACTTTTTTTTCAAAATCATACCAGGTATATGTTGTTGTTTTTTGGAGGGTGGGCTAACATAGGTTCTGCCTAACAACCCTTATTTAATTTATTCCATAAACCTATAGAATATTATAAGCATCGAGTCATATGCATATGCTTTTTGATGCTCCACTAGTTTTTAAACATAATAAGAATTTTTAAACGTCACCGTTCTGTCCTTCATTTTAGGGACTGAACTTAAAATGGAACAAACTACTATAAAGAAGAAAATACTTTAACGCAAGTGCAGTTGTCTTGAATATGGGATTTGAGATTATACCCAAATTGTATTGGTAAGTAATTGAAAGAAGTCAGAACCTAATCAATGAAAGTATACATATCATGTTCAAAAAAAAAGAAAAGAAAAGTCGAAAAATGTGTTTAAATTGATAGTTTTAACCATTTCAAACGACTCCTGCCGATTTGATTTCGAAAAATAAAACCCTTCAAAAATTGTGATTTGAGAAGTATAAGAACTAACTGTAAAATAACCTCTCAATGGATCTCTTCATTTTGTGAACTATGTACTTTTGAAAGTATTATTTTTGACCAAAATCTGAGACTTGATAATTTGCAGCTGTGAAGGCTTTGTCTGTTAAATGTTTGTAATATTACCAATACTTGATTCCTTGTTATTTTCATGTGGCATCCAATTTATACAATCAGATTTTACAATTTGATACCTTGGCAGCCTAAGAATGATAATTAATAAATAAGACTAACATTGTTTACGTCTTACAGTAAGCTCACTTCACATAATTTATTCAAAACAAACTTCAATCGATATACAACATTTAATCTGGAAAGCTTTTTCTAGCGTTTCTGTAAATCACTCGAAATTTCCTCCATTTTCTCCTTTGAGAAAATAACACGGAGAGCTGAGCGGCAACTTGGGGATTTTGAAATGAACATTAGCGAACCATTATGACACGCGTTACTAGTTTCATATTCAAAGAGTTCTCAAAGGTTGACACGGTAAGTGAATTTATACTTTCCAATTTGAGTTTACATTTGTAATTTAAAGTTTGTGCGCCAAATTGAAAGTGTAATTTAGTTTTCGACTACTTTTTCCATTACCTGAAATGACAGTACGAAAGTTGATAAAACTTGTTCGTTATATCCAGTAAGACAATTAAATACAGTCCGCTACTTTACGGAATACTGACAGGCGTACATTTTATGGCAAATAAATCAGTTGAAAATTTAACATGTTCATATTTTATGAATCAAGTCCTATTTTGATGGACAAATTGCAAACGGACTAAGCCTTCTAGAATGTGCTCCATTGCAGTCATGAATGAATGTTAATATTGACAAGGGTAAGAAGAATGTATTATAATAAAACTAGTTTAGACTTTTAGTGCTGCTAGTTTTTACGGGAACAAGTATAACAATTCATCTAAGAAATAAATCTCGATTTTTCTTTCCTGATTGTAAGAAAAATGAAAATAAGTATGTTAGAGATGTGTGTATGTAATAAGTTAACCCAGCGATCGAGTCCTGAAAGCAACCTTCCCATCAGGTTAACTCGGGTCATTGGATAAGCGTTTGATCGCTGGTCCGAAATCATTTCCACGTCTGGCTAACAGCTAACAGCTATATAATACAAATATTATATTTACATGTCAGTGAAAATACGTGTGGTGATTATATAGCATATATAATCCATCATTGGATGTATATTTCTGATTATTTCTAATAAATGCATTCTTACGTAACATCGTTATGTGATTTAATAGTCACATTTAAAATTAACGTTTTTTAAAAAAAAAAAATGGCTTTTGGCTTTTCCTCATTTCATCATGTTTCAGTGCTGATGTCTGAAATATTGGTAAACAACATGTTTTTTTAACCGACATCCTTCGATCATTCCCACATGTCCTTAAAATCAGAATACTTGTCCCGCCTACCGGTGGTAATGGGATGCCCCCTGTGCCCCGGTAGGCCTCAGAGTGATTGAGGCTTTGTTCTCGTTATCGTGCTGACTCATATTCAGGAGATAAATACTTGCTGGGTCTAGTAGTATAAAAAAAAAAAAAAAAAAACAGATCAACAATAATAATAAATGTAAACTAATTAAAAACTCACTGTTCTAAAAAAGTGATCACACACCTTAGGGATATATACATGCCCATATTTACGTTCGGCCAGTGTTTGTCTTTTTTGTTTATATTCTAACTATTTACAGAAATTTGAAGTGGCGTTTTTTAAACTTAAACTTAACTTAATCTTATTAAAGAAATAAAACTAAATATTTTTTCCCGAGCAGATTTTTCATTATAACTCCGTGTTTAAGGCAATAATTGAGAGAACATGAGAAGTGAACCCGGGAACCCAATAATTGAGTAATTTCTATTGTAGCAAAAATAAGGACCAAATTAATTATATATTCAGATAGAAGGGCATAACCGTTACCCTACCATTAGTCCACCAGTCGATACCCTACCACCTTAAGGGGTAGATAGGGAGACGGTTCAACGTTTGATAAAGTTCATAGTTCATCAAACCGGATATTATTTCTCCCTATATATAAAATACAATTTATTCTCGGGCTTTTATAGTTTATATAAAGCTGTAGCCTTCCATACGGGGATCGGTATTTTACTTTGGCGTTCGATTTTTTCATTGAAATTCATTGAATAATTCCTGAAATTCCACTGATGGCTTTTAAGTTTAGAAATATTTTTTGAGGTTGCTCCAATTATTTTGGGCATTATTCTTTTTTCTAGTTTCTACAATGTTTATAATGTGTGAATACTTGAATTATAACCACGCTGATTATTAAGTATTATTTAAGCGTACATACCTCACACAAAATATGATCACAAAGTAATTTGAGAGTTGCAGATGCTTTGCTCTTGATCAATTAATGAGCTGCAGAAAATGATTACGCCTCTTGTCAAAGAATGGGGTAACAGTTAGGTAATATTCCTTGAAGCCATATTACTTCGTATTTTCAAAGACCCTGTTTCTATATTTAACAATCCTAATTGTTGTAGATACTGTGGGCACAAACCGAATCAATATTGCCAAATGACGGTGCGATTTATCCCACATTGCGCAATAAACCTTATGCCATTTGCAAATAACGGAAGACGGAACGACATCCTTCAATATTATTTATTAACAATCGATATTATGATACCATTTGAAATATTTTATGGGGCTGCATTATGACCAAAGTTACTGTTCGCTGACAGGTCTACAGATGAAATCCGTTAACCATTTAGCCACTGCGCATGAGCATTATCTATTATAATGGCCACTTTATGGCTGGGGGACCATATTTCACACTCCTTAATCCGACGTCTGCATAATAGCCCGCTTCGGACCCCACAGGTTCTTCACGTTAGCACCTTGTTGATGCGGATGCGCAAGAAAGGCAGTAGCAGACGCATTAGCGAAGCGGTAGGCCTGTTAATTGCTACCCGACACCCGGTGAAAGCGCACACAGCCTGGCCATTGTTCGCTCAGCGATCGTCGCGGTGTGGAAAGTAGTGTCAACAGTGGACTCAGTTGTAGGCGCCTTGCAGACGTCGGGTACCCATCAATGTTTATCGTTATGATTTACACTGATAATTTCGTTGTAAAAAATTTGAACCTATAACCAGACTATCCTATTATATAATCCTATAATGGACTGGAATATTGAATCAGAAACCTTGGGAATCTCGAATCGTACCGTCAAATAAACCAGGAATAGGAACGGAGTTTTGATACCAAAGGGGTACATGCCAAATACCTACTAAATACTACAATAGGGATCAAGAAGAATTTGAAACTTCTTCATTGTGATAAAATTACAATCTGCCTTATTGGGCAATAAGTAATTGTGATAAATGTTCACATCCATACCATATATGCTCGTATCCGGTGATGTCTTCCCAAGACTCCCCGTCCTCTTCCGCATCCGAGGGAGGTGACATCCCTGTGGATTTGGGAGGTCTGTTTTTAAATAGGGATAAAGGAGATAAAAATGTGTTCCGTGCAGGATGGAAGCTAAACAACCATGTCAGTCCCAAGAGCTTCATTATATTCCGTCACAAAAAAAAAAAAAAAAAAAAAAAAGGCTGTACTAAGAGTTGATGGCAGGCAGGGTATCACAGTCAAGACTAGTGAGATAGGAGGCCATGACAAACGCATCCGATATGCTGTTGTATTAATTATATCATTTTTTGTTGTAAATATGTTTTGTTTTTTTCCTGACTTATTTGCTGAGAAGGATGATTGTCGATCGGTATACTAACTGAATTGAATAAATTTGTTTCAAAATGCCTTTCTCGAGGCACACTTGAATTTTTTTCTTCCAGTAAAACGATATTGGGAATGGAAATATTTAATCATAGCTGGAATAATATTAATATATTATACTATACATCGGATATTAAAACTTTGACATTAGCATTCAAATAGTCCGTAAAAATGAATCATAATCCTCATGACACCACCACCTCTACCGGCACGATGGCAACTCACAAGATCGAGTAAAGCAGAGGAAATGGTTGACATCACGGCACTAGGCCCGCCTACAACAAGCCTCTAAGGGGCACCCATCACTGAAATCAGACTAAATATGACTACACTACATGCCTAAAGAGACTCTAGGCCCAGCCACCAGTGGACTCTCACCACTGTACCGAAACAACCAACCTTCACCGAGGTTGGGAAGCCACACCCCTTAATCCTCTCACACCACCTTCAAGCAGGTACTCCTAGTATAAGGATCCGATTAACCTAAATATTCTATATTTTTCCCTCATCCTGAATATCTAACTAGAGAGCTTAGAAAAAAAAAAAAAGATCATAATCCAATAGATTGGTTATTTTTAAATTTAAATAAGTGATCAGATTAAGTAGTTAACTTAATATATATTTTTGTTAGCATAATTTGATTTTCAATCAAACAATAATACTAATAAGTAATGATATATCTCACAATAAAGTGTGACAATACAATACCAGATTCCGTAAACCCAAAGGTTGTGAAGCATAGCACTTTCATGATTCATCAGATCCCCTTTGGCTCGCCTGCTTTCATCGTGATGAAGGTTTTACTCAAGCTTAGTGGTTTAGGCGTGTGATTGTGAGGAAGCACTGCTCCGATAAACCGCGTTACAGATTTCTAGCAGGGCACCTTATACAAGGACACGTTGGGATAAGTTGGGAGGCGCACAAGTCGGTTTGGTCACTGACGCTGGACTGGGAGGATTCTCACCATTAAGCTGTAACTTTTCCCAATGTTTCATAACGGCATCAGTATGCATGCGCACCTTAATCACTGACTGTCGTGTTTAGGGTTGATTTATTAGTAATTTGTTAAGGACGTGGAGCCGTGTGTCCTGCCTTGTAAGCTGCGGCAATAGGCGCCCATTAGTCGTCCTATATGGCGGTATGTAAATTAAAATAACCTAGACCAGCTAGATCTAATGTTATCTTGATAAGGTGTTGTCGTTTAGTTCCCAAGCCTTACCGCAGCCTCCTAATATAGGCATTCTCTAACATAGGACCAGCCATCCTTCAATGTATCTTCCCCTGAATTGCTTTGGCCCTTTATAGAGCGATGTAGCTCTACACTGGCAGTTAGGAAATTTACGATTATTTTGTTTTATTTTCATTGTATAACATCATATGTCTAGACTTAGCGTTCTTGGTTTTAATTACAGTAGATACTTGAAAGAATTACAGAATTATTAATTGAATTACAGAAGAAAATTTAAAGGGCAAATATTGTTGAGCCAGATAACTAAGTACTTCGTTTTTTATTTCTGTAGAAAACAAATTTTATTAATATGACGCTTTTATATTTTTTCGCCTATACCTGATTTGAAGACTTCAATGAAACTCGTGTATCGACTCATTTAAAGTGGGTTAAGCTATCACTCCCTCACTCCCTCTATCTTATGAACTTAAATCACAGACTTTTGACCGACATCAGTGAATTGCTAAACATGGACGTCACTGTGTGGAAGAGACTATTTCGATTGTTGAGTAACGTTTAAGTTGTGAATCTTTAAGTAATCATTCATCATGTAATTGTATTTAGTACACCAATGAACTGTCCATAAAACAAATGAATAAACAATTTTATTGCAGGACCTGAAGTAGACACACTTGGTATGAGGACACGTTGTCCATTAATAAATTTGAAGCAAATCTACCATCTTTCCTTCATTGGTCTAAGCAAAGGCCCCAAAAAAAATTATCTACCCATTTATAAATTTGAATTCCATAATTTTTTGTTCAATAAGGTTGTCAGGGTGCAACAAATGGAACAGAAAATGTTATTTATAAATTAATCATTTGTGTTGCATACATGTAATAAATAATTTATAATTACTCTAGTTTACATTCCGATTTAATAGATATACCTAGAATTTTCACTTCTTGCTGAATTATGGATTACAAAATCCCATTAAGTTTAAGTTATTGGTACCCATCCATATCCATTTCAACAAAATGCTACATCTAATAAATTCATCGCGTTAAGTTAATTTTTTTATTATGTTTCTACCTAGTAAAATAAACATGAACCAATGAGACACGTGCCCTCTCAAACAGAGGTGGATGATGGATACTAATATATGTCTTTGATCAGTAATTTAAATAGTAAGTGAGACGAGGGAAAATCTTCAAAATCGTCATTCAATACTGTTGTCGACACGTGTATGATATAAAATCTCCTTGCTGAACCGTACGTATGGGGGTGAAATATAAAACAATGTTTTTTTCAACCATATGAGTAGCCTGACTTAACTTCTGAGCCTTGCATCTGATCAATTACGGTCTTGATCTCATAACATATAAATCTTATTCATATTGTATGCTGTATGGTCCTTGCCGGTTTATGCAGACTGCTTCAAATTAATGAATACTATTTGTTCTCATTTTACGCTCATCCTGTACTTCAGTTTTGCTCTTCGACCAACTTACTCCTACTAAATCCCAGACCCCCCTATCTAGCTAGGACTTATTCTAGACAAGCGGCTCACCTGGGGTCTCGTCATCACGTCCAAACAACAACAACCAGACTATTCAAACTAATTTTTGGACGATCGATCTGTAAAACAATATGAAACTCTAATCTACCTTGTCCTATGAAACATAAGTCTAAAGGAGGAGTACCAAACCCTTGTCTTTTTCTTTCTTAAAATTTAGTCCCTGCAATTCAGACTTTCTCTAAGATAGCTATTGCTCCCTTCTATATCAACAACCACCAAAGGTACGGTGCTGACCTTAAAATCTCTTTCATTCAAATACTAGCCTGCTAGCGCTCCCAGAACTTCCACCCCCGGCATCCAGGTGGTGGTGTCCTGGTGACCAGCTCCAAACCAACTCACATTTTCATTGTAAGTGAGTTCGGCCATGATTACTAAGGCTACAAGTGAAACGGTTCAAGCTAGCCAGCATTTTTCCTTCAAAAAGTAACAAGACTGTGTCCTAGTAAGCTTAAAGTCTAAGCACTATTTAAAATATTGGTGTATTGATTACATTTGAGGTATAGAAGTTGAATTCTACCGAATTGCACAAATTCGCACATTCCAGTGACGAGCTGCCCTGTGTTAGAGGTGGCACAGGGCCTGCCCCACATTCCGTTCTATTGTCGACGATAACGGAGCCACCCCCACCTACGCCAGATCGACCCTATCTCCATGTTCGTCTGTATGGTCTCATATCACTCTATAGTCGATGTCAGGGGTAGGTTCTAGTAGTGCACAGTCTATCGAATGGTTCTCTATAATGGTATTCATTCATTTAAGATTGTATCGTTCAACAGATATCAGGTAGGTTCAACGATCAAAGAATATCGTTCAACAGATATCAGGTAGGTTCAACGATCAAAGAATATCGTTCAACAGATATCAAGTAGGTTCAACGATCAAAGAATATCGTTCAACAGATATTCAACAGCTGAATAATAACAATTGATCTCCAGTATGTCATTCTACTTATTACCTCACCTTACTCTTCATAATCAATATAAATTTACTTCTACGTTTAAAATATTGAGTTTTAGAAGTGAAGACCGTTATGTTTCAACAGTAGGTGTGTATAGTTCGTATAACGAATTGTTAATGTTGTGTACCGTTGGTATAAGAAAGATCACTTATTCAACAGAGAGATAGCTCTATAAAAATTAAGAAAGGGAGGCATAAATAAGACATGAATTTTCTGGTAGGCCCGGATAAGAAGAGAAGAATTAATGCCTCTTAATTAAAGAATTAAAAACGTGGTCGCAAAAACACCGAAACAAGCAGTCAGAACCAGTTTTTTTGTTTTTTTTCATTTCTCCTAGTCGCAAAATATAGATTCTACAAACGAATTTATTTACGATTGCTTCATTGTATTTCCTGTAGCTTGGCTACAATTTGTAATAATTCTGTTTTCTACTAATAGTGATCTGCATAGTACAAAAGTATAATGATGTACCTTATTTATCAAAGAAGCAGTCAATCAGAAACTTGTAGATTCAATTTCTCTGCTATTTGAATAATATATTATACAAATTGCCTGCCGGTAGGGAACATTAAAATTTTTAAATGCCAAATAAAAATAACTTAACTTATTTGGATTGATGTTTGTCAGATCAGCCATATTTACTTCAAAGCCCATAGTACCCAACAACATTCATGCGCAAACTCCACAGGCCTGATTCGCTTATGTTTATGACGCCATGTCAATAGGATATTGTTATCCTTTTACACGCTTGATATTGTGAGGATTCCAGGGTCTGCGCCCTGAATAATAGCCCGTGAAGGCTTATTATACAGAGGGTTACTATAAAAAACAGGACTATTGCATCCACACACAGTCATATATATTCTTATTTTTATTATTAACCGTTTTTTGTGTAGTTCTATCTCATTGAGTCTCTTTTTTTATCGGGTCTATTTTATTTTTCTTCTATCCATTGCTTTTTATCTGCTTCTCCTTTTATATACTGCCGGACCCTTTCAAGCTATCGGTCAGGTGAGGTTTCAGATTTCTAGGGATGGCTTATTAGAATAATATTTCATAGGGATTACCCGATCAGGGCAGAGCCCTCTGTGGAGGGCTTCGCCCCGAAGAGATAATAGTCTGTCAAAGATAGTATGAAATACGTAATATTCTTAAGAGTAAAGTTACTGAAAGAGACACCTAAAAGTTATTATTTATTACCTTGTCGAAAAGACACAAAATAGTTTATTCAGGCATCCTTTAAACTAAAAATTTAAACGTCAAATTACGTAAAATGTCCAAAAATGAAAACTGGTAACTTGCTAAAAAGCCACAAGCCTCCTAATGATAACATAATTAAACTCATTAATATTATAATCAGCTATCGGCAAATTAATACCGCATTAAAAAGTTACTCTGTCAAATGGTATTGGTATTTCTACAAATTAGACTGACAATTTCCTGAACAGACAGCCCAGTCTACCTGTCGTGTGTGGTTCAATAATTTTGTAAATGAGAAATATGAAATTTAACTTCTCTTCATCATTCTAAGACGATTGAACAACTTAGTTTATGGTTTAAAAAAACAACTCCGCAGTGTCATAGAGATTTTGATATTAATTAAATGTTTAAGGAATTATTATTATCTCGTTGTGTAGTTTCCATTGTCCATATTAACTTATTTTTGTTGACTCTAAGAAATGTTTTCATTTATTGATATATCTCAATCACCTCCAAATGTGAAGAAACGGTAGTAGAGTCCCCCCCCCCAATGGAGGAGCCCCATTGATGAAGACTCCAGCAGCCTCATCATCGCCGATGGGTTCCTCTCCCTGTCCCAAATTACTTCCAGAAATTGTCTGGCTCCATTCCGTCGATGGTCCCCACGTTCCTCCAACGTTATTGTCAGTACATCATACTTAGCCTCACCACTCCATCTTTTTTTCCCACCTTTTTTTTTTTATTTAGCTCACTTAATATTCTTCTTTTATTTCAGTGTTCTCTTTTCATTCCATGTTCCTAAAACACATTGTTACTATCCACTGGTTTTAAGCATCTCCCTATCTTTCAACGTTAGTACGATTTTGTATTGCGATTGCCTGAACAAATTATAACAATTAGAAAGTTACTTAAGTTTTAGGGAACTACCAACAAGAGGATTACATACAAAACACCTCATCGTCAATTTTACTGACATTATAAATAACGAACAACCACTAACAGAACTATTTACCACACACGACGCTAAGACTTGGTTATAAACAACAAACTCATAAATAAAAAACTCACACATACAACTTGGAAGAAACCTAATAACATACGACTACAAACTAGTCTTATCTTTGTTCTTTGTATTTATTATTTCACTTATATTGGAAGGCTTGTTCTGGGCTGATCATATTAATACATGTACACCTGTACACCTCTCTTTGGTCTACCCACAATTTATTTTAATCTGATACTAGTGGGTTTTGCGGCTATTCCATCATTCTCAAGTATCTTACAATTAAAAGTGATAGAATCGATATAAAATTTCAAAATCTAAAAATTACCGAGACAAATTAAATTACGTCTCCTATTCAAATGCAATTTTAGATGTCTTGTTTTTTTAATTTTTATGTGATATCATTTAAATTAAATAAGATACTTGGGAATGGTGGAATAGCCATTTATACGATAAAAAAGATACCGTCCGTATCAGTATAAAAAAAGTATACAAATTTCATTAATATGTAATTATTATTACTCACAACTAATGCATATGTGTGTTATATGCATCCTTTATGTATGGGACATACAGAAATGAGCAGCCTAGCTTCAGGATCCTGTATTCATTTTCTAGGAACCCAAAATATGCTATCCCGGTTGCGAGTGACATTCGAGCCGAACAATGCACAGTCCGTTTGAACATTCTTTAGGCTTTGTTGAGACACTGAAAATTTGTTTATTAATTCAGTGAAAAATCTATATTAGCTGTATTACTTGGAAAAACAGTAACATTTTTGTCACAGTTTGGCTAAAAAAACAGTAACAGCTACTGGAGTCTTATCTGTCGAGCGTTAAACATTTCAAGGGTCACTCAACTGAAAGCAAACATTTGATTTTCGATTTGACAACTGTCAGCACAAATGTTTTCAAGCTTATTTAAATACTGCCTAGCTCTGCTGTCTCTTTTAGCCATGTTGTCATTCAATTCCACTTTCATTCATGCTTTCAATTTATTTGTAATCTGATTCATAGAGTGGGTGCGAGATGATATATACCGTGATTACATATAAAATTATTATAATTCCTTAATTAGCAATCAGTACTTTTTTTATAATATTTATAAAATTTTAATAATAATAATTTTAAAAAATACGATTTATTCTAAAGAGACTAGTTAATTGTCAACTTCATTATTTTTTACTGTAACCATTAATTCTTTATTACAGCAACTATCCAGTATCACTTACGATTTTTCATAATAATGTGTTTTTTTTTCAATTAGTTGAACCACGGGTCATTAGCATCGACATACTGTTACATCCAACATTTAATCATCCCATCTGTTTTTATTATTACCACCTAAATTTTTATTGCATCACTTACGAAACAAAATAACAGTATTTTTTCATAGTCGGGTACTGCTTGTTAACAAAAAACAATGTGTTGTGGGATATGGTGTTAAAGCTCAGATGAAGTCAGTTACGCCCTCTCGGCCTTCGGCAGAGTTATAAGAGGGATTGATGGGAGGCAACCATCAAAGACTAAGAGCATATAAATATGGAAGTGACAGATGCATCTAGGTAGGGGTCTCCCTCTAGTTCTCCAGAATCAGACTCGATTCAGCTCACCTTGAGGTCCAGGGTAGTCTTCACTATCCGGTCTCGGGTTGCCTTGACTCTTTAGGTCTCCAGCTATAGATGAGTCATCTTTCAGTATCCACTCCACCTCGAAGACTCGTACGACGTTGGGGTAATCTTAGCTCTATATATTCATGTAAAATGCGGAGAAAAAAATCATATATCCATCATTAACATTTATTTACTATATTAATAAACGCCTTTGGTATGACATGATTTCCTTCAATCCACTGCAGTGTCAATCACCACCTTCACTTTTCCTCTTACACTTGCATCAACGTACTGCCCTCCCAATAAATCCATTTCCGACTCCCAATTCATCTCCTTTCTAGACTCCATCGGACATCGTTTCCTTGTGGGTGGGGACTTTAATGCGAAGCACCAACACTGGGGGTCAAGATCCACAAATACACGAGGACGTGCTTTGCTGTCTGCACTCACACGGAAACATTGCTCCACTATCACTCCTGACACAGCCACCTATTGGCCATCAGATCCCAACCGAAATCCTGATCTCCTTGACTTCTTTTTTTACAATAGTTTAGGAACACTAAACTATTCACTCAAGCGCCTCGATGACCTTTCCTCCGATCATAGCCCTTTATTATTAACCATTTCCTTAAGACCAATTCACAAACTGCCTCCTCCTTCATTTATTAGGGGCCCAGTTGACTGGGACCACTTCCGTCAGCTTCTTACAGAGTCCGTAAACCTCAAATTATCCCTGAAAACATCCCAAGACCTAGACGATGCAGTGCATTCTTTCACTACTCTGGTCCAGAGGTCGGCTTGGGAGGCATCGTCACCCCATCGTCACACAAAAATCCACAATCATAATCGTTTACCTCAGCATCTCAAAGATCTAATCCAATCCAAACGCCGCTCCAGAACAGTGTGGCAAAGATCCCGGCATCCTATTGATCGTCGCACGTACAATCAGTACTGCCGATTGGTAAAGCGGCGATTGGCATCCTTCCGTTCCGATTCTTTCAATTCCTACCTCTCCTCTCTGTCCACCAGGGATAACTCCTTGTGGAACGTAACCAAAAAAATCCTAAAGTATCAACCTGTTTCACACCCACTCCGTCGTGATGATGGGTCCTGGGCGGCTTCGGATGGGGATAGGTCGGAGGAATTTGCTCTGCATCTTACCCATACTTTCACACCTCACCTTTCTCATCAAAGCCATACTCACAGCACAACTGTGGAAGATTTCCTCACTTCACCTATTCCTCTCTCTCTTCCACCAAAAGCCGTTAACCCCTCTGAGGTTAAATACCTTCTGAAAAACTTACCTTACCGAAAATCCCCTGGATATGATCTCCTTACTCCTCAAATTCTCGAACAACTTCCTCCTAAAGCCATAATCTTCCTAACCTACATATATAATTGCATAATCCGAACGACGCACTTTCCTCTCCTCTGGAAACACTCCATTATTGTCCTATTCGCCAAACCCGGTAAACCACCCAATGACGCCTCATCTTATCGTCCAATTAGCCTACTCCCTATCCTCTCAAAAATATTTGAGAAACTCCTACTAAAACGTCTACTTCCCATTGTTGAATCCAAAAACCTTTTTCCCACACACCAGTTTGGCTTCCGCCAACGACATTCCACTGCTCAACAAGGCCTTCGCGTTGTTGATCACATCTCCTCAGCCCTTGAAACCAAACAGTATTGCACTGCTGCCTTTCTCGATATAGCTCAAGCTTTTGACAGGGTTTGGCACGCAGGTTTGCTCTACAAGCTCAAAAGATATTTACCACAGACCCTTTTCCTAATCCTACAGTCCTACCTTTCAAACCGCTTCTTCCAAGTCCGCTGTGGTTTAGAATACTCTAACTACTATCCCATAAGTGCAGGAGTTCCACAGGGCAGTGTCCTGGGCCCCATCCTCTATAACCTATACACCGCTGATGTCCCCTCTACTCCCAATACCTTCTTGGCCACATTTGCAGATGACACTGCAGTCTTGTCATCCCATCCAGACCCCGACATAGCATCCCATAACCTTCAAAAACACCTTGACGAGATCGAGTATTGGTGCAATCAATGGCGGATCAAAGTTAATGAAGCAAATTGCTCCCACATTACCTTCACCCTTTGTCGCAAGTCTGGTCCACTAGTTTATTTTAATTCTATTCCTCTCCCTGTATCCGAGACAGTACGGTACTTAAGCTTCCATCTTGACAAACGACTGACCTGGAACCCACATACGAGACTAAAAAGACAAGAACTAAACAGACGCTTTGGACAACTGTACAGACTACTTCAAAGGACATCCCATCTCTCAATAGAAAATAAACTACTAATCTACAAAGTTATACTTAAACCAATCTGGACATACGGAATAGAGCTATGGGGGACAGCAAAAAAGTCTAACATCAAGCGTATCCAATCCTTTCAATCAAAAGTCCTGAGAACAATAGTAAATGCCCCTTATTATGTCAGCAACAAAACCCTTCATAACGACCTTAATATACCCTACATTCTAGAACTCATCCCTTCCAAGTTTACGAAATTCCACAGTAGCCTTTCCAACCACCCTAATCCTGTAGCACAGTCAATGCACTGCGCCACTCATCCCTATAATCCTCCTCAGAGACTGAAACGGCAGTGGCCTCGTGACCTGCTATAAACGCGTGACAGTGGGAGTCCTGGCAATGGCCAGTCTCTCCAATCATGTCCTGAGCGTCTGTGGCTCTCGCGCTCTTGGTCAGCATCCACTGGCTAGTATCCGGTGACGCGGCTGACGGAGGAGCGTGGGGGACTTCCCAAGACTCCGCTTTCTCTTTGCGGTGGATTTGGGGGGTCTCTGGGCTGTCTGTAAATATTGTATGAATGAGCGAGTGAATGATGAACTGTAAATATTGTATGAATGAGAGCATATATCTTAATTACTTATTGCCTTATAAAGGCAGATTGTAAATATTGCACAATAAAGGAATTACTAATACTAAAAATTAATAAACGATTCCACTATAATTTATTACTTAGTTATTTTAAAATAATTGGTATAAACACGCACGTATACAAAAACGAAGTTCAATCGCCACGTTACTAAATGAAAGTTAAGCCTCTCCCTTTGGACTTGTGAAATAATATAGAAATAAAGTCCCATAGATGTAGTTATATTATTTTTATTAGATGAATGTTATCGTTGCTTCAATAAACGTTTTACGTCTTGTAATTTAAAATAAATTTTCCAAATCAAACCATGTGATAAAATTACAATCATCCTTATTGTGCCACTAGCAATTATGTTCAATGTTCTCATTCATTCCATATTTACAATTACCATTAGGGTGGTTGGATAGGTTTTGCTGGAATCCTGTAAGATGTATATGAGACAGCAGTGCATTTAATGTCAAATAATCCATACACAGTTGCTTATCTTCCACTCATGTGGTTTGCACAGTAGGCATATGGTATTTGTACCTTAGCTCAGCGTGACTGAAAATACGCTGCTCCTTCTGAAAACAGCCATCGGTTATAATCACGGGGTATGACGTGCCAATTACATCCCGTACAAAGGACTGTTGTACAGGTCCATTAGCAGCTCCCCGCATAAACAGATTGCGATATTATGCATCCGAGGACCCATACAAACCGTGTTATTTTCTCAAGCACAGCTACCAAACGTTGTCTGATTACCGTGTGTGGGTTTAGTGGCAACGGTACTTAATCGTTTCGAAAGGTGGCGAATTCCGATCTACGGCTCCTTGACGGCCCGCGGCGTCGCATTAACCTCCGAATATGGGGAAATGCCATCCCTTTTTTATCCGAGGAGATGGCTTACAAAGGATCTCGGAGGGGATGACGGGGGGATTATTTTGTTCTTCCTACTATAATTCAATTTTCAACCAACCGCTTAGTTAAAAAAAAACTGTGGTATTTTTTACAATAGGCCCTTGACAATATTCTATGTTTAAAATGAGCTTTTCTCAACCATCACATGCCTTATAGTAATACGCTGCATAAAAAATTTAGATTACTTCTTACATTAGAATCTCGATTTTTTTTTTTTTTCTAAGCTCTTTAGTTAGAATTTTAGGATGAGGGAGAAATATAAAATATTTAGGGTGATTGGATCCTTGTACTAGGAGGACCTGCTTGAAGGTGGTGTGAGAGGAGTAAGGAGTGGTGTGGGAATCCTCGGTGGAGGTTGATTGTTACGGTACAGTGGTGAGAGTCCACTGGTGGCTGGGCCTGGAGTCTTCTCTAGGCATGTAGTGCAGTCGTAGTACTAAAGAATCTCGATAATCTGACATGTGCCGTAATGACTAATGGAACGTTGTACAATCATAATAGAAATTACAGATTTATCCCCGCGGATTCTTTCAGGCCCCAGAACGATCCTAGGACAGATGTACTTCATGAACAATTCCCTGGCTTTCGGCTGGTTCCTAACCTGCATTCACGCATTGTACGTTAACCTGTAGCTTCTTTGATGAAATTCCAATTTTCATTAAAAATACAGAAATTCATACCATTACATACATATCCGTTCAGTTGAAACCAATTGTATTTTGTTACTCATGAGAATTCATCAATTCTCCAAGTATGTTGTTTTAATAATATATAAATATTTTCCAAGATCAATGCAAGACAGCACGTGTCCCGTTACATTCACGTGAATTCTATCTACCGTCATGAATTCCATACAAACGAGACATCTATCTTGTGAGCAGGATAAAAGTATATAACGATTATCCGCCTGCACTTGTAATTATATTATTAGTGTATGGAATAACGTCATTATGTTATGATTCCGTCCATCTTGCTATTGTCGCTGCTTTTGTGTGGTAATTATCTATGCACGTCAAGATACTATATGAAAGAGGTTAATAGAAAATTAAATCATAAAGTAATTTTTAATCTTTCTGTAGTACATTGTCCAGGCCTTCTTATCCCTGTCAAAAGCCTGTCTTTTGTAATTACTGCAAAGAAGGGGTTACCGTTAAGTAGTGCCGTTGATCTAAGACATTCAATATATCTAATGGCCTTTGATGGTGAACTCAAAGGCCGTCTGTTGAAATAGTTGAATAAAAATAATAAGAACACACAGAACAGAGTCTTGGGATTAAAAATAGAGGGGTGGAACTCCTGGTTTTCTTCAAGTTTTCAAGTTGTTTAATACATGTTGCTCCTAATATATGTTAGTCTTTTATTTTTAGAGTGAATGGATTATGCATAATAGCAAAAGATTATTTTTATTTTGTTGAATATTTTTAATGGTTTTAAAAGTCGTGAATGGCATACGAAATAAAATGCCTGTACCTAATACTACTTGTACCTAAATTATATTTAATTTTTCGTTTAATAATCGAACAACACTCAATCAGTCTATGCACTGACAAAATTTTAGATAAAACATTATAAAATGAGCCTGCAGAGTAAATTTAACCTATAAAATGTATAAAAAAAATTAATTTTAGTCAAGAGTTATGCCTAACACAGATAGGGGTTCGTCACGATCGCCAAAACGGTATTATTGTTAATTTGTACTACGTTTTGATAAATATAATGCATATTAATTAATCATTACATGATAGTTAACGTGATGCCTTACGGAAATTAATGATTTTTTTTAATAGCACTAACCGATGTTTTATGGAGATAGTTACAATCTCCAAATCTTTCTTAGGTCAAAGGAGACCTCTATGTAAGAATGCATAACTCCAGACAGCATGAAATAAAAAATAATGTTTTGTTTTACTATATTTTTAACTTTTTTTCTTTCACTAGAAAAGTTGTTGTGCGAACAACAGACTGTAGAGAAAAAGTAAAGACAATTGTGAAGCAAGTGAATAAAGCTATTGAGGCACTCGAGACCATTATTGTAGTTAAAGGAACGATGAGTAAATTGTAATATAGGCTGAGTACATTGTACATTGAGTAGGTGACTTTGGGAGACTAGTTTGATGGGACATAGCGTCCATAGAACACAGTACCAACCCTCTTCTAATAACCCAATCTAGTAAATTTTAATAATTAAGAAATGGGTAAGGAGAATAAATCACAAACGGATAATCAGGTATTGGATTTGAATCACGCTATCACTAGCCTTTTTTCTATGTAATCAGTAAATTATTCATACTGTAAATTATAAAGAAAAGACGACAATTTCACAAAGATCCAACACATGATCTCCTTGCCACAAGTATGTTGCAAAATTTTTTGATGATCTTGTTTATTTATGACACGGTCAGATATTCTAGTTACGTATACTGAGGTGTTACAATCCAAATACCTGAGGTGTTGACCAATTTTTTAAACTCGAGTGCCGATTTTTCAAGCCATTAGCTTCGCACCTTATTATACATGGCGTTGATTACAGCCTTAGTGATTTATGGTTCCGGGCTACTGCAATACGTCAAGCCCCCCCCCCTTATAGCCAATCGCCTGGATTGTGAAATTAAACGCCTACGCGATTTGCATACTGTTTTCATCAATCTATAAAGCAGCAGTCAAATTAGCCACGGACAAATCTGGTAACCATTAAATGGAAATGTCGTGGCCGAGTTAGTCGATGTTAGCGTTGTCTTGTTTTTCTATTCATTAAGGAAACTTCGCATTTGTCATTTCTAGTTACTTTTTTTTGTAATTATTGGTAAAAAAAAAAAAAATTATTCAGGTGATCCAGACTAAGCCAACGGTACCCAAAACTGGCCCACTGCGACCGTTTAAAATGTGCCCACTTTGTACGACCAACATATACACTTTTGTTTTTTTATAAAATACTTATATATAGTGTTTATAAATTGTTATCCACCTTTAATTGCTTCAAAACCAGTTTGAAAAGCTATTTCAACTGTTTATTATCTTATGAAGCCAACGGTCATATTTTTATAAATTATTTTACTTTCCGATAAATAAATGTAACCGGAATTGATGCGTACATTGTTCAAGTCACTGGAGCTAGAAATTTTGATCTTGGAAACGACATGGAATCAGTAGATTATAGTTGACAGAATCAAATTTCCATTCTTGAAAAAAACATCATACATGTTGAAATCGTTTTTTGGTTCCATCTGTAATTATTCAGCAATAAATATAATTAAATCCAAGTACAAATCTCGACTTAATTACGATCCGATGATCAATGAAATGTAAAGGCCATACTGACATTGAGGTCCATTTTCTTTTAGAAACAATATTTTTATGTATTTTGAAATAATTATTTCTATCACATAAGTGTATGTTTTTTGTAAATTATGTCTATTATGCTCAACCATAAATTTACTTTAGCAACAAATGATACTCACTGATTGCTCGATATTCTAGAATCAAATTGCTTGCCCATCTATTCTCTTAAGTTCGTTGGAACTCTGGAAAAATGAAATCAAATTAATGTAGAAAAGTAGTAGTCAGCTTTGAAAAAACAAAATATGGCAATTGCGTTATTTTCTGATAATTAACGACATATTCTCTAAAGAGAATGAATGGTCACATGGTCGAGCCTCGGCACGGAACAAACTAGTTAGAAGGGCAGCCGAGTGGAAATCATTCATCGAAGCCAGGCTCTGTTACAATTTTTTTATTATTTTCACTAAAATGATTAAAATTCTCACCATTAGGATTACCTAGCACAATTTTGAATATAAATATCATCCGGTTTGGTGTCCCCACAAGTTGTTTATTCACAAGCGATTTGAGCAGCTTATTCTGCCATTCTCAAGTACTCAGAATATTGAGTTGATAGTGTCTGAATTCTTACTCCACTGATAGATGCACAGCTACCATTAAAAACATTCTAATCACTTAGGAATGCAAGTATAGGCTCCTGAAATCGCTTATGAATAAGAAATAAATAATTTGTCAGTAAACAAGAGCTGGGAGTGATTCATTTAATCTAAACTAACTATAATATTATAACTATAAAAATTATTAATATAGTACTTTTTATTTTATCGCTCCCCTATAGGCTGTAAGACAGAGTGGTGAATCCTTGTCCGAGGCGCGGGGTGGTAGCGGCTTTATCACAGTTTGGCCGTTATGTTTTTTTATTCAGGGCATCGAACCGTTGTCCTTTGTCGGAACAGTCCGGCCTTCTTAGTACTGTTCCGATCCTATCCCCAGTGAATCATAATTCTGTTTCGATTAAGATAACTAAAGACATCTCGGGGGGAGGGGGGCTTGTAAAACACTTACTTTCAGTTAAATTCAGGGAACTGAAAAAAATATTATAACGATATGCCTTGAAAGAAAATAAAACATAAGAACACTACTTTATATATGGAGAAATATCTTAAAATTCACATTGTGTAAAAAAATAATTTCCAAAAAAGTTTTTGAGTCCCTCCAAGTATCTTTTATTATTTTTTTTCATCACCAGTCAACGTTTCGCCTATTCAGGCATCTTCAGGCCTATATTATTATTCAGGGGTATATTATTTTTTAAAACCATTGTACCACTCGTCCGCTATTTTATACAGGACTTCACATAAGGTACATAAATACTTACTTTAAAAACTTGCAATAAAAATCCTTTCTATTAACAACGCCCTTCAAGACAATAAGCAATAATAACGTAGTGTTATCTCTGTAGATTATTGATGTGTACTATGATTCTATTGAAAAAAAATCATAGAGAGCTTTTTTTTTTTTTTTAAATTAATCGGTAACATAATGAAGAAATCCTCGTCAAAAACAAGATTATAATCAAAGTCTGGGAAAAATACTTTCTCGAAGATAGCCAATGAAATGTTACACTGAAATAAGCCTGTCGACGAATTCCAATATAATATTGCAATTCAACTGAGGGTTGAATGCGACCGTAAATTTTATTCAACGAGGAATTCATTGTTAGACGTCTATTTATGCATGAGTGGTTGAATTGATTGGGATATCAGCTTAGGTTGATAAAAGAGAGATTTTAGATTTTCATCGGATTTATTTATGGACGCCGTTTTGTTCGGATTAGTAATAATACAATCCTTACGTACGTTAGTACGTTTTAAGCAGCCAACAAGACGCTTTCATCCTTCAACCACCTAATACTAGGACCTGATAAATACACGCATAGTATCTCGAAACGTTTTCCAATAATTAATTCGATTAAAATAGTATTGATTTATTCATTGTACGATTTTTAATATAGGGGTTGACACAGGTACAACAAAACTTTATATAATGTGACCCATAACGAATCAATAGTAATAAACCAATTTCTTTCAAGTATTGGAACACCACGGTATTCTGTATGAAACCAGTTACATTACATACTGTATTTTATGAAATGAAATTACTCGCGCTATAAACTAAATACTATAGTTATTTTGATAATGAAAATATATCAATTGTTGTTTTTGACCTTAAGTTTTCGTCCTCTTCTTTCATTAACGCCTTATTGTCGTTAAGCGTTGAGGGCCAGCGGTGACACTCTAAACGGGTAATTAGTTCAAAACCTTGGGCCTTGACGACCCCAGCTAATAAGGAAGGCTGTAGCTAAGGATACATTTTTGAGGAAGGATGGAATGAAGGCAAGAGTACGATTATCCCTTAGAGGAAAGTCGAGGAGAGGCGAAATCAAGAGATCATGTGGCCCATAGGTTTCTGTAATAGATTAGCTCTCATTGGGAGCCTAAAAAAAATTTACTCACTAATCTGCTCAGTTGTTTTCCTAATTAAAAACCACATGAACTAATGAAATACAATATCGTCTTGGAAATTTTAGCTGTTTTGACAAATATTTAATTTTAATAAAATCCAACTTATCATCATTATTAGTTATCATTTACTATAAACTATCATAATGTATTTATTATTTTGATATCCCCTTTTGTATTGTATACTTTCAAAATAGTGCTGATTCATCTTTTCTTAGCTGTAAATATATTTAATTGAAAATAACTTATAATTCAATATGCATCGGTTTAAGAAAATTATTTTAATAATCTTAAATGTATAATAAGACGGTTGTGGATTATGTCATTATAAACTTATTAAAGGAAAACTGAAGGAATAATTATGCAAATTTATCCGAAAAAAATATAATTGCGACCCCACCCCTGAACTTCTTTGTATAAGTGTCATTGACAGCAATTTTAATGTCTGTTATTAATTAGATTATTTTATAATAATTATTAGCTTTGTTCACGTCTTAAACCTGTCAAGTTTTAAAATGAGTTATTGCAATTGCTTATAGCGTTTGAGCGTTTGCGCTCCACATTGAGCAGAATTCCTCTTTGGTCCCAGATAAAAAATACTGTCAAGGTTATTACCACAAAAGTTTACCTTTAAGCTCTTTCAATATCAGCTTTGCTTGGATTAACATTGTAGTACCCTAAATTTCACATTCAATCTTATCCCTATTTCACCTACTTATTTTCTCTTCGATTTCTATCTATTGTCTGTTTATGGCTAGTTATAAATTTGGGACCTCAAAGGTTTGCCGATAACCGCACCAGGTAATAGCGACTACTAGTTATAGGATTAGGATTATATTTCATTAAGGATGATCAACTGTAAAGCATCCTTAATAGCTTGTATTTTATGTAACATGAAAAGTAGTATTTTGTATGACATTACTAATTAGTTTAACTCTTTTATACTATAATCGTTACATTTTTCCTTTTGATATTAATAAAATTAATGTAGAAAAGAGCACTTTGATTTCCAAATGAATTTTTAGAATAATTTCATCAATTCGCTCTTGTTTACTTACTTAGTTCCTATTTAGTTGCTAATTTTAACAAATCATAGAATTCATGGAGCATCTTTAGACTTCAGCATAATTTTTTAATTGATTTAATAAGTTCAACATGCATGTTTTTAATTTGACTACTATCTGTGAGCTCATATTTATAATACAAGGAATTATGTCTATCATTTGTTTTGTTTTTTTATGCAGTTTCCTAACATGTCACATAAAATATTAAATCCGAACCCTGACTAATAAAAAACCTTCCTTTAATGGAGAAAAAGCGAAAAACGATAAAAATATAGAAAGTGTGCAAATCACTAAAAATATCCGATGATGATAATATTAAATTTAAAGGTCCTTGGCTTTACGATTGGAAAGCTATAAATTTGGGGGGGGGTATCTTTTGTATAGTTTATCGCTAAAGCGAAAGTTGTCAGTTTATTTTCGAGATTTAACCAAACTTAAGCCGTGAAAATTCATTCAATACCAATAATTGCCAATCATTGGCATAGAATTAGAAAGTAAATGACTCACTAGCTTTAGAAAATATCATACTGTAGCAATTAATTTTTTGTCATGTTAATGTTTATGGTTTAAATTAATGGCTTGGGTTATACTTTTCCAGAAAAACACGTTTCAGCTCATTGTGGTCATTCATTTTATAGAAATTCAAAAACATTGCCACTCTTTCATTGCCTTACAAATTTACTATCAACTTCTACTCTCTTATTCTAAGACATTATTTTCCAATCGTTCGCCTCAACATATTTTGTTAGGCTTTGATAGTGAACTGAGATTTCTCTACATTTATGTACAATGATAACAAATGAGTTAATACATCATTCAATTCCTTCTCATTAGGTTTTATAATTGGTTGATAATTAAATACTTAAAATTTCGAGGAAAATCAAGCAAAGTAAAAAACTTTTATAATGTTAATGTAGAGTAAATTACTGTATCTTCTCCAATAGTACAATCTATATGTTCAGTTAGCCAGCAATATATATGCACATAAGACATTATAATTACTAGAATATATGTTTCTAAGAATACAAATCTATTAAAAGAATATATAGTTTCAATATATCTTTTTTTGTAGTATCGAATTTTGTTTATTAGAGTGCTACTCAGTGGGGGCATTTTTGAGAAAAATACAAATTATAAATGTTTGTTTAGTGAATATAGTTGTGCATATCTATAATTTTATTTATGTAGTCCATGTCTCCTGTTATCCTTAAGAAGTGGTTTGAGAGAACTTTCTTCGTTTTTCAAAGAAAATAGTAACAAGCAACACATCATTGGTTAGATAAACTGTTTGAATATTAAGATAAACCCTTAAATTTAATTTACTATTTAAACTTTATTTTTTTATATTTAAAATATGTAGCGAGATATTTTGTTTATAGTATATAATACCTTTGATTTAAAACATTGCGTACTATTTTGTACTGCCTATGAAATAGCACGATATTTTTATAGTTTTATTCCGGTATATTATAGACACATGAGTTACTCCACTCGTTTGAGATACGAGTTGGGCGCTGCCTTTGATTGGGATGTTAGTTTTGTTAACTCCACCACCTCGGGCTCACAACATAACTTTCTTAGACGATTGGGTCCTCCAAGGTCGGGCATACATCACAGTAGTCGAGGCTATTTTTTACAGATAACAATCTACTTTTTATATTCAATATCTCTGTATAAATAAATTCTAGTCTTTATGGTCTAATTAAGATATAATGAAATATTGGATTGCGAGTTGATTTATGCCTCTATTAGTGGTTTATTTTATATATGTTTTATTAGACAGTAATATTGTGTTTTTCAAAAGAAAAACTGTCTATGTTTTGAACGATTTGTGCATTAATGTAAATTTCAATACACTCGACTGTCCTTTTTTATAAGTTTTATTCTTTACATGATACGCAATTTTTCTTAGAAATAAAAAAGTAAAATAATAAATGCTGCTATAGGGCATTGAGACCGTAAACAAATGTTTACCTGTATTTTGAACTACAAGCGTAACTCCAAACACCCCTTTAATCTCATATGTAGCAATCTTTTTTGTCCTTAGAGGACTAAATCCCAAAGCAATAAACACTATTCTGTGTGACAGCGATTGTCATGTGAATCATTGTTGTTATCGATATCTATAAATCACATTTTGGTTATTAGGTCTACATCACTGGATTGCGTAATCCTATTGGACTTTAATAAACTTTAAAGCAAAAAGTACTTTGCCAACATTCGCAACATTTACTCGAGGATTCTCTTGTTTGGTGCTCACCACATTTCATTCTCACTTATTTCCAAACCTAGGTTATAATAGCTGGAGTGTTTTGTTTTCTGATAGCATTTAATTAAGAAATAGGTGTGCTCGCCTTATTTGTTCAAACGTACAGCTACATTTCCCCCCCTTTTCCCAAGCAGTCTGTTACTGAACTGTCAGGCAGGTCGTTAAGATAACAAAGCCGAAGAAGGCTATCGATGGATGCCCCACGTGTGAGGATAGATAAGGCGCCCTAATGAGCATCTAGCTGCAGACATCGCTGGGGGCCCTGACAGTTCCTTTCGTAACACTAATGCCGGCCGTGGCTGCATCTGAGGACTACCGAGAGCTTCTTCATTCTGTGCTCATTAGCATCTTGGATGTCGTTAGTCGAGGCACCTTGATGCGCTCTCACACGTGAGCTAACATGGCGATGGGTCACATCAGATTTGTGACTCTTGTGCAAGGATCTTACTCAACTGACATCCCATAATCCACTCTTATTAGATTTAGAAAGTCCTACTTCATATTAATTAGTTAGTATTAGGATTATATTAAATAATAATTCAAACGTTCCAATCCGAATTTCTCAGAATTATTAAAGCCAACAGCCCCTTCTAATGTACATATTGGTCCGTTAGATTTGTCTTAGTGACAAATTTCCTTGGATCATTCCTTTTTCAAACCATTTCTCATCACCCTCCTTACATCTACAGTATTTTACAGTTCAAATCCAAATACTCCCGGAACACAAGATCCTGTATTTCCGACCTTTATTTTCCTGCCCATCGCTCACTCGCTCCACTACACTCTGGAATACTCTACCTCCTAATATGCAATACTTGATTCTCACTAACCTATAACATCCTCCTATTCCAACACGTCCTCACCACTCTGGCAGACGCTTGTTAGCTGGTATGTCGTTTTTTTCTGTTTCTTTTTTATCAATCAGCCTAATGGTTTTAATATATTGTTGTTACTGAGATTTAATTTGCTAAATGCATTTCAATAATCTTATGTTAATATTACTACTATTTATTTTCTTACACAGGCTCACACTTTATTTGACAATGTCAGATATTTTTATTTGCCAGAAATAAACCTGTTATCTAAGCACTATTGTTATTTATTAATAATATTTAAGTACTGTTGTTACTTTGCACAAACGCACCCCTTCACAATGATCTCAATGTTGCTGCACCACTTGGTCTTAAAACCTCAAGATTTACCATATTCCATAAAATCATATCAGCTGATCCAGATCCTATTATCAACTTCTCTTTATTCTCTAATCCTCCTCGTCGCCTAAAACAGTGGTGGCCTTGCGATCTATAGAAAATAGCAACAACCCCATTATAGCGATTCCTCCACCAGCTTCACTGGTGTAATCCTTGAGGACATCGGTTCCTGTGTAGATTTGCGAATCGCATGAATGTTTCTATGTGTGAACTGTATATATCGAGTTTGCGGAACTGTGTTTAAGATATGAATGAGCTCTTACATGAATGAAAGACATCACTATTGTGAATACTGTATAATCTCCTGTCAGTGGCAAGGGTATCTAATTTTCACAAGTTTCCTTTTCCAATAAATGTACGGTATAAAATCTTCAAATTGTTTTAATAAAATCTACCTTTAAACGAGTGTCAAAACAATTTTAAGAGTTTATTGCAAAAGAGCTCTATCCAGTTGTACTCTTTGTTTGTATATTTATATTAAATATTTTATAAAAGTAAAAAAATAAATACGCTAAGAAAGTCATAAATATAGTAAAAACAACGATGATACAAATGAAAACTCTCATTACTCGTTCAACAGATTTGTTGAATCTAACATTTAAAAATATTTAATAGTTGGTTTAATATTTATAATATCCTCTCTTCAAGTATCTGACTCCTAACACTCTCAAAACGCTCCAGCAATTTCAGAACAGAGTTCTCCGCACCTCCCTCAAACATACCCCGTTCGACCGAATGAAGGCAGACGAGATGCATAAAAAATTTGAAGTGCTCACCATTCAAGATTTCATCAAGAGAAAACACATCAAATTTTTCGACTCACTCCGACACAGCCACAACCCACTATTCTCCGACCTTCAACCACCACCAATGCCCGTCAGATGGAAGCACTGCTGGACCGCCGAAGCCTGGAGACAGATGGACGTGAAGATCTACACCCAGCCGAGAGATCGAGGCCGATCTCCGAAGCTACAAGACCCCATCTACCTGTTTAAGCTGGGTCGACCTTCCGGCCGAGAGGCCGACTTATTTCAGGCCCCTGCCGGGGCTGGCCAGGCTTGACCTGGCCGACTACAAACCCTTGCCTAGGTACCCCTAGGCTCCACTCTCGGTAGACTCTCACTACCTTCCCGATTCCACCCGCCTCCTTTAGGCATTCCACACCCTATATCCTTCTCATACATCCTTCAAATGGGGGACTCCCCTTAGTGAAAGGCACTCATTAGCCCAAAGTAATTTTCCCACATCCTATTTTATAAGTTTGAGAGCTAAGAAAAAAAAAAAAAAAAAAAAAAGGTTTAATATTTTGTAAGGTTCATGTAAATTGATCGTGACCCCGATATTAAAGTCCTTATTTCGACTTGATTTAAGTAAAATCCACCTCTGAACATTTTCGGTTTGGTTTTTACAATAATAGTCCGTTGTCACAAATACATCTCACATTAATACAATTATATTATAGCGACGTATTCCAATGGCAGACGAATAAACCTTGACCGATGCGTGTCATGTCTGCGCGGTACGAGCAGTATAAAGGTCAGTAAGCAGTAACTGTTAGATTGTGAAAACTAACCACAGTTCGAGAGTTGTTGAGTTAATAGCAATACGACATAGCTTCTCTCCATGACTTAGTGGTTGCTTAAATAGCATTTAAGTTGAAATAAGTGCTTATTTTTTAATGCGTTTAAAATATCTGCTTTAACGGTGGAGTTGCTGTGTCCCTCTACTTTATGTACGTTCAGCGCCCTTATTTAATTTAGCAGGAAGGATTTTTTTTATTGTATTTGTTGACAAAAAATAATGGACACTATTATGACTTTCCATGCAACTAACGGCTTTTTTACGGCCGTGGAAAAGATGCTAAAGTGATGCCAATAGAAATTATTATTATTGTAGTACAACAGAGCCCCAACACACATCACATATTAACAGTAAGTACTGCGAAATCTTTGAGTGGGTCCCTACCTAATTAAATATTATTAACTGTAGGAAAATGTTTTTAAATTACTAAATAAATGATTAATTGCCCTCCATTGTTTTATTTTTATCATTATTGGTCATGATTTTAATGACATTTGCAAGACTATTTTCAATTATAGCTTGAAAACACAAAATTAAAATGTCCGATTATTAATCAACACGTTTACTTAAATACGCTTCGATATATAAAACAGACTAAGCATTTTAATTACTGTATGAATGAGCGATTGAATGAAAATTGTAAATATGGTATGAATGAGAACATTTATTACAATTACTTATTTCCCAATAAGGAAGGTTGTAATTTTATCACAATAAAGTTTTATTTATATATATATAACATTTTTTTTAAACATTTGTTTTCTAGTCATTTAGTAATTTTCTAGTCATTGAGTAATAAAATAAAACCTGGCTCACGATTACCTGAATAGATTTTCAGACTCACACTGAGACTAAAACATAAGGAGTTTCGATTTTGCAAAAACAACTCTGAACAAATAAAATAAGACAAAAATCATAGGATTATTACTATTATTAATTACTCAAGTAAAAATTTGTATTTTTCCAAGCATCCTGAATGTCGTAATGAGAAGACGCGGTATTGAAAAAACTCCAGATCTAATGACACATTTGCAGTGTGCGTGGTGTAATTACGGAAGGTAATTACTCTGTAATTATTTTATAATGATCTCCTTGGCTCCGCGATTATGCGGCCTGTTTTTATTTAATTTATGAAGTGAGTATTTTTTTTTCTGTTAGCTTTTTACGGTTTATGTACTTGGTCGTTCCTTGGTAACTGCTGTGAGAAAGGTCTTGGCGAAAACACCGAGTGATCATCCGGGATATTTACTTAGTTGCAAATTGGTTTTCTGTCCTTGCTTACTGCTAGAACATTAGTGACTAGACCATGTATAAATAAATACTTATGGCTTAAATAGGCAAGGGGTGTGTCTAGATTACGGGCCGGTACCTAGGCATGCTGCGACCCATGTTGGATTTAAATAAATTTAAATATTGAAGGAAGAAAGCCGGAGTGGATCCTTTAATCCCTCTTTAATGGCATTTAAAAGATTCATTGGACTCCTTGGAGGAAGACCCCTAGCTTTGTTCGGTTTGACTCCTTAGTTTTACCATATTAGAGGAGATTACATAGAATGACGCAAAGTTAAAATTTATAGCTCATCATTCCTCCATTGCCTCTTGTTATGATTTTTTCTTTACTTGTGGTCTGATGAGTTGGTTTCCTGTGGTGTGCTTTTAACAGTTGATCACTTACTGACCGATTGCGTTGCACATTAACCATACTTTGCAAGAGCTAATCAAAACGTTGTAATATTAATGAGACCTTTTAGTAAGGTTGAGGAAGGCAGTGAATGAATGACCCCAATGAAATCAACTGTAAGAAGCCCCTTTGTACGCTTGGAAAACAAAACAATGAAAACACTAAACTGCTTGATTGATTCGTCTAAAATAATAGACCTGTTAAGTAACCTAAAAATACTGGCAACCTTATGGAAACTGGTAAGGAGATGAAAGAAAACAACGAAGTAGAAAATCAAATAATTATTCTGTAGAGAAAGATCGATTCGCAACAAATGATAGTAACAAATAGGCATGAATGACATGCGGGAATGAACATTCATGGTATGTTTATGGTGGCCTTGATCACCTTTTAGCGAATGGTATAGCAGTTTTAGTCTTTGGCTCATTCAATGTTTGTCTTTAAAGTGTGTGGGCTCCACTTGAGAAGGAGAAATAATCCAAAAACGTACGATAAAATAACAGAAGTCTACAATATAACCTGAAGAAATTTAGTGGAGACAGAAGACTCTGCGACGAAAGAAGAATAACGGAATCAATGACCTCATTGATATTGCCAAACCCACACCCCTGCCGGTACCATAATAATAATTGAAAAAAAAACTAGATTTATGAGACATTATTTACTAAACAGCCACCGAATGTTTCTACATAATGTCTGTTCGATTTAATTTAACCATACCGGCAAGGCTTGACCATAAAATGAAACAAGGAGAGAAGGCAACTAAAATGTTTTATTGAGGAGAGCCGTAGCTGGACAGCTGGGGAGACAGTGGTTCATTATTTCCGCTAGGACATCGTTAGGTCGCCCGCAAATGATACAGGGCAACGTCTCGATTGGAACTGGACTCAAACCTACCCAAATTGCATCTGTTGCGTAACGTTACATCAATAACGGTGATATCCAAATATAATAACTTTAAGTATCTATTATTTTTTTTTTGAGATTAACTCAATACTTGCAATCCATCGAAGACAGGTTGTGCGAGAAAGACATATATTTATAGAAACACATCTTACCAACGTGGCTTATTGTTATTATTTGATTTAAGAATCTACAAATCGTAAAACTTGTGCCTTTTAGTATGCACCATAGCCTAGTTCATCATTTAATCAACACCATTTAGGTAATTCAACTCATCTATCTAATTTTACTTAGATTTACAAATCACTTCTCGGAATAAACTCAATATGAGTTCATTCATCCGTTCCAAAAATATACAAAAATACACTAAGATACTGCGCGAAATTCATAACGGAGCATAAAGAAACAGATACCTTAAGATGTTTACTTAAATACGGTTCCATATATAACAGAAACATATCTATTTTTTTAATACTAACCGTTCTAATTAAGTAATGAGCAATTGTTTCATCAATGACATAGTTGAAGGCCTGAATACGACATTATTTGACATGTACTCCATAAAAAGCTTCACTAACTTTTACCTTCAGTCTTTTGTTACCTGTTACGTAACTCACTTATAATAGCTCTTGCCTATTGCGCACGAGGAGGTGTAGAACAAAGGGTGCTTAAGTTATAGCAACCGAAAAAGGCCCACAATGGGTTTGAACTATTTGGATTATTGAGGATGTGTTGACACTTATTGACGCCATTGTCCAAGTGTCAGCACTGACTAGAGATGACAATGACAACAATTACGCTCGGTACATGTTTATTCATCTTTACACCGTGGGCTTAAAGTCTTGATTATTTTCACTACATTATTTTGTCTTTGATTCTATATTGGTAATTGTAATCGGTATAATATATATTTCAGCTTGAGTTACATGTTCAAAAAAAAAATTGTTGGGAATCTTTTTTGTTTTGTTTTTTCTGACATTAGCATCTTACCCAGAGGAGTTTCAAAACTTCCCAGATTGGTGGCTCAAGGAGGTTCATTATATACACTCGTAATGACTAGTAATTCCGCATTTTTTTAAACGTATATTGTAATTAGGTAATGTAAATATAATTTACTCTTAGCTTTAACTGAAATGAAAAAAAATTATGAAAGTATGGTCTATATAAAAATAAATAGGAGTGTTACTTAGGTTCGTTTCTGGAACTAAAATTGGAAATATAAAATTTCCTCATTATGAAAGGGCATGAAAAATACAGTTCACATAAAATTAGGCATTAATAAAGGGAATATTTAATGATTTATAAATAATTTTTATATCGTGTCGAGTAACAAATCTAATCACATTCACAGTTATTTTGATGAAACGTCCTATGAAAAATAACTAAGTAAGTTAATTATAGTTTTTTGGAAGGATGGGAGTGTTATTTCGCCTGGAGGAGCGGTGCAGCCTTAACGAGTTCCCTGGTCATCAATTGCTCAAGATCCAAGGAGAAAGCGTGGCATCGAAGAAGATTCTCCAACAGAGGACAATGGGAAAAGTCATCAGTCATCCTAGGAAACAAAAGAAACCGGGAAAGACATTCTTTGGCAAAAACGAGCTAAACACCGTAAAAAAAAAAAAAAAAATTATCCAAAACAACTTTACACTTTCCAATACGGCTGGGCATTATTTAAACACTTCCCCTGGGACAGGTGTTTTTAGTGTATTTTTTATCCTTGGCGTCATTAAATTTGCCAAGCCTTTGAATAACATAGGTCAGAACTTTCGGTTTAGTAAGAGATTTACTTGTACTTTTACAATAGTATATTTGTAATGGAAGTTTTATAAATATATATATTATGGAGTGATTTTATTTTTTTCCAAGTAAATCTAACATAATTAATTAGTTATCTTTTCATTGATAAATCATCCTGTCGGTCACTGTTTCACCTATTCAGGCATCATCAGGACTACAATTTAGAACAAGATAAGTAGATTTTATTTATCAGCCCAATAAGGTAATAAAATAAGTACTATTCAATAATACTTATATATAAAATAATAGCGGAAAATAATAAAAAGGGTGTAACAACACTACTGTGAAAGATACTAATCAATTCAATTTTTATTAGTTTATTGTTGCGTATACTCTGTGTTTTAACAGTAGCATGCAGAATTGATGTACTATCTACTAAAATTTACCATACGGTAACGTGAACAATTAGGTATTCACAACAGTGAATTAATACAAAATTGTATCTTGCTCTAAATTGTCCTGAAGTTGCAGGATTAGTCGAAAAGTTGACTGAGAGGACGGAATATCAATCTTTGTTATACTTTGCGAAGGCTGACTTCTTAAATATAATTCCTGCTGCTTATAGTTAAATTAATTAGTGACATATACAAGAAAAAGAAGGTTTCACTCATTTTCGTTAATTTGCTCTTTTGGTGATGACCGCCGGTAATTTTAATTTCTGATTGTTCCTATAAAGTGTAGCAAATAAAATACATTTCTTTTCACCACTAACAATGCCATAACTCTATTAAATATTAAATACCCAGGACCTACTTTCAACAGTCGAAAAATTGTTGTCACTTGAGCTCTATTTTAAAAATAAAGAAATAATAAAAAAGCTTTTTTCTAGTTTTTAAGACTTTACTCTATTTCAGAACAGTTTTTCGTCATACCTTCAGTGCTATTTCAACAAATCAAGTGATATTGTGGCAAATGGAGTGTTATCCGTACAAATCGAGTGATATTGCGGCAAATAGAGTGTTATCCGTACATATCAAGTGATATTGCGGCAAATGGAGTGTTATCCGTACATATCAAGTGATATTGTGGCAAATGGAGTGTTATCCGGACAAATCGAGTGATAACCGATTCTCGTTTATGCTCTTGGAGTTATTATTAGTGGAAATAAAACTCACCTCATAATTTTGCTGCTTAACATAGTCATACTTTTGCTGCCCATACTTACCATGATGTTGACTAGGTCCGGGCATTCTTAATATGGAATTGAGCCCGCATCTCTTTCACTTCCTTGTATTGGCATGACATGATAGCCGCTTTCTAACCCCTTGACACCCCTGAGAGCCCTGACAAGCTACATTGGACGGTACTCGAAGAAATTACGCGATCGTGGCCAGGCAGTGGGTGTGGACCACCATTAAGGGTCGATACTCATGTCTTCGCCCACTCAATGCACCTCATCGGCGTCTCTTCAGAGTAAGTCCTCATCCGATTTTTTATCACCTTTTTCGGCTTTCGTTTAATGTATCACTAAGGTTTTTTTTTTTTCATCATGATACTTACTAGCCTGTCATTTCCATAAGCCACGCCTCAGTGGGCGATTTCATTGTAAAACCTTTACTAGTTATCTCACCGTCACATACAGAGCCTATACATAACTCATTACGTGTGACTAATATTTTATGATAACTTTGAATCAACAGAACTTTTAATTTCAGAAATTGGGATAAAATATTGGTGTTATTGGTATATTGTTTTATTTCATTTAGATGTTTATTGTACAAGGGCCGTTTACTCTCTCACCTACTCGACGATCAACCAGTGCCAGCTTGATTGGGATTGTGAAGTTGGATGAAGGGGGATGACTGTAGGGGAGCTGATAACACGTTTTCCCGCTTGAAGCTGCATGAGCCGGACCCGTCCGTAGCGGATAGATTGATGCGTGGAGCCGTAAACCCAATGACGCCCTAGTTTCCGTTTATGTTTTACTATCTATACTGTTGTTACCGTGCTGTATGTATAATCATTTTTTTCATTTTTCATTTTTTCATTTCAGAGATCGAAGCGAGCGAGGCTTGCCAATGGTTGAGGGCTGCCGGCTTCCCCCAGTATGCTCAGATGTACGAAGGTAAGTACAAAAAAAATGACTGCTTACAGTAATTTTCCTTACTTTAAAGGCATTATCCATCTTTCCTGTTCTCACCTGAAATATACTCCAAATATTTATAAACACGTATCAGAAAATTGATACTATTATACTGTTATAGTGTGATACTGCTGTAGAGTCATGTTGTTGAAGAAGTCATTTTAACGATCATAATTTAATTGATGATGAAATGTCTATGAGATAGCTGTTCATGAATTTGTTGCGAATACCCCACACCGACCTAATACAAATATGATGTATCTTCTCTAAATCTGTTGTAAAATATACAAAACGGGACGCCAATAAATAAATACAAAATATAAAGTATATAGTCAAGCTGACAATTTCTGAACAATAAAATGTTTACAGCAGCTTAAAAAATATATATAATAATATGAAACATTTTCTCTCTTATGAAATACTGAGACTAGATCCTTCATCTGAATACATTTTTCAGACCTCTCATATCCGTGTTTTTTTGGAAAAGGGTCATGTTATTATTTAGTCCGTGTGGGCCCTCTTACATAGGTGACATAAACCCTTATGAGGCCCGTAAGAGTCTTATATTTTCATGATCTGCTGAAGAAACTCAATGCTCACAATAATTAGGTTCATAGGATTTAGCGGTAGTAAGAGTCCGAAATGTTTTCGAATGAGTAGTACAGTAATTTTCCTTATTTCAAAGGCAATCCCCATCTTTCCTGTTCTCACCTGAAATATACATCAAATATTTATGAACACGCATGGGAAATTTGATACTATTAGAGTTAAAGCGTTAATCTTAGAAATTGCAATTGTAGATTCAAGACATAGCATCCCTCATTGAAACATCAAGTACCTCTCTTAAGTAGCTTGCAGCCCATTTGACATGTGTCGCGTAGCGGTAAATGTGAAAAGGTAGAGCGTAAGTGTGATTGTGCTAGAATGAGAAGTGGCAGCCTAGATGCCACGTAGTCGATAGCCTTTCAAATGGCGCCCGGCACAATGCATGTCCGAGTGAGCTGTTCAATCTTTGTGGCGCCACCTTGTTATAAGTTTTAGTAATGTCACCAGCATGACCCACCCAAAGGCCGCAACTTCATAAGTATGAAGTCAAAAATAATTCTCAAGCAATCAGTGTAACCTTTTCAGTTCCGTTCCTTTCTCTCTTTTTTTCTCTCTCTGGCAATTGAATTTGTTTTATACTTTCTTGGGAAGTGAAAGGTATTTCCGCTGTGAAAGATGCTTTGGATTTTCCAACAAAAAACTCGAAGTGCTTTGAACTAACATTCATTTTATCTACTTTGTTGTATTTACATATAATGTACACATACATAGAGCACATCGTATATATATATATATATATATATATATATATATATATATGCCTCTTTTACATTAAGAATAATATTATACTAATTAAGAAAACATAATTAAAGCTATATTTTATATTTACAAACTAGTTTATATAAAATTATTGATTAATTTTAAGTTAAATAAAAGAACTACCATTCTTCTTCTACATTATAACCATTAAAGAACTACAAAAGACCTTTTTGTTTTTGCGAAGTTCATGGTACCTTGGAGATACTAAATAAGAACATTATTTTTTATTGAGAGATGGGATGTCCTTCGAAGTAGTCTGTACAGTTGTCCAAAGCGTCTGTTTAGTTCTTGTCTTCTTAGCCTCGTGTGTGGGTTCCATGTCAGTCTTTTGTCAAGATGGAAGCCTAAATACCTTACTGTCTCAGACACAGGGAGAGGAATCGAATTTTAAAAAACTAGCGGACAGGACTTGCGGCAGAGGGTAAAGGTTATGTAGGAACATTTTCCTTCATTGACCTTGATTCGCCATTGGTTGCACCAATCCTCAATCTCATCAAGGGGTTTTTGAAGGTGTTAGGATGCTATATCGGGGTCTAAATGGGTTGATAGGACTGCAGTGTCATCTGCAAATGTTGCCAAGAAGGTATTGGTGATGGAGGGGACATCAGGTGTATAGGTTATAGAGGATGGGGCCCAGGACACTGCCCTGTGGAACTCCTGATTTTATGGGATAGTAGTTAGAATATTCTAAACCACAGTGGACTTGGAAGAAGTGGTTTAAAAGGTAGGACTGTAGGATGAGGAAAAGGGTCTGCGAAAGTAATTAGAGATAAATACCCTCCGACTTCAAAAGGGGATTCATTCATTCCCGATGAGCTCCGTATCATATGAAATCCAAACTCTCTTTATTTGTACACGATCCAAGCAATCATACTGTATTTATTGACAGTAAAGTTACGGAATTGATGTACATAAAATCACTACCTGATGAAAAAGAAGACTTTGAGGACCCCTAAAATCTTTCTTGTGAGAAGAGGTACCTCTCGAAATCATTTATGTTACAAACATTTTGTTTTCAAAGAAATTAAGTTGTTGAAATGCACTAACAAAATTGTTACTCATTCGTTATTCAATGTTTATACATTATAATTAGAATGAATAGCAAGACCTCCTGTAATATGAATATAAACTACGTGGATACATAATATTTTCATTGATTATAGCAATGGCTCAAGGACACAAAGCACTTGAGTAAACAACGTCAACGTATAAAAAACGTGTAGGAACTCCCATGTTTTTCTAGCGTCAAGACATAATTAAAGTTGCGTAACATTCCTAGTCCTTATTTATTTCATTTGATTAAATGAGCTGGTAGTGTGTGAGAATATATGTATATGTATAGTTGTATATTTATTGTACCAATATTGATGTATTGTCAAGGAATATACGTATTATTTTATTATATATTTTTTATTAGGTCATTAAAAGTTATCATTTCATTGTCAGTTGAAAGATTGATTTGTTACAAACTAGAATTAGAAACTTAGAAATTTGGGCAGCCTTCCTTTAGCTCCTCAATAACTTTGTTGCCACCTTCAATATTATTGGTATGACTATTTGGCTAAACATGAAAAAAGTATAAATGACAATTTTCGATAAAACCTCTGTCGATTAACGGAAACCTGATCTGCGGAGGAAGATTTGCGTGCCACCGGCCACCTCCGGTGAATTGGCCATTAACTGTTCTGTCCTGCCTATCTCCGATTAGCCTCAACAATTGGTGGATTGCTTCCCTTTCCACATTTATCGATTCCCTGTCTCGATTGGTCTGTCGCTGAAATAGACTTGGTCACTTAGCGTATCCTCTCAGCGCTACTTCCGATATGGGTGGCGAAACTCTTAGGGAGAGCGTTTTGAAACAAATAGAAAGAATATTTTTCGGTGAAGCCAACGCTTTATAAAATATTCATTGCCGAGTCAAATGAGAGTTCTAATTTCAAAAATTTTCTTAGTCGTCTGACTCTCTTTGCCACAGCGCTGTCTGTGCTCGTTCAAAGTAACGAAACGGTTCGATCAATCGGAAGTTTTAAACATTCCATCACATTAGCAACTACGATGAGGCTTTATTTAGGATACATTAACGAAAAGCATACAAATAATAACTGAAAGTGAAAAAACAAACCGGCAACCTTCTTCTCGGGGGCTCACCAATCTCCCAGCTGAGCTACCATGCACGAATTAACTACATTTCTAACATGAATCCTACCTGGCTAAACTTTTACTAAGCAATGTATTTGGTAGATACTGTTGCTCTCTGCAGTAGCAGGTACGAAACTGCACGGCAGCGTTTACTAGCGAAAGCCCTCATTAAAAGAGGTATATTACTTGAAGAAAAAGGAGAGTTTCATTACAACAATTTCATCAAAAATCATGGAATAAAATGCGAAGTTTCCGGAGCTTTGGTCGACTAGTTTCGTTCAAGTTCTAGTGTAAGGGTTGCTAATATCTCTGCGTATATAAACTTGAAATGGCGCTGTGGTCGGGTCTCCGCTGCTTGGTCAGACACATGACTTCCGGATGAGTTAAGTACCTTAGAGCCCTCAGAGTACACGACCATTGCTATCAGATAATTCCTGTCGAGCTGCCAATCCAACAGACATGGGATAAAGGGTTGTACCGGACGGTGCCTGCCCGTCTGAGGGTTCCGCGCTGTTCGGCGAGAACTGGTTCTGTCAAGTGTGCCTCCCCTTGCATAACAAACCCCTAGCTTGCGTAAAGTCTCAAAGAAGACACGGTTTTCGCGCAGGATTAGGCAGATACTTTCTCTGATCGAATTAGATGAGGCTGTGGCGATCTCAGGGTCACCGCTATCTCTGCCGGGCTATTACGGCAGAGTTACGTGAGATTAGTCTCCTGATAAAGCAAGCCACGAGGTGTTAGAAACCTTGTTGTTTGATGTATCTATCTGGAAATTATGCAAGCCTTTTTCTTTTCGTCGTGAAACACCGCCTCTGGATGGATAAATCTAACTCTTATATCCCGGAACATCGAATGACGGTGTGGTTCTCTGTAATTTATCCAAGATAAAGTCTTGGATGCGTAAATAGCTGTTTTATGATTAAATGCACCATCCTTAAACATTAATGATGTGATCGATTGCCATTTTCGGCTTCATCCTTTTATATATTGGTTCTCAAAGTTTATTTATAAAAGGTTATTGTTGTTCAACTGTCCTGGGCCATGGGTGCCTATCCTGTCTTCATCATCAACTTTATAGTGATTTTCTCTTTTTCATTTGGTCTACCATCATTATTTTCTACGTCTTTCTTCCTTCTTTCATTTTCCGTCTATGCCCTGTCGCCTTTCATTTTATCATATGTTCTTCGTGAGCCTCCCTTCTGCTTTCTTCTTCCCATGTAATGAAATTTCTTTTTATTTTTTTTTTTTTATTAATAACCCAATAACCTCCTCTATATCATTTTCCTTTGTCATCCATTCCTAAAATTTCACCAGTTTCTTAACTTCCCCTACATTAATCCTAAAGATTCCGAATTGGCATCTGTATATGGTATAATTGTCATATTGACAGTCTTATAGTACACTCTTTCACATAATTGTGGCAAAGCTAGTGGAAAATTAAATTACTTAATATAATGGTTTTGCTTGCTTTTAACTGTATTATGACTTTACTTTTACTGGCTAAATGTTTTTTTTTCATCATTGACAAACTTAAATGGACCATTTCCAAATATTAATAAAATGCATATATACGCACAATTCGCACGGTGTAATAATGCAAGTATACGTTTATACTATTTGTTCATTTTTTATCGTATTCTTTTCCAATAAGTATCCGGTGTCATTATAGTCAGTAACACTACAGAACAGCTTCTATACGGCCAAAAAAAGAGAAAAAAATAAATTATAATTTTACCAGGAACAAAAGCGTTTTTCAGGATTTAAAGGAGATTTTAAACTTTCATGTAAAATGTTTAAAAGCCTTGATCACAGGTTTGTATGCTCAATTAATTTCATCATGTGGTTGATATTTATCTTGATTACGTGAAGTTTCTTGGTTCAAATCTCCAGTGAATTTTGTTTTCACAGAGGTATCAGAAGTGAGTGACGCCATCTTTATTCCGTTGTGGTTCCAATTTCTGGTTATCTCCTTTTGATTTTATAGAACGGAGCGGTAATTTGATGTTTTATACAAGGCAGGAACGTTCTCATTAGTGGCTCTGTGAAGACAAACGGAATAGTGGGAAAGAAGCTACAAACAGAAGTAATTGGCCATATTTCCCACGGCAGCTCAGATCTCTCTGAAGCGATGCCCGGTCATTACTAAAGAAGAAAATATTTTACTTTGATTCTGAGATGTTATCATAATGATTCCTGCTTTAAAAAAAATAAAGAGTGTATACAAAGAAATACATTTTTCAAACCAGAAAAATTAATAAGAGAAAATGTTTTTTTGATACCTGTCACAATTTACATTCAATCATCAAAACATAGGATATAACTTTTTATTCGGAAAAATCCATATTTCATCACATAATGTAAGTATTCTGGTTTACGAAATGGAATAAACAAATACATAGCTTAAAAAAATTTCAAGAAACGGGTGCTGGCCTACAGATAAGCTCCCTATTTGCCTTAAGTTGTAAATAAACGCGTCAACGAGAGACAAATAATAAGATATAAATAATAATAAAAGTGGTTACTTGTGTGTTCAAAAATAATTTCGAATGCAGCGTTAACAGTCAATTCTCAAGAGTATTATTTTTTGTTATATAAATCGCTTAGTTTTCAACACCTTCAAAAACTGTTCTCTGATTCGGCTATCGAGATCCTGATCTCCCATAAATGCTCCGAAAAACCCTTTCTTATCCAACACCTACAACCCTGCCCATTTCTGAGCATAATTTCGTGCCGTTGTTTCCGCTGTATAACTGTTATTTTCTAGTTGCCTAACAATGGCAAAACAGCGCCTTTTGTAACCTTATCGCATTTAGAGATAGTGTAGAAACCTGTACACCAAAGGGGAAAGCTGATAGTGGCTACAATTTCGGTCGAATTCAATTTCACCCCGCTGTTCTGTGGTCGACTGTATAACCTGGAGAGTTTTGTAACAGCATTGATAGGCTGCCAACCGATGCATAAAGCTCTTTTAGAATGTTTACCACATGGAAATAACTCTTGTAACGGTGGTGAACACGAAAATGACAACGGCATAATGAAACGATTTTATTCAGAAATGAATGATTAAGATCAACAATTACAGAAAAGTAGGTTTTTGCTGCTGCCTATGTCATCTTTCATGACCTAGTTATACAATGAACTTATTTATTATATACCAACCGTTTCTATCGTTCACTTATTTAAGTTTACATCTCAAAAGCTGGTCCCAACTTCAACTATAAAAACAAGATGCCATTACCGCAAAATGGCTTTCATTTGGTACACGATGGATCAATGTGGATGAAATAAGATCGTACAAACGTCATTATCCGTAATTCTATTAAAGAGATTTTTTTCTTAATTGTGCTTATTATTTTCAATGACGAAAACCTTCATGAAAAATCTTCACATAGGGAGGAAAAGTAGGCACGTGGGCTATTTTAGCGGGTTTTAGTCATCAGTGGGCATTAAAATTGATGTATATACTGTCGTCAGTATGATTGTAAAAGAAAACTGGTCGTAGAATCAATAAATTTGACCAGAAATATTTGACTTCACAATGTTAATCAGATTACATATCACACAAAAATTGCAAAAATAAAACATGTTTGTAAAAGCCTCTTTTTTTTTTCTATTTAGTAACTTATATATGTAAACTAATGAAAACGAAATAAGTGATAAATTCAAAAGGTGCGGGTTTAATTTTGTGTTGTTTCAACCATTCAGATTCATATTTTTAAGAAAGGATTAACGATCAATTAATTTAATGATCAAGCATACTTAATACTTGCCCTTGGATTATTTCTACAATGGATTGACCTGTGATGGCTTCATGAAGCTATCATGCTAGCTAGATAAATATAATTGTAAGAAACTGATTGTAGTATTATACAACTAATTAATAAATATTTATTGCACCTGGAGAAGACGAAAATGTATGAGAACTAACTCGAAATGAAGTTAACTTGAAAGTTTCTTTCGACCTTTCTTCAGCAGAAATAAATTCGATTAACCTTTTCGCTTACCGGGGATGTGGGAACCCAATTCTGTCGTTAAGTGAAAATTGACTACCCTGCCAACTTGGGTATAATCATAAATTTTTACATTTCAGAAAGGTAACATTCCTACCCAAGTTTCGTGATAACCTTGATGTTCATGAGTTCTAAATATTATTCTCCAATAGTTTTAAATAAATATAGCCTGTCTGTTCCCCTCTATTGGTTTCCTTCTCATTTTGTTTTCTTCAGCTGACTGTTTTGAAATCCGATGCTAATAAAATAAACCATACATATTATTTACTTTTAAATGTTTCTCCATCCATTTAACTCAGCTGAGACGAATCGAAGCGTTTTCTCGCTCAAGAGAGCTGTTGTTGAGCGAGGCCATTTATTGAACAGCTGTCACTGGAATCGTGCACTCAACTTCAAGATACTGTTCGGACCAGCCGCTGCAAGTGATTCTAAAGTGAGATACCTCATCGAGATGGTAACCTCGGACCTTCAGAACAATTAGTACGATGGAAGTTTTATTATTTAAGAGGGACTTGGGAAGACATAAACTATTTATTGAGGATTAACACTAATAAATTTTAATATTTATTATTAATTATGAACAACTCGGGTTACATTGTCCTATCACGACTCTTTCTTCTCTATGTAGACCCCCCACCCCCGGGGCAAAATACAACCAAATTATTTAAGACTCGTATTCTTCATCTGTTAACAGAAACAAGTACGAAATATACGGCGCAGAATTCACCACCACAGCCCTTCAAATGAATTAATTACATACATAAATAATTCAATTAAACTAGATTTACCCTCGCAATTAATTAATGTCCCCAAGGCATCATCAAATGTTTACTCGGCTGAAGTGCTGGAATATCCGTCAAATTGCCTAAATGGCTACACCTTCTCCATCATGATAGCGCTTGTAAAAATGAGTCAATTTTTATGATAGTTTAAACTAGGGTTTTACAATATCTCGAAACGTGCTACAGTTTTAATCAAATAACCCTTATCTAGAGAATAACCAATTTCTTGTTTTAAATGTATCCTTTCCCTAGGGGTTACCTCAATTCAATGTTATATTTCCCATTAATGGTGGTAATTAACAGTATTTTAAATAGATTCCAACAAACAAAATTTTAAAAATTAAGATTAAAGTTAATATAAAAATAACAGCGTTTTTTAAGTTCTAGCTCACTTCAATGTTCTGATATTTTCGATTTATTAAAGAGACACATTTCAGTGAGTTAATAAATAAAATGAAGTATTTTTGATTGAGATCACTGGTTAATTGTTTCCCCGGAAATGTCTACTGATATTATTTCTTCATTTTCTCCATCCTTTTTTTCGTTTATATAAAGTTCATAAAATACATTTTACCCAGTAACAAACACAAACAAGTGAGTCAACCGATGCTTCGATGAATTAGTTAATTAGGTTATGTTTGTCAACAGGTGAGCTGGCTACAAAATACAGACGGCTTGTTGGTTTTGAGAAAAAAAAGCAGCGAAACATTGAATATTGATAAAGCTGTAGACATGACGTCCTTTCGGAACGCTATCATTAGTACAATACAAATTAGCCGCTTAATCGTAGATCTAACAACAGACCCGATGAAAGAGAACGACAATAATAAAGCTTGAATAAAACAATAAGTGCTCACTTTCACCTAGGGCCCAATTAGACCCTGACTGATTAGGGGATGGGCGCCAGGATGACCACATCCTCTTGTCTTCGCTCCCTCCTGACCTCCATCTTCATCTTGTACTCTTGTAACTCCCATATTTCTTGCAACTATAGTGAGCTGCATAGTATTACTCTTGGGAGCATGTCGTATTAACATTACCTCTCTGGAGTAATCAATATCGGGGATAACTTGTGACATTGAATTAGCACATAAAATTAACATTTAATTTACACGATATTTACATTTATCACTTGTGACAAACAAGAACAAGTTCCTACATTTTCATAATACTTAATACTAAACACAGACAGACATAACTGCGTATACTTGATAAACATTGATTTACGTAAACAAAATTATTTGATGCTTAACAATATATAATTAAAATGTAATAGTTACGCTAGTAATAAAAAACTAAGTGGATGTCCCGGAAGTAGTTTAGAGCGTCCTATAATCGCGGCTTCTGACATGAACTAAATGCGAAACACTTATATGTAAGATAATCAATAATGATTTCCGTATTCAGTATTTTCTCACTAAGTAACAAACTCTAGTAACGCCTCTGCCACTACAAATGTCATTCTGCTAAAAACAACCAGAAATAAAATAAGCTTAGGGACTCACAGGGAGGAGTGCTCAGCTTGGAGAACGCTTGACAGGAGATCATGAAGTCCCGGATTTGAGTCCGGGGGTATTCATTATAGTTTTGGTTTAGGCTGGTATTATAAAAACGCTGCTTTTAAGATTAAGATCAAGTGTTTAACAAAAGCTGATAGCAGGTAAAGAATATGGACTTTTCAGAAAATTATAATGTATTTTCATGTTTGTTTAGAATTCCTGAATCTGATGTAGATAAACATTAGGGAATACATTTTACTCTATACAGCAATATTAAAAGCTATTCCAAAACTTATTATTCAATATTTTCAGTAAATGTTTCTCAAAGCCTTTGCCTTCGAATTTTAACGTAGGCCGACCTTTAGTCCTAAGAATTAGTTGTGACCTTTTTATTCTTTGAGGTTTTTCTGTTTGCTATTTTGAAACTTTTTAAGCTGTAAAATGAGTTCTTTACGAATTAATTTTCCAGACTAATAAAATTTCCCAACGTAAATCTTTTCATTTATTTTAGTAAATCTTTTTATTTATTTCATTTAAAGATTATTCCAACAAATAAAGTTTTTAAAATCAAGATTAGTGCTAATATAATAATAATCGCGCTTGTTAAAGTTGTTCTTGATGACTTCAATATTCTATTATCCTAGCTATTTACAACTTTTCCATTTATTAAAGAGACACTTAAACTGAGTGACCAGAGACAAAGGTGATTTAAAAAATAAAATAAAGTTTGTTTTTTTGAAATTACTGGGTAGTTTTTTCCCCAAAAATATCTTGTGATATATTTTAAATGATTTATCCGTCCTTTATTTCGTTTAAATAAATTTCATTTAAGTTGAATGAAATCTTTAACACTACAGGCCATGTATGATACTATTACTACAAGCCATACAATACAGGCACTAAGTTGTCACCGTAGTTGGTTGGTTGTTGGTGCCGATGGGTGTAGGGTTTTCTGTTGTTGCTGTTATTCATCAAATCATACCCTGGGTTTCTATACCAAATACAAGTAGCTACTCATTTTCCTTCACGAGGCTAAGTGAATCGTATCCAGGTACACTCCCTCGGTTTTAACGGTAAAGAGAACCTGAGTATTTATTCAGTTTTAAGGGGCGCAATGCTACGAAAATGATACGCAGATGGCTATCCCTTTTTTTTTAGAAGCTACTAACGTTCAGTTGTTATAGATAAGGTGGTGGAATTTTGGTAATTGAACGAAAATCATACATTTTATTATAAGACCGGAACATATGCTTAAATATGTTTCACTGACAGATACATTTCACATTCTTCCTGGAAAGGTTGGTTTATAAACTTCCTAAAGCAAGCAGCTATTATTTTAATATCCCACGTCTTTTCTAAGCATTCATAATTGCTTTAATATTTTCATTTCTTCTCAATCTGTATTTTTCCTTTGACTTTAGAATTCTTGATGTATTAATCATAATGGAAGTATGTGTATGCATCGATGTTCAACGGTTAATATCAAAATTATTTTGGGAGAAAATGGCGGGTTCATTCAACTCCTAAGCAACTATGTATTTATTATATAAATCTGGGCTCAGTTCCATCCAGAGCGTTTCTTACTTTATGTGCTTTTTCGACTCACTCTCTACATCATGTGTTTGCATTTATCTTTTTTCTGAATTCATAATTAATATCAATGGTTTAGAAGTTAAAAGTACATTCAACCGCCAAAAACAAAACGGCCTAACCACTGATCCTCGAATCTACTGCGCGTAATTCTTTTTTTTTTCCTGACTGAATCCAAACGAATGAACGTAACATTTGTAATCATATTATGACAAGATCGGGTATCGTTCCGTAAGATCTGACCTCCGCTTTAACAAAGTTAAACAATCAGTTGTAGATAAAAGGTGGTCTGATTTCACTCCCATACAAATTATCTGTTCCCTAACAGTTCGTTCATTAGACTGTAACAAGTCTCTTGACTCCTTTGTCTCTTTAACAATACTCTATTGGTTCAGGGGTTTGTCCTGTAGGTTTCCGATCGTAAAGTTATCTTCAGACATTGAAACAAAATTAGAGTGTTTTGTGCACGTGTGAGCTGAATAAAGAAAATATACCTTAAACAAAACAATCTATGAATAAATAACCTCAATTTATTGTAACTAGAAGTGGGAGTTCAAAATTTCGTATTAAGTAATTAACTGTTTAATTTAAAAATAAATGTTATTCCAGATAAAAATGGATGAGATCTGAAATAATAAACCTCTATTTGGGACAGGACTCGAAGACGTTAGTTTTGACAGTATCACCTGCTCTTTACGTTTACATGTTCCAGTTATTTTCCTGAAAATTGTTAATACCACAGTGGACTTACCCTCATCGACTGTGGATTAGTTCACCGTACTTTTTGCTAAATGCCATTCGCCCCTGCAGAAGCATTATATCAAAGATCTGTAGTTAAATCCACCGGACAAGGATTCGGAAGGGGAAATGATAAAAACATTTTTCTAGCTTCTCCTCTAAACCATCATTTAAATGACTGGAAATATTTTCAACGTCAAGCAATTCAATATCATTTATATTACCGAATGCGCCATTTTCTAATATATCCTATTATTAGTTAGTTAGTCTGAGAAGAGACTTTTCCCCTCTCTGATTAAAAATATATTCAATAATTTGTTAGTTGTTATTTTTTTTCAATTCAAAAATTTAGTCAACATAGATTATAAATGTTAAATCGTCACTCTGACGACTCTCGTCTGATTTTTCTGGAGTTTGTGACATCATCAAAAGAGATCAGAAGTTGCCTAGGCATAGACCCACAAAGGTCAGTTGGCAGAGCACCTGATTGGTTATAAGAGAGTTCATTGGTTCGAATCCCGTCCCTATCAATATATTTTTTTCTTTTGCCGATAATATGAATTGTTCACGTTTTTTATTTAATTAGATCGATGTCATGTTGATATAGTATCGATACCGTTATGAAAAATACAACAAATTTTCAAAAGAAGGCTTTACTGTTTCTCCAAAGGTATTTTTGTTTTTACATTGTTTAACATTCCGCCTCTTCAGGCATTCTCAGGACTGTGGATGATATAATATTTTCACATCTTTCATTTCCATTCTTGTAACAACTTACTCTGAACCGGTACACTCACGATATTTATAAAATAATTCTTTTAGAAACCGTGACGAGTAAAAGTCGTTTCCATCAGCCATGATATCGAGTAATACTGTGTTCTGTATTTATTTGGAGCTTGTCCGGTCGCCACGATGGGTGCTCTCTCGCATTACCCCTTGGCTCAAGCCGCCCACCTGGGATTAGTGATAACTGTACCGGTGTAGGCTGCCCTATGTGTACTACAGAAGCACTAATGACTACTTGATTACCTGGCCAACGACAGCCCACACCCCCGCAGTGTAGGCGGGACCGACACTGCACGTTATTAGCCCGCCCTGCTTGTCCAGGCTCCTTTGGCCGTGTACACTCCGGTGTGCGCCTGTGTCCGGGGGGGGGGGCACATTCCAGGGAGACGATGAAAAGTTTAATAGTTCTCTTTGAACGTTTTCTTTCTTGGATACAAGACAAAATCTTATTGCCGAGGACGGAAGAAGCATATGCAAGAATATATAATTATTCATCCAATCTTCATTTCATTCAAACATATACTAAAGTGCCCTGGATAACTGCTAGTTACAATTAAGGGGCATATAAGGACAAATTACTTATTTCAAATGTCAAAAAACAGTAACAAAAAATAAATATTTTAAAAAAACCTTGTAGTTTTTTTGTCAAGGAATATGCAAGGGAGTTTAACTAAAGAAAGATCCAGTATTACTTGTGTTCTTGTTAGTTAGACAGTAAAAATGTTTTTTTATTGCAAGTTTTAAAAAAAGTTTTGATTTTTTTTTCTTGGAGAAGTTGCTAATTCAGTATGCCTAAATGGAAGAGTGAAAATAAAGATTTTAAAAGACAATGCCTATCATAGTCCTGAGGAAGTATGACGTAGACTAGTGATGCAAAATCTTACTGGTGATGCTCTTAGAAGAATATCAAACATGGATGTTCAACTCAAGAAAAGTTACTGTCGAAAAAATAATAATGTAATTAATTTTTACAGACATAAATTAGCTTGTCTGTTTACTATATAGCAAGTTGTACAAATAATTGGATTCTTATTCATGTTTGCACAAACTTTTTGTGCGTCGAAGTAACAAGAAATTCCGAAGAGGTAGACATTTCTCCACGATTAAGGTCTCTCAACTCTTAGCTTACGAACTGTTTTGAATAAAATTAATTAATATTGATAATTAATGATTTGTGCTTTTGCTGGCTGATATTTTTAATATGAGTTATTTTAACTATATATACATAAACTTATTTTGGCACTATGGGCAATACTATCTTCATGTAACCAAATTTTATAATTAAATTGAAAAGAAATTCTCAATGTTTCAATAGAGATTTGAGAAAGGTATGACTAATATCGTTTCTGCTAACGTGCATTTCAATAATTTCTGTTAAACGATTAGACTTATAAAAGCCGTTTGTCTTGGAGCTCAGTCAAGAGAGGGAGTTGAACGTTTATTGAAGGAGTGAAAAAATTACAGACAGGAAGGAAGGAACCCTTCGCTACCAGGATGGCTAAGTTAATCTCAAGACAGCTAGAGAGCTAGAAACACAATTAACTTGAAACAATTACTCCTGGAGCCTTCCTAAAAATACAGTAGAGAATTCACCTCTCGTGGTGGGCCATTATTTCTTGGAGCTATTACCTACGGTGAAGGTTTATTTGTCTAGGCTTTATTAAACTTCCTCGAAAGTTTGAGTCTCTCTCGAAGAATAATTGAAAAATAAAATTAAAACCTAGGTACACACGACTTATTTTATATAAATATACACAATTAGCATATGAGACAAAAATAAAATATAGATTAAATTGGCTTTACACATCTTGGCGGAAAGAACGAGCCATGTGGAGAGATTTATTTTTTAACTACCCCCAAGTGAAATAAAAATCTTTTATTAAAAATTGTTCTTTATTTGTAAAATTTCAATTCTAATATCTAACATCGATAATTATGGTTTAAGATCTTATTCATACGTTATACACAATTCCACTCACTCAATATGTACAGTTCACACTCACACCAACAGCCATGCAGTACATGCAGCATCTGCCTATGAGCCTCCTTCTCTACAAGGATTACCCCAGTGAACCTGTTGCGAATCGGTTCCTCACTCTCCCACATCAACTAGACATTATTACCTAGAAACTTCATATAATAAAACTGTACAACTGAAACTACTCACCTGTGAGTGGCCTCTAATGTATATTACCTTAGAGCTCACTTTACAAAAAAATGTTCAGTATATTTTAACTGCTATTTGGAAATATAAACAATTTATCTCCTTACTTATAGTCACAGAAATGATCTATTAACCACCTATGGTAATGATTTTTTTTTACCCATTTTAGAATGACGATTCCATTGCGAATGGGTTGAAACAATGCTTACTGATAAATATTAGCACAATTACAATTTCTTCTTTTTTTTTTTAATTAGAGGCATACTATTTTTGCTTATTATCTCATTCATATCGAAAGTGACTGTCTGTGTTTGAGGGTTAAATTGTGTATTCATATTGTACCTATTCCAATTTTCAAACTAAAATATTGTTCATTATTTTTGGTAAAAAAATTTTCTGGGGTTGATGTCTTATTGAATAAAGGTGTCCTGAAAATTTTATTAATGAACTAATTTGCTTGTTTTTTTCCGGTTCTCGATACTCTCTGAACTCCCAGGCATGTAAATACGTATATTATTATGATGATTATTGTAAAATTCTGCAGAAAGTATACATTACTAGCAACAATCGAAGTCTTATTGACATGAAAATCTATTTAACTCAAGATGATTATGAAGGCGTTGATACTTTTTAGAGAGTGAATGGACGTCTTCTGTGGACCGTGCCTTCCGGTCCTCTTGCAACGGTACCTACGTAGCACGGTTCATTTCCTGCCTCTTTCGTTGGACGATATCGGTGAGGCCACCTCCTCCAGACAAGTTTGTCTGCCAGCGCTGTAGAAGAGGAAATTACTTCTAGCACTAAAGGCGCTAGGGCACATCTCAAGTTTCCAATTGACTATTGGAAGGAATAGTATGTATTTATTTTTCGGTATCCACCAAAAGCAAAAGCCCTATTACAAATGGTAAAAAATATTAGAAAATATCCAAAAATAAATATAATATGAACTAAAAATAAAAAATTTACTTTATGAAACCTAAACATAACAATTATTTATGAAGTAAAAATAAAACAAAGAGATAAATTATGAAATAATAATAAATAAATAAACAAAAATTATATTAAAGTAGTGAATGTGATTACTCTTAAATAACTCATTAAATAATGTTAAAACGAAAGTCAATGGAGATTCAAAACTAAATTTAGTCACTCATTTTATTATACTATATTAACCAGCGCCCATATTTATTTAATCCAAGATAAGTAACATAGTTCACAAATAATAACTACCTAAGTCATAAGTGAAATTCAACGCTAAAATTTGGAAGAAAAACTATTTTACATCATATCCGTAATAAGTTTTAATAATAATACCTTTATCATCATGTCCATTAAGCACAAACATTTATTAAACATAAAATGGGAACTTTTACAGTATCAGCCCCAAGTAATATTATCTATGTGCAGAGATATCAAATATATTTAAATAAATAAACCAAAATATAAAAAACGTATATAAACAATTAAAAGACCTTTCTTCTATATTCTTTGAGGATTAAAAACATAAATTAAAATAAATGACCATTCAATGCGTACTCACAATTGGGTAGTCACAGTATGTAAATACATAAGTATATGCCTGGATTAACACTTTAGTAAATAAAATACCCTAAGTATATACGTATTCCTACATAATAGTTAACTGCATTTATAATTAGACTCATTAAAATTTATAGGAAATAGCTAAATAATCTTGATTTGAACACAGCTTTAATAAATTATAGAAGCCTTTCGCTGTTGAGTTCCGTAGAAATGATCCTGTGATAGTCTGTTTTTACACCATACGCCTTCCCTTTACCGCAATGTCACTACATCCCGGGAAAGTAGCAATAATGGAAGGGTAAGCTGTCCTTCCTCTCCCCCATTGTCCTCAAATAATAGGAGAGCCTCCATTCAAAACTTGCTTGGGAACTACCCTGGTGAGTGTTGTATTGTAGTTGTCGACAGGAGTAGTTTAAATGTACCCTTGGAGATTATGTTAATGATGCTTTTATTTACATTTTAGCTGCATTTCGTAAAACTATTTTACTTGCTACCAAAATATTTCAAGCAAGTACTGCTCTTTTTCGTGCAGGTGGATCGTTTCATAAAACGGAAAAATCCAAGTTGTTTCACTTCTTATAATTTAAAGTTCCTTGCGATAGTCCGAAAGCAATCGATGTGATCGTCAATGGATTTATTCGAGCTAGGTATGACTTCCTTACCAAGAACTTACAAGAAAAAGGTGATGACATTAATTTGTTATTATAAAACTAAGAACGTCGATCTAGTATTATCTAATATAGATATTCCCCCCCTTTTTTTTTTGGACAGTAGAAATGTTTTTTCTAATTGAATTTTTTTTAATTAGTTTCATATAACTTGGAGAAGTTGCCAATTCGGTATAGAGTAATGGAAAAGTGAAACAATGCTTTTGAAAAATAATATCATTTACAGTCCTGAAGTTATCGCCTGGTGACTTAAAAATCAATAAAAGATACTTGGAGAGACTCAAAGTTGACTCAAAACCATTTCTGGGCAATTTTTTTTTTGACATAGTGCTAAGCTCAAAATATCTAGTGTGTCTTTTTGGAGTGCTTCATTTTGATTTACGCTTGATTGCGTTTCGGAAAACTACTTTAGTTGCTATACCACTAAAATATTTCAAGCTCAGTTACTGTATTAACATATTTCAGAAGATTATATCCTGTTCCGTAGCTAAAACATATAAATTATATCCATTTAAAATAACTTCAAAGCCCATCCAACAAATAGAAAGTTGGATTTTATTGTAACTTACAGCCACTTGACAATTCTTTGCGGAGATAAATCATGACTAGTTTGTTTGTTTGTTCAACTTGACTAAACTTTCGGTAGGAATTATTCATATTGATGGTTTATTTTTTCTTCGTACTTAAAAGATTTATTGGTTCATTGTGAAGTGGCTTCGGGTCAGTGCCCTACTCCAGCAGAGGGCGTCCCCCTCAAGAGTGGTGTTATTTCACCCTAGAGTTTTTCTTTTACGTACCTTATAATAATCTTCTTTAGTATATCTCTTGGATTTGGTATACTACTCAGCAATATCAAGAATAACAACCTCTTCTTAATTAAGCGCATCATTATCGTAAAGCCGTATTTGGCAATGGAATATTAATAATTGCATGTTGGGTTTTGAGCTGTTCAAAGTTATTCCGTTTGATACCGATCGTTCTATATTTTGTGTTCATTATGCATTGTCTGCTTTATGTACTACATCTCATCTCTAACGACATGAGAACTAAGGCAGGATCCCATCAAGTTGTTGATTTCAGAGATCATCAGTTTATGGTACGGAATTTCTACTTCGTTTTGTTTCATTGTTCGTTCGCCTGAGAAAATCAGTTTAAAGGTAGAGTAACGGAAATTAAAACGCATCTCATTTGACCAAGATCAATAGAATAACATTCAACGATCAGCGAAGAGTTATACATGGTCCTTTTATTTATGAATTTAATCCTGTAAAATTATACGTTTTTTTTTTTCAAGTTTATTATTTACAATTTTTTCAGAAGCACAAGTGAAATGATACATACTTGGTAATTGTTAATTATTGGCATATTGATGTTTTGTACGAGTTCCAATTTCCTGTAGTTTTAAATACAAGTGTAACGCTAAACCAGGTATCGATTACTGCTTTGTGTAGTAATAATTTGTTTTCGTGTGTCTATTTTCACTTTCTATGGAAGTAATGTGTTTTTTTTTTGTGTTTTTTTGTATTTATTGTTTAATAGTTTTCTGAATGTGAGAAAGCTACTCCTAGGTAATTAATGTAATGGGGAGCTGGGAATTGCTTAAGGATAGATGGTAGATAGGTTTAGTTGATACTATTTCCTCTGTTTGAAGTGGATTAAGTTTTAGATCACCAATCAGTGGTTCTAATGATCAATCAAAACCATCAACCAATCTTTATAGACACTTAACAGGATAATTGCTCTTTAGCTTTCTAATAAAACCCCAATAGCTTGCTAATTTTATTCATTGTTTTTTATTACTGTTATTATTCCTGAATTATAATTACATTTTTCACCTGATATTGAAAGAAATAATAATAAAATAAAACATTTGTGCTGAGATAAAATAAACGTTGATCCTTATTTAAAGGCACGTCGGAATTGTATATAATTATCAAAATTGAGATATTGTATTTTTGTCTTCGAATAATTTCCTTGTTATTATTTATATACGAGAGTATTTATCAGTTTTTATCGGTGCAATAATCTTTTAGAATCCTTATTTTTTTCTTATCACGCTCCCTCGTCACGGAAGAAAGTCGAAAACTGTTACTTGTCCAGACTTGGACATCTGTGATAAGGTGACAATTGCCCTTTGACGATGTCAACTTCAGTACAATGGAGACTGGAGACTTCATTATCGACTTTCAGAAGCTTTGAATACTTGTCTCGGGCTGCGGGCGATCGGCATCCGGGAAATCGTGATTGACGAAAGCATTGAGCAGGTCATAATATTTTCCGGGAGTATAATCTCGGGCGGGATACCTTGGTCAGCTACCTGTTTAATGTGACTATCGGTTGCATTTTCTTGGAAATGTGAGAATTATCTATAGTCCTAGGAAATGTACTGGAATTAATGTCTATTCTATTTCGCTGGTAGCATTGATGATAAAATGATGACGATTGCCTTCTATAAACCGCAGAGACAACTGATGTCCTTCAGATGTGACATATCTCGCATGCTTGAGCACATTACCATTACTTATCAAGAATTAATGGTTTTCCGAAGCAATGGCATTCTATGATTATATACTGGATACCTCAGGGATCATTCCCAGTTAAACAATTCCATGTATTCAATTAAAATATAATTAATTAGAAATATGTTAAATATTTTCGTGCTGATTGGAGCTCAATATTTTATTATTAATATCAGTTATAAATGTAATTAATAATTAAATATTACACTAAAAATGACATTAAATTGGAGCGTTTGTTTATAGGTATTATCTTTCACAGTGTTAGAACGTTTAGATACATGTTTACTTAAATGTTCTTTAATTTTTTTAAACTAATTTTAAGTAAGTAAATGTTTCATGATCATTTATTCTTCAAGAAACCCGCGCACATCTCTAGATATTGTTTCCACTTTGAATTCGTTTAGTGAGAGATTTTATTTTATTATAACCAGAGGCTGCTAAATTTTAATCAAGTAACAAACTTATTAAGAAAAAAAATAATGACAAATATTAAATTTGGACAAAAAGTTAGAAATGTTTCCAAAGAAAAATTAATTGCACATATTTGCAATGTGGCTGATGATTTTAATAGATAGAACAATAATGTAATCCATTAATATATAGTTACATTTTAATTGATGTGAAGAAATTTAGAAAACTGATTTAATTAATGAAAAAAAAAATGTTTCTCCATTTCAGTTTGTTTGTTCTTGAAGTTTTATTTATATGCAGATTTCAACGTCTTAGTTGTAATTTCAGCACTTATTTTAAAGCAAATAAATTATTTGTTTACTTATTTTTTTTTAGAATATAAAAGTCAAGCAAGTTGTTGAGCCTGTTAAGTTTATAAAGAAGATACCTCGGCTTGAAGAGCAGACCCCCCCCCCCTTTGTATTTTCCTACCGATTGACCTATCACGTTATTGCTCTTGACACTTTAACAGGTAACAGAACTTCGTAAGGGAGTAGTTAATGTAGTCATTATGCTGCCATCAGCATCTCTCGCAGCAGACAGGGGCCCTGTAACGTCTATACAGAAAGAGTCGTGAAAATAATCTACGCCTGGGAGATAGAAAGCACGAACCGCCGGCTCTCCGGTTAACTGGGATGACATGGCTGTACCTGTGGCGTTTGCTCTTTGCCGTATAGTGACTGCCATTTGTCATTTCAGATATGTGATCCAAAACGATCATGGGCAAGTACCGTTGGTTGATTTCATGGACGAGTACCTGGTGGAACTCGTTTAACTCGGTCGAGAAGTGAATTTTCCTTACACAGGAAGGGTTGTAGTTTGTCCTCGCTGCCCAAATAGGATCCTATGAGGTATAATGGAGATTCGGACATGTTTTTCTATTACATTTTATATGACAAAAGTTTTTCTTTGAAAAATAAGGTCATTATAGTAAATATAGCTTTTAAGCTTACAACATCCTCTATTAAAATCAAATTTATTTGTAATATGCTTGTGCTAATATCCAATGCATCTAGTCCTTTTTTATTAAAAATTTTTATTTGAATACAAATTACAATCTGCCCTAGAGCATTAGATTAGCGTGGTAATTGATAGCATTCTTACTATATTTACAAAAGATGCCATTCATAACATTACAAATTTACATTGCATGGCATTTAAACCATAATTACAATATACATTCATTCAGGACATGAGGGGAACTGAATTCCATTGAATACACATTTTCAAACGATCACGGGGCCACTTGCTCTTTATTCTCCGAGGGAGGTTGTACAGATGTGTGATACATGAAAGTGATCTTGCCTTACGATTTAGCTGGTCATATAATTTACGGTGGAGCTTTAAAGAGTTTGAGGAAATGTGATCTTAGATAGTGGGGACTTATTAAGGTTTTTATTCGTGAAATGGAAAGGTGCATTAACTGATGCTCACAGGTCTTTAGATCGGATGCGCTTGATGTTTAAGGCCTTTGCTGGTCCCGATAGCTCAAGTCAGTAAGTCCGGATTGGTTTTAGTATGCATTATATACGATACTACTATTTTGTTTTCTAGTGTAATGTGAGTTTTCTTGCTAAGCAGTCTTCTGTAAGCTAACCATCTGTCTCGTATGAGGGTTCGAGGTAAATCATTTGTCCAATACCATCCAAGGTATCGCACTGTGTCTGACGTGGGAAGAGGAGTATCGTTGAAAAGAACTGGTAGGCTGGATCCACGTCGTAAGGTAAAGGTAATATTAGTACATTTTCCTTCGTTGACTTTTATACTCCATCAGTAACACAGTGCAGTGGATCTAGTTTAAATCTTTTTATGACTGGTGTTTTTTGTGAGTTTTTTCAGGGAGGGGAAATGTCTTATTTTTTTTATTTTTAAAGCGGTTGTAAAAAATAAAATAAAATTGTAAAAATAAAATTACTACTATTTCGGCAAATGTTTACATATTGCTTATTTATTTTATTTTTTGGAGAATTTTAGAGGTATCTCCCAGTTTACCCTGGTTTTGTTCTAACCATTCGCCTCAACACTCTCCTCCACCATTAGGCGAATAGTATAATATTTTATTGGCATCATTCCTCAATGCCACAGTACACCAATCATTTGAGTCCCTCCATGTTTTCTTGGAACGGGTGTTGATAATCTCAAAATTTCTGAAACATCCGATACCCTGTACATGTCATGTACATGAAATTGTCGCACTATTCTTAAGAACATAATAGACGTTTACGTTTTTCCATGTTTTTTTAATGATAACTCACCCTATAAAACTCAGATATTATTCACTGAAGATACCTGCTTTTGAGTTTGTGTCTTATGTTAAATTTCATGTAACCCCTGCTGCCATGCAACATATCCACGTTAGCATGTCTTATCCTCTTTGAAAAATGTCTTGCCTCGCCTCAATGGAATACTCATTTCTAAACCATAAAGTTGATTATAAAATAAATGTATCTTTTTAACTAGCCCCCTTCCTCATAAAGTGTTGAATGTTAAATGTCACTTCAACCTAATAATACTCCACTATCAATTGAAAAGTTCAAGGTAAGAATAAAGTATTAATTGATTAATGCAGCTTTGATACACCCACCGGCTGTAGACAAGAGTCGATCGAAAGATGAGCCATGCTATTTGTTCAAGTTAATTGGATTCACTTACTTACAAGTTGGTGCTCGAGAAGGGCCTGGAGCACCGACTGCGGTGCTAGTTAGAAACTGCTGGAGTGGCCCAGTTATCTTCTAATTAACCTCCGACATATTGCCTGTACACCACTCGCCAACTCACCGCGGATTAGTTCTGTCTCAGTCCTCAGTTGCCTTATCCTTTATCGAGGGAGAGCAACTTCACTTTCCTAAATATACCTTTAAACATATTCAGGTAGCGTATCATCAGTCAAGTTAAGTCTGTCGGGTAAGACTTGTAATGAGATAAAAGGTGATCAACTCGGATATTTCTTAGCGGAACTTCCGGTTAAATAAGTTGTGCAATTGCCTCACTAACTTCCGGCCATTCTTCTTGTAGAAAACATCGCATTTTTCATTGTTCCGAATCAGGGAATTTACTTGAATTCCTAGTTCTAAGACTAGGTTCTAATTCAAACCCAAGTCTGGTAGTTAGGAAAGGAAGCCTGGCCTTCAGGAAAAAATAACATTTAATTAATTAACTGTTTTAATTAATCAAAACAGTATAATTATATTACTAATTCGGAAGTAAAACTGTAAATTTCTTCAGCGCTTGGAAAGTGATTTGTTAACGTGATTTAGGGTGTTTATAACAGCACCCATCTTATGAATCAAAGGGAGCAGGATAGCGAGAACATAGCCCCAAGTCTCACTAAGACTGACCGGGGCACCCTAGTCCCACCTCTCTGGTAGGCAGACATGAATTCTCATGGTAAGGACTCGATTTAATTACAGATGTTTAAAATCATTTCATTTATGTTCACGGGGTTTTATTAGCATTCCCCACATGACAAGTGTTTTATCACCAATCATCTATTTATTGGGTTTACTTGCTCGAAAGCAACATACAAGCAAATAAATATTGTTCTAAATCAACATCATCCACAGGTAGCTGATTGTTTGTTGATTCTTTGATCCTGCACCTGCTGCTAAGCTGTCTGAAGACTCATTTCATCTCTGACCTCTCACAGAAGGCATTGGCCCCTCTCATGCCTCGCTTGATCGGTACAACCGACTGTGAAGGTGAACCCCGTGGGACAGTCACTGGCCGTCGGTAGTCCCACGGTTAATTTATGCCGTCTGATTTATTCCCAGCGATGCTCCACCCTAGTCTTGTGTGCCGAGGGCTTTGCTCTCTTTTTCTAGACCTAGACCTTTGTCGCCCTTGGATGGTTGTTTCCTTATATTTCTCTTCTTCAATCCTTTTTCTCCTTGATATGAAGTATCGTTACCTGAGACTAATACTAGACCATTGTTTAATATTAGTTATTGGATGGAGTAACAACAAAACATCGTTAATCAATCTTAACTTTAACTTAGCAAGGAAGAAGTAGCTTTTTATTTCAGCATCTTGCTGCATTCACTCCTGACTTAAAGCATTTAGGAGGACAGCGAGTCAATCCCTTATTGTAGGTATACTCGTGTTTACTACTTAGGCTTTGGTTTTACTTTTACTCATGTGAATTAGCAATCAAGAGGAAAATGTAGGGAATAGAAAAAGTAGACTAGCACAATACTGTCTTGTACTGACAAAGGTATAGCTGTTCTGGGATTAAGGGTACTTAATATACCCAAAATGAGTGGGTAAATAGTGAGATAAATGAGGCTTTTCACACGAATGAGAGGGGATGTTTCTTTTAATAAACGATGATTGTGTTATATTGTCATTAAAATTGCGTATGGTCTATCGAGTCGAAACACTCCTTTCTACTAAAACTAGATAGTCCTTTCTCCAGTGCATACCTGCTGAAGTGAGAATAAGAACTACCTAATGTACTAATATAAAGTTACTTCTTTACGAAGTCCATGTTATTCCCTGATACACTTTATGGAGGTCATAATTGTCCAGTCCTCCCTACTTAAAAACTGGAGGGGGTGAATGAGTCAGTCGCACAGCTATCACGGGCAGTTCTTTTCCAGCCACCTCACGAGTTGTGTATCCACCGGTCACAATGCTATGTTATTTACGTGACTTGTTATCATCCAATGAAGACGGATATAGGCCAATGAAAATAATACTGGGGGAATCCTGGAACCTGGCGAATTCGTTGTTGAAGGTACCGTAAAATTATATTGTAAACCATTTCCTTGCCTACTGCCAAAAAGTTATCAATCGAATTAATTCAAAATTAACTTGACAGATAGACTACAATATGAACTGCTGGGAATAAATACAGGATTTAAAAAAAATTATTTCTAAATCGTTTTTCAATCATGCGTTTTACTTTTGATGCATTGCCTTTATTTTCTTTTTTTCTTGACTAATTTCTCATTTATATTGATAGTAGGTAGAAGTATCTTGATTAATTGACTATACTAACGTTACGTGTGTTCTCTAACGTCTGAAATTTGCGTTTTTCTTCGGGACAAAACTATTTCTAATCACTGTGACATGCTGGAAAATAAATATGTGTGATTGGTAGATAGTATTTTGGTGATTAGTCATCCCCTACAAAAATACATTACTTTTAAAAGTCAAAAAGTTAGCGGAAATATAAGTAAAATGAAATTCGTAATGTATAAAGAAACATTGAGAGATTAGTGGAAGAAGATAATATGAAATAATATTATCTGCATTTGCTTATAAAGTACGGACTTCACCAAATTACGAAACCGTTCAAAACGCTGATCATTACTTATGTATTAATATAATACATTATATAATATATAATTCATTTTAAATTACTTATTTTTTCTTGTATGTGTTGTAAAATAATAAATAACAGACTGGATTTATTATTTATCAGAGTTTCCAACTTTTTAACTAACATTTCAACAATTGACATAAAGATACTTAAAATGATGTAGAGACTCAAAAGTCAAATCTAAGCCAGCCCATCTTTTAATAGGTAATAAGCATTTTCTACATAGAGTAAACTATTATCTGTGCATTTGGTTTATAAGCAATATGCTTAAATATTTTTAAATCAATCTTTGAAGTATGCCTTCCAGCCTTCAAAACTAACTTCACGTAATTTACTAATGGAAATCATGATGATCGATTCAAAATGCATCGCAAGTGTCTAGTGGTTTCTTTAGTAGTCAGCGTTGTAAATTCTTACATTTTATTTTCCACCGCAAATATGGTCATTAATAGCTCGAGGAAAAGAGGTATTCTATGTCAAAACACTTTACGGACCCCATTAAGAAAACTACTATTTTTTATGGCTCCTAAAGATGTGGCCAATAGAACGTTTTTATTTGGTGCTAGAGAAAATTTTCACACAACCATTTAATGCTTCAGTTTTTAAGATCTGACCTGAGAGAGTTTTTATGTTGTACACAGTTGCCAGTCCCGTTAACTTAATTTCTTAATGTGTCCAAAGAGTTTCAACATGCTGTAACTGTAATAATGCACAGTCTAAATGACATTGGTGAATTTGTACTACGCCAAACTTTATCTCTGCCGTCGTGGATTGTTATGGTCGCCGCAAACTTTTCGCTTGGCGCATGGCCATTAAGTTAAGTAAGTAGCATAAGTAGAGAGTTTGCTCTAGAACTTATCAAAGGGTCTTATCTCTATTGGGTCCTTGTTGGGCTCGTAGTTCTTCGGTTAGTAAATAATTTGTTTACCATAAACAATACGCTTTCTACTGAAATCTTTCCTTATGACAATGAGAACACTTATCGCAATCACTTATTGCCCAATAAAGCAGATTGTAATTTTATCACAATAAAGTTTTGAAAAAAAATAACCAGAAATTGTTTTGTTTTATCACCCTGACTCAGACCATTAACCATATTAAGGAGATGCCATTAAGTATATTTAATGAAGTTTTTCTTGACTGTAGATACGATTAATGATAACGGCTACTGAGTCAATTACTATCGATTCGGCCTGCATTGGCAACTTTATGGTATTTTATGGTCTGTTTCAAGAAATAACAAGCTGCCTGGTATGCTTTGGTGTATGGTACCTATTTACAACCATGCTATAACACATAATAATGATATTATGTTTCTCATTTTCTCTATCTTTAAGTGAAACTTGCTTAAAACAATTTCAATTCATGACTCGCATATTTTGGTTTTTAATTGCTTTTATTAGAATTTAGTGGTTTGACTAAAACTTAGTTTTCAGACCTTGGCTCTGTTTTACTATTGCTTATTAATTATCGTGGTGACCCTTATCCCCCATAAAAAGTGCTAAGCTAACTGATCTTTAGCTTCGTATTATGATTTCTAACTGCAGAAACCCGAAGTCGATCCTGCCCGGCTCCCGTAATTTTTATTTTTTTCTGGGATAGATCTGGTCGGAATCAACTTAGCCTCAGAAGGATAACTGAGTACTATGCCACTTGAATAAAAAAGTAGTAAATCTGGTTAAGAAACCCGAACTCAAGGTTGAGAAGTAATGCCTAGCGCAAACCACACCAATCTAATACATTCCAGCCGTTTGAGCACTTCTTAAAAACCCTATGGAATTATTGTTTACTAATTTATAGTCAAATGCCCTTGGCGTTTTATCAGTCAGTTGCCATAACTAATACACATGGCACTCAAACCTCAAACTGTTATCTGAGAATGAATGCCATTTTCTGAATGACATAACTTTTTTCTTACAGCTTAATATCTGGGTATGGTCCTTTGAAAAACTGTAACAAAGGCTACAGAGAGAATCCAGTAGAGTGCTTTTGAAGAGTGGAGAGACATCAAGTTGAGTAAGGGCCGCTCAGTCTTTGAACGGACTTCAGCGAATCCCTTGTGTACGACTACGAAACCGTTCAAAGCGCTGATGTTTCATCATGTATTTATATAATACATTATATAATATATAATTAATTTTAAATTACATGTTTTATGTTTTGTAAAATAATAAATAAAATGGATTTATTACAGTTTCAATTAACATTTAACACAAAGAGACTTAAAATGATGTAGAGACCCAATCGTCATCTTTCAAATAATAAGTCTTCTAATAAGCATTTTGTTCATTGAGTAAACTGTAATAATATATAATAATAATAACACAGCAATAATAATATAAAATTTGCAGCGTTAACTAAGTCAGCAACAATCCTCCTGAAGGACTTGCTAAGTCACGAACATGCAGCCAGACAAACTGTTGAAATATGCTTGTTACTGGTTTTGAAAAACCTAAAAATAGCGACACGATTGGGGCATATTGATTTCCTTTCAGCCATATTTATTGCTAAGCTATCTCATTTCAAACGACACTCCTCCCAGGAAATTACACTCTTTACTGGGTCGTGAATATTCTATGAAAACATAGCTAATTTTGAAGTTTTTATAAAAGACGACTACAATGTAGTCTTTGTATATATGTTTTTTTAAATATCGCAACTCGATTTCAAAGGATATATAAATACATTTCAGGCAGTAGATATTTTTATTGTTGAGTGCTAGTTGTGAATTTATTTTAATAGTAATACAATTTTCTTCCCACAATTCGATATTTTAAAGCAGAATTACTTCCAACGCCCAAACATTCAACTTCAGGTGCTAGAGTTGACCTAACAAAATAATTAGTACTAATATATAAACGTCTATCTACTATAAGTAATAAAATAGAATTAATAACGCTTAAGAAAATAATTAAATTTCACTTTTTATCTAATATTCAGTTAAATTTTAAATTATGAATCATGAAGAATGGAAGTTTGTGGATAGATTACTGGAGTGAAATATGAGATAAATTTACTAATTGTATTCCCTCGTTTTTATTTGAAAACGTTCCATTCATTTTTACGTTCTGGGGTCAATTATTATTTCAGGGATTTAAATTTTTGTTCAGATGTACGTTGTTAGTGCTATGTAGGAGAAGGGCGCCTAACCAAAAATTAGAGACGACGGGTTTGAATCCTGTCACTATTTGTCTCTCTTCAGACACAATGTTTCGTAACTCTTAAGACTTGGTGGTACTCGTTAAGTGTGTGCCTGGTAATCCCTCCTCCACACTCCCTAATTCCAGCCGCATCATACCGAGGAGCGTTAATGCGTACCATTTATATCCCAAGTTACATGTCCTCCTGAAAGCAGGCTGATAGGTGGGACGTAAGCTGTCCGTTGCAGAGCCGACAGCCTGGAATTAAATAGTCGTTACTAGGAAGGTGTGTGCCACTAATCCTTCTAGAGGACCACCCGTGGGCTCCGGCCGTTCAGGTAAGCACTGTCCTCTCGTTTGGGATCCGTTGAGCAGGTGGCGCTTGTTGTGATGCTGTACGACCGGTGGTTACCTGGTGACAGCGCTCCAGGTCATCGCCTGAGTTGGAATCGCCGAAAAGCTATAATAAAAACCACAATAGGTCCCAAGTATCAGTGACACATAGATCAATAATGATGTATAAGCAAATTGTATATTTTCAAAATAAATACCTTATAAAAAAATTATCTAGAGTTTTTTAATGCTAAGAACAAGTAAAAGAGGCTTGAGCAGAACTGGATACCGGCCTCGTGACTTCATGGAAGTCACTGATGGTTCCCTGTTATTTTTAAGTAAGCAACAGTATCCCTCCAAGACCTCCCTACTTCCTAGAATCGTATCCTTTTCATATACATATATGTCTCAGCTTTGGACCAGACCCCGATCACAACGCAAATCCGAAGCTTGATGAAACTCGGGAAGACATCACAGTGGCATGAGCAACTCCGTAGCACTCAAGGCGATCACAGAAAGTTCTGGAAGCTGTTGAAGACTACAAAAGGCAAAAGATCTGCTGTCTGCCTTCACGAAGGCGACACTCTTTTGACCGCGGAACAACAAGCAAACAAACTGGCCGAATAATACGACAGGGATATCACGGTTAGGACTGGCGACTGCCAAACACCTCCTAGAAACAGAGCAAAACTACATGTCTGTATCTCCGAAGCAGCTCAAGGCGATTCTTCGCCGGTGTCAGGGAAACCGAGAACCAGGGCACGACGGGATACAGAGACTGTTTAGTTGAAACAAATGCGGAGGAGAGGAATAGTACAACTCGCAAACTTGTACAATTCATGGATAAGATTACGGTAATTTCCTTAAAAATTAAAACAAGCCATCTTGTTTCCATTGCTGAAACCAGCCAACTACCCCCCGATCAGTTTATTACCTCAAATAGGGAAAATTCTGGAGAAAATTCTATTGAATTATCTCAAAGATTACTGTGCGGAAAAAGACACCATTCCACTGAGCACAAAACATCCCCTCATGAAATTACAGACAGAAGCTAGTAAAAATTTAAATTGAAGCGTAGCCACGGGTATGGTTTCTTTAGACTGCACGCAGGCGTTCTACTCGGTGTCCAACGGGACTCGGGAATGTCAAATTCTCTGCGACCGGGATTGCCCGGAGCAGCTCTATTCGATTCTGACTAGTTTCCTAAAAAATCGATCGCTGCGGGTGAGGGTGGGTGCTAGCTTCTCTGAAGCTGTGCCACTGACCTGTGGAGTCCCACAAGGAGCCCTGCTATCCCCAGTACTTTTCAACGTGTATACTTCTGAAATCATCGGACCCCGTCACAAAAACACGACAGTCGCTGGTTTCGCTGACGATATTAAAAATTTCAGAACGGAATCCTCATGAAAGTGGCCAGACACACTACATTTGAGCAGCGGAGAAACATTAAATTAGACGAGGACTTTGAGGTGCCTACGATGGATGAGTTCATTCGCCGTAGACATATTAAATTCTTTGACTCTCTACAACACATGACAAACCCCGTGTTCGACACGATTATTCCCGCCCCGTTCCCCCACCAATGGCAGCAAGCAGTCGAGGCAGGAACGTTATAGTTTGTAAGTTAAGTTTTTAGTTTTCCCTTATAACCCGTAACCCGAAGGTGAGCCCCATCAACTAGTCCCTTTTCACTTTAACCACATAAAGATTGTTAGTTTTTAAGACAATAACTACTTAAAAAGTGCGCAATGCAGTACAAGGAGAAATCCACATTTGTAAAATTTTAATCAATTTAAAGAATCATTATAAAAATAATTACCCAAGAGGTTCAGGGGGAAAAATACACTTGTGCCTAGACATTCCACCCAGCATGTAGTAACGTAACTCTTAATATTTGTATATACCAGTGTTTTGATTGTACTTCATAATAAAGCTTTTCTTTCTTTTCTTTTAAAAGGCTCTCCTCTACAAAGATTATTTAACTGAGGAATCGTGTTTTGAACCAAACGTGAACCCCTTGAATTTTGTGACGCAAATGTACAACTTAAACTTAACTATTTAAACAAGTTGGCCTTTTAAACGTCACCTTGTCCGATTTTTTAAATGTTGGGTAGAATCATAGAGCACATTTACCAAAAAATTGTATCTTGTTATATTATACTCATATACGGGAGGACGATTTCTTCATACAATTTTCTTTTTGAAAAGTTTTTGGACTGTAAAACAGGAAACATTAGAGAAAACAACCCGACTGTTACATGTTTATTTTATTTCCTCGTACTTGCTGTCATATCATCAAAATAGTTAACCCGTATTACTGTGGAAAAAACGATTAAAAATTAAAGGTATGTTTGTTGAATAATGATGAATCCTCAGTTAAATAATCTTTGTAGAGGAAAGTCTTAGAAAAGCTTTATTTGGAATTACAAGCAAAACATTGGTATATACAAATATTAAGAGTTACGTTACTACATACTGGGTGAAATGTGTGGGAACTATGTGGCCTGGGGCTAAATCTGAGACATATATGTATAAGAAAAGGGTAGTTCTGCGAATAGGGAGTAAGGGAAGTAAGGAGGGGTGCGGTTGCTTACTTAAAAATAACAGGAACCATCAGTGACTTCCCTGAAGTCACGAGGCAGGTATACGTTCTGCTCAACCCACTTCTACTATTAGCATTATATATAATATTAGCATTATAAAATAGACTGATGGTCAAGGCTCCCAATTTTATGCGAGTACGAGTGGCATACTTACACAGCCGGGTGGACAATGTGTGTCGGTGAAGTGGTAAATATATTGCCTTGACTCTCTGTTTCGCTGGCTTGTGTAATTTCTACCAGCTTCTAGCTGACCTGTCTGCCTAGCGTCCTTGGCTGACTGAGGAGACAACACATGGTATTGGCGTATTGCATAATATATTTTGATGTAATAAATTTACAATAAATACATATAAGCACCAAAACAATATCCATTTTTTGTAATAGCCTAATTCTTTTCCATTTCAATGAAGAATGGCAATCGGCCTAGGCAAATATTCGGGAAAAAATGGCATACAATAATATGTGAGTACAATGCACATCAAACAGAAGATATATCATATCATACATAGCAGTTTTGTTATGTAGTATACCCCCCCCCCCAACCTCGGGGAATTCAGTATGTTATGCAGGACACTCCCCCCCCCCAACAACCGTACCAAAAAACCAGAACTGCAATATTCTTTATTTCTAATTCTCACACCATCGCATTCGTTGCCTGGTCAAGTGTTAAAAATATTTAATCCATGATAATTTGTATAAAGTGTGATAGTTGCTTCTTTGTTATATGTATGCAACGTATTTCACTTGGCTAGTATTAGTTTTAAAAAACGTAAAAAAAGTTTTGCTTTGTTCCGGGTTAATTTTTGCCTTTTTTTTCTCATTAATAAAGTGCGGTAAAGACAACTAATACGTGGATAAAATACGATTCACGTCACTACACCTTCACCGGTGAAATGACAATAGTTAATATAAAATACAAAATAGTATAACAAAATGCATTTGAAGCATGTAAAAATGGATTTATAACCAAATAAAAGGATAATAACCAAACATCATTTTAATGTTCAAGATATTAAAGAAATAGTAGTACTCAATATGCACCCTACATCACCTCGGAAGCCTAACCAATTATCTCTTATTTCAGCTGCAACTATTCTTAAAATTACACCTGACTCCATTAATAATTTAAAAAAGTACAAGTGAAATTTTTGTATATATTTTTATTATTTCATATTTCTTTTGGATTTATATATCTGTACCTCGGAGGGATATAACACTATGTCCATTTTCATAACTTTACAGGAGAGGAGTTTTAAACTTTTTTTCAACAAAAAGTGTTTGTATTGGCACAGCTATTTATTGAGATGTTGAAACAATATTTTACCAGAACATTCTATTTATTGTTATTTACATCATGCAGTTGTTATAAAATGAAAAAAAACCTTTTTTACGGTTTTTTTTCACTTGGACAAAAAAATGGACATAGTGTTGTATCCCTCCGAGGTACAGATATTTTACTATTTAGTATTGAAAATGGGTTACTGATTAAAAAAATTAAACTCAATCACACAATTTGCTGTGTGAGTCATAGTTGGAATTTAGGCTTTTTTTTTTTCTGTTGCCTGTCTGTCGCTGGTAGACATAGAATTGGCAAGAGTGTTGGCGCGCCTGTCAGCCCTGACATCGCTCATACTACAAACATCGACAGACTAATATTACAACTTTTCAGATGCGAAAGCCAAATCCTCTCTGTGATGGAAGACATTCTTTTATTAATCAGGTCAAAGTTCTTTTTTCAGTTCACGTACATTACCGCAGAGCGAGCCCATTAGGTATATTTGCTGTTTTAGTCTCGTGCGGTTGTTATTCTAAGAAGGGTTCGGCCTAGATAGTTTTGGAGTTTCGGAGTTTTTTTTTAGTGTTCATTCAGTGTCTGGTTCCTGATCCTTAAAAAAAAAAGTTTTTTAAAGTACCTCATGCAGACAAGTACATCGAAACGATGCCCATTTTGGTGAAAACATCTTTAATTAGCCGAAGTCCTCACAAATTATGCACTCATTCATAAATTTAAGGCTAACAATGAGCTCCCAGTAACACATGTTTAATAATTATTGGTAAAGAGCAGTGAAATTGGCCTTTTTGCAGGCCCTACGTCCAGGTTTGAACAGAAGTAAAGACATCTATTGTGTGGATAAATTACCAACCATGACTCTATACGTTCACTGTTTAGTCAATAATTACTAAAATTACTACATTAATACACAATTAATAATAAAAATAGACCTTCATTTCACAGTTCGAAAAATGACGAGTATTTCAATATTGCCTATTCCTTGTTTGGCATTAGAATAAGGGAATATTAATACATATTCAGGTGCCAATATAACATCAAATTAAACTTTTTCAGCTCTCTCTTTTGATTAGTACAAAATTATTTGCACATTTTTTGATGAACAAACCGCATTAACAAAAATTGTGAAAAATCCTAAACTCAACGGGAAAATGTATAGGATTTATATTTAAAATAATCGTGTTTAGAAATTTTGTGTACTTTAATATTATATATTTATTGTATGAATGAGCGAGTGAATGATGAATTGTAAATATGGTATGAATGATGGTATATCTTAATTACTTATTGCCTAGCAAGGCAGATTGTAATTTTAACACAATAAAGGAATTATATACCAAAAAAAAAATTATTTATTAAGTACTTTTTGAAAAACTTACTATTCTGGGAGATATTTGAAAAAAAAAAAAAAAAATTACTTTTAAACCACCACAATTGTACCAAATTTCAGAACTGCATAATTTTTTTAAAATTTATTTCCACTTTCTCGACCACATTATAGGCCCTTATAACTGGCATTTTGTTCTCTTCGTATAGTACACATTTCTTTTTTTTTTTGTTTTAATACAATATATTTTGTTTTCCAAATGGCTCCAGCTGGCGGCTCCAATTCAACTTTGTCATTACTAGTTGTTTAATTACTAACCATTTTCAAAATAAGAATGATAAACTTATAACTAAATTACTAGCAGTATTTGATCGAAGTATTATTTCGACAATATTCCTTTTCAGATATAACATGCATTCATTTTGTTCAATTTCATGCCATGTTTTTATTTAATGCAATAAATGTCTTTAATGATCATTTACTTTCTTAAGAACAGACACTCTTATTTACTTCCATTTCTTGCTGTATTAATAGTGTTTAGGACATTTTGGTAATCAGGCTATCTATACAGAGTTCTCGCTTAGACATTAGTTGAGTCAAAGTTTTGTGTCCTTCCTAACAGAACTGCACCCTGAATTGCATGTTCCAGTTGCTGATCTTGGAAGAACCTCCATAGCATTGACTCTTTAATTAATACGGACTAGTAACTTGTTGTCCTATGTGCCTACCAATGGAGGCTACCGGAAAAATATTTACTTACTGTATAAGTAAAACCAGAGAGATTTTTAAATAATCAGACCAATAAACTAACCGATACACGATATATCTCAGCTTGTGTACTAAAGTTGTAACTAGAGTTGGTGAAGTTCAACTACCCCGTCCAGATCACCCCTACCAGACACCATCCCCTAAAAGTATAAAACATTATGAGTTAAATCTAAGCCTGACTCTCCCTGTTCCACAGCAGCCGACCACACGAAATATAGATCGATATCACGGCCGAGATGAAGATTTATCGTGTCCCTTCATTATAACCCATCATCAGTCACATGAATCACAGAAACTGTGCGGACCATTATAGTGCTTGGTTATGATTAATGGCCATATCCTAAATTATATATCTTATTTATAGTGATTCCGTCGACATTGGAACACGTTTAAAACCAACTAACAGCGTAACGTCAGTTATATAATACTAATTGTTAGCTGAAAGATGTACTTCAGTTGAGACATATGGTCTCGCTTTCCTTTGTTCTTGTACACCCCTCCTAGCCCTCAGACTACCTGCTTCCAGTAAAGACACCCCAAACACTTGTGCTTTACCCTTAGCCAAAGAATGTCCTAGTGCTGTAAATGATTGATATTTGTATATATACCAGTGTTTTGATTGTTATTCATAATAAAGTTTTTTAAAATACTCGTCGTGCGTCATTGATTCCTGGTATACACAGGTGGTCTGAAAAGTTTCCGACCTCAACATGAAGATGATAATAAAATAAATAAAAGCTTTGTTAGGCTAGCTAAATTAAAGCGTGCTACTAATGCTCACTATCGGGTTTTTTTTAAATAAAATTGTTTGAACCCACTTGGTCAATGAAAAGTCACCTTTTCAACTAATAAAGAAAATTTTAATTGACTAAAACATCTTATTCCTAAATATTACTTATTTGGATTATTATTTAAATTCAAGCAGTGACTTGAGTAAGCTCATAAGTTTGCGAAAAGCACATTTACTTTAGAGACGACCTGTTTGAAAGTAAAGCCACTCCCGTTAGGCTTGCAAAGATGTGCGATTCTGGAAATGTGTGTTTTTTGTTATAGCTTATTGGCACTTTTAGGGGAATAGTAATGAACGAAAAAAGCTAATTTTAATTTGTGTAATAAATTCTAGACCCATCTAATTTTATTTTTATAAATTAATATAACATTTATAATGGATACATTGTAGAGAGTTTCTCTCTTGGAAATTAACACAAACTAGCAATTATATTCTACTGCAATTCAGGGCAAGGCCTCAGTTAACATTAGAAGAAGCATAGATATGGTTTTGCTTTCATGGCTGGATGATTTATCTGGGAGGGAATTTATCATAATTATATAACTAGCTCGAGTAGATTCAATAGAAATCGAAGACTATAGATAGAAAATATGACGTGAAAATAAATGAATAGAATGAAAAAAAAATTGTATTCCTGGACTGTTTTCTCTAATAATAAATAAGACGAGCAGGAAGAAGGATAACAAATTCGTTTCTGCCAACATAAATAACTATTCAATCATAAGGAAAAATGTTAAAGAAAGTGTAATCCTCTTTAAGAGAACAAAATAATAAAATAAGATAAAATATTGTTTGACTGCTGCATTAAATGAAAACATTTAAATTAATACATACAGGCTAAAAATACAATAGTAAAACCGAGGAAGGTGCCAGCCAGACATTTGGATTTATACAGTAAACAATATAATAAAAATAGAAATGCAATTAACAAAAGCATGAAAATATAGTATAATGAATAAATCATTCCCAAACTAGTAAACGTCTGTCTGGATGATGAGGAGGAAGGGTTTGGATAGGAGGGTTCGATGGTTACATTTCGGGACTCATTCCAGTAAGTTAGTAGTGCTTAGTTAGTTGCATACAAAAATGAAAGTGCATCTATTACATACTAACAAATGATGACAATCACCTGTTTGGTTTCAGATCTGCAGTTCCCTATTGATGTGAACTCGGTTGAGAAGGACCACCCGTTCCTGGACCCTGACTCCCTTCAGTCCCTGTTCAGGAGGCTGCAAGCACTCAACAAGTGCGTGGCGATGAAGATAGATGCGCCTGCAAAACAACAAGTGAGTTTATTTATTTATTACATAAAAGCTATCAAATAAATATATACAAATATAAATAGAAAATTATATAGGTAAACAATCTCTGAAACCTCAATACTTGTTTGATGTGACGAAATGTCTCTTCAAGAAAAGTTATATAATATCTGTTACGAAATGCATGGTGTCTTCCAAAAATATATCTTTTTTATTGATATACAATCCTCAGTCATTTTACCTGTTCAACCATCATTAGAACTACAATTTAGTACAAGATTTATATAATATAATATTATAAGATAAATTTATATATTTAGAAGCACAATAACATAATACAAAAACACAATACTATAACACTTAATTTAATAAATAATAACATTGGAAAACATATCATATAATAGTAGTACAGTAATAATAGTACTGTGTATCTATAAAAAAGGTAAATTTTGACTCCAAGGTTATTTCTAACATTCATAAATAGCAAGCTAGAAGTGCTTCCATTTTAGGACTATTACTACGAAGAAAAGCGCATTTATGGTGTTTAGTAAAAGATAATTAAAATTTATTTTAAAATTACTATTTTCTTTTAGTCGGTCCCATATTCATCAACATTACCATCTTTTGTAATTATTTAGGTGTTCTTTTTTAAAATTTTACCGTTACAATTATGAACATAACCTTATTAAAGAAAGAAGCAACGTCAAAATATTCTGTGAGTGTTTATCGAATTAGTCTGAAGAATTGATTGGCAGTTACGTCTTAGCATTCCTAATTTATTTACAATGTAATGCGTCCTTACGCATAGTAAAAAAATCAGAACATAAATAACTTCGAGGTAGCGTTTTGAGAATGCTTAAAAGACAGAGTTATGCGTGACACTTTTGTCACGTTTAGTTTTATTTTGTACACACTTAATGACATTATTTATATATTATTCAAAAGATACACAGCGTATCCCGGTACTGGTTTGAGTAGAGTCTATCCCCTTGGGATTGGCAATTATCAAAGAATGCCATCACTAAAACACTAGTCACTGCGGCCCAACACTAGTGACAGCTAGTTTTTCCAGGATGCTAATGTTCCCTACAAAGGTTACAAGATTTATTCCTCCTTTGTTCACTTTGGCGATTCATGTAGACTTTTTCTTGCTCCTTGAGATTCTTCTTTCTCACCCTAGATTTCAAGTAGAGAACGTGTTGGTTCAGTTCCCAAGGTATTGATTACTCTGCTCATTATACTATTAGGGACCCTGCAGGAAGATCCGGCCTTTATCTGAGTATTAAAAAAATAACATCGGATATTTGAAGGTCCTGTACTATTACAGAATATAATAAAAGATACAGCATGCATCTTTCAGGTCTAGAATAAAACTCGTAGAAACTAAACCACTGTATGCCTTAAGCCATTATATATAACTTCACAATTTTTTTTACCTTAATGAAATATAAAATCAAAAATTTGTTATAGCAATATTGCAGTCACCCCCCCCCCCCCCCACGAGCTCTCTAAGAAAATCATCTTGTTTGAGTTTACTTTGATGAAATTGAAATTTAAACAGTGTTTCGTGAAAGTAAAGGTACGTGAGTAAGTTTGATCTTGAAACTTCTCGGCAGAACAAAGGGTGAACTCAAACGCTGGGAGTCCGACTATAACCGAGAGGGATCTCACTTTTCAAAGATTTATTGTCTCACACAATACAATGCATGTATTAAAGTTCACTTTTGAATGGTAGACTTTACTGGAGCGGGATAGAGTATTCCAATGATTACAAGAAAGATTCATTGTTATATTTCTATTTGCCTAATCGTCCCTATTGTAAAATTTAATTAATTAATGAACCGATGAATCGTAAAAACTATTGCCTCCGATGAACTATTTGTTGTGCGTGTGCTTGTGCGTTTGGAGCTTTAGCTTTTGGTTCACTTCATGTTTTGAAGGGAGGTAGAATTAATAAGGTTATTTTTAAGCATCTAAGTAATTATATGCCCCCTTACCAAAATCAAATGGAAAAATAAACTGAAGTCCCCTAAAAGCAGAAATTACGATTACGATCCCAGGATCACTGTCTGCCTATATAGAAAATAAAATGAAACTTAATTACCTAGCCCATCTACTAGTAAGATACATATATGAATGATAATTTATGTTATATGTGCAATATAAAAGTTTTGATGAGTATGATTCAACATAAAATAATAAAAGAAATTATATTTTTATCAAAACAGGGGGGTGGTCTCCACCTCCTGCTTCCTTCGCTCGCCAGCCCCTTTACCCTATTCCGGACGCAGGTCACCTGTTCTATTAATAGGAGTATATATGTAAGAAAAGTGACTACCACCCCGCTAGATAAGAGTGAGGGAGCTCGTATTCCCTCAATCTTATCTCGAAACCTCTGGCACCTTTATATTGCTTATTTCTGGGTGGCAAGACCCTTTGTTGCACTCCACTTTATGCGAAGCACTGGTTTGATAACCAATGGTTTTGTCAGCTCCGAGTAGATAAACCTTTCTTAAATTATGTACGGGAATTGGCAGAACCACGGTACTGACCCGAAAAGGCGGTCGTCTGTCTGAAAAGTAATTATTATTTATTTTTAGTTACTTATATTAGTTGTTAATCTAATATCACTTCTTAATTTATTATAGATAATCAATAATAATGATAATAGATATAAAAAACGTAAGACGGAAAAACTATTGTATATAATAGAGAGGGAGAAAGAGAGATAATATCTACTTATTCAGAAACTCCTATCTATAAAAATAATATTTTATATAAAATAGTTAAATTGGTTTTTTCTTCCCTTGACATCGTCGGAACGAGGGGCTTAACTCTAGTGCAAATCTCGTTGTTAGAGCCCTCCACTCGAAAGTCTTTTAGAGTGAGGGGGGATTGTAGGAGGAAAAAGGACGTGTCCATTCGGATTAGGGCGACTGCGTCATGTTCTAATTATTATTTAGTATTGTCGATCTTTCTCATTTCAACTGATGTATTAGTTGAATTAGTATTAAGCAAAAATCACCCGTACCACTACAATTCGCGAATAATATTCAATGTTTTTTCTGGCGTTAAGTGAAACGAAAATTAAGAGTCAAAGTAGTTACAAATTACCTTCATAGCTACATTACTTAGAAGAGCTATTTATGACGCTAACAAATCGAGTAACATTCAGTTGTAAAACTTTAGATGATACGACAAAAAAGACCTGACCATCGTTTTACAAATATACTGACAAAAACCAAGACTAAGATAATACTTTTTTCGGAAAAATGTATATGTATACCATTGCAAAATGAACCGCATTAACGATGTTTGTAAAAATACAATTTCAAAAATAGCGCATCCTTTCCACTCTCCCTAGTACGTCTGTCTATTTAAGTAAGGGCAGTTCTTAGTTAAATTCATCAATAGGTACTAAAATACAGAGGAAGGTATCGACAACAGAAGTGTACCACGGTCGTCGGTAAAAAGAAATCCAGGCCACGGTATGCGGCGGATTCTTGCTTGTTCAAAAAGCCACCGAATTCTTGTCCCGCTTTTAAGGAGAACATTTTGCAGTGCCGAAAATGTGGGAATGGGCCGGTCGGCATCGTCCTTCCTTGCCCCCCCCCCCCGCTGGGAACTATATCACCGTACGGATCTTTTGGAACTAGGGCAAGTTCGCGGAGTATTTTCGGCAGTCATGTCTCGAATTAACACAGTGCGCTTCCAGAAATAAATTGCCTCGGAAGAAATTAATTTGACGGCCGCGGCCGGCTTAAATTAGTCTCACTTGTACATTTTTGGCACCAATGTTAGAGGCACAGTGGACGAATATGCCAAAAAATGTTTCCTTTTGAAGAATTATTACACTCCAAGTTATTCTAAAACCCTGTGAATATATTATCCAAAAATCCAGTGAATAACTTTGAGTGTATTGTTTGTTAGAATTTTGATTTAGGTTGATGAAAGGAGGATAACTTTTCCATCAAATTTATTAGTGTAAGAAGTTGTGACTGTGTATGTCTGCCTAACATTATACATGTAGTCTGATGCAGTTTTGGAACGTCAAAACATTATTCACAAATAAATCTGTCGAAATTCATCAACCTATGCAAATATCCCACTTACAATTCTCACTTATTGAAATTCACGGCTAATTATAAAACCGGATATATGTATGGATAGCAAACGGTAGCTGGAAGATGGCAATGAAGTATTGAAAACACCATCCTCGTGCCGTTTGATTGAAAATAAATTCCAATTCAGTTCTCTATTGTTTTTTGAAAACGGGAACAGATCCTCTGGGGTGGAAGTTCTAATAATTAAATATATTTATTTTATGAGCGTAACATATAATTATCGCTTTTTAAATTGGGGAGATATGTAGAAATAATGAAACCCAAAGCGATTTATAATGAAAATATGCATCACAACTGATCAATTATGCCATTTATTTAAAAACCAATAAAGTTCTGGAAAATCACCAAACCACGCTTAAAATAAAACAATGCAAGGACATAAACCTTTATTTTTGTTTTCTTGGCTGGACTCAATAACTTTTATACTCCTACAAAGGAATTGAAAACGCGCCTTAACACTATCACACGTGTACCTACATGTCTACTGGTCCAGCGTTTAAAAACCAAAACCATGCTTGTTGTTCACGTACATTTATCTAAAATAATAGTATGTACTCGAGCAGTCAGATATTGAAGAGAAGACGAAAATATTACTCTAAACAAGTGTTTATTTAAAAAAAAAAAAATCAATTTAATAAGCTCTTTCTTGACACAAAGAAATACATCCCTTCTTATTTCCAAAAATGCATTTAATTTCCGAGAGTACTGCATGTAAATAAATTAAGAGCTGGCATATATCTCAGATAATGTTATTATTAAATTTAAGATTATGATAATAAATTTAATTCCTGTCACTAAGGCTGAGGTCAGAAGTAGACATTATCTCCATTTACTTATTAATAGGCCTATAACTCATAGTGAAGGCATTTAATGAGGTGTTGAAACCAAAATACCTCATTACAGCGCCCTTTCGTTACGCACACACGGTGAACTATGCGCCATAATGTGGTAGCATTGTATCGGTAGACATAAATCTATATCATTATTGATAGTTACCGACTGCAATTAAAGGTAATGTGATCAGTTTTACAATTACCGCTGAAAGCGAGTGTTAAAGCCTTTTTTTTTATTTTTACTGTCCACAGTAGCATGTGGCCAAATTTTCACAGTCTCATTTTTGCCGCCGGCTACAAAGAACATTAAGATATTCATTGATAATTGTGAACTTTTTCTCCAAGAGTTTATGCACTATGTGAATGTGACGTTTCTTTACTCAGTTCTTATTATTCTATTACATAAATGTAGATAAGCGAGTGGCTATCTATGTAGATACATCAAGTAGAAGTTATCCCGTAATGGGTCCGAAAATTTTGACCTTAGCCCATTGGAATCGCTTTCAACTAATAATGAATATGCATAAGCAAAGAGAGGAGTATATGATAGTTCTAAATTATTAATGTTTATAATACCTTAGATATTATTTTTTTGTTTTTTAATAATTATTATTTTGTGTTATATGACGCTACAGGTGTAATTTTTAAGGATTATTTAACATAAAAATGAATGATAAAGATGACATTCTAACTAGAACTCTTTTAATTTTTCGTCAAACTCAACCAACTCTGCCCATGGTATAATATATTCCCTATACCATAAATGTCTTTATGGTTTAGAAGGAGAAAATTGAGCCATTTTGTTTAGTTGTTTTTTTCTTTCACTTATTAAAAGCATCTTATAAGAGCTATTAAAAGGTATTTTAATTAAGAGTACAATAAAATAAAACGAAATTCATGCTACCTTCTGATCTTACTTCCTTTAGCAAGAAAAGAATGTTATGCACTGAATAGTTCTGTTCAGTAATGTTGAATGGTTCTTTTGATAGTAATTTTAATGAGTTTAAATAGATGAAGCATCGCTTTTTTTGGCGCTTTTTTTTTTGTATGATTGCTTGGTCTACTTTCACGAAAAATGGTGATTAGGAATGTACAGCTAGTTGGCAAGCTGTGCGGAACCCCCTGGCAGTTCTCGGAGGAAGAGAGTGGAACAGGAGGTGCTGAAGATGGAAATGGGACACAGGATACGAAAAGGATTCTTTTTCCTCGAGTAACGGGGCCAGCTCCTTAGCGGGCGAGTGTCGCCTGACCTCTGCCAGACTGCGTGGTCCTCGTTACCCAACTCCTTCCCAGGCGTCTTCTTCGGCGACCGTTCGGATTGTGGAGTCCGGTCTCCTTCGGTTCCAAACTGGATAGAAAACGACTCGTAACTAAGGGATAATCTCGTCAGAAAGTCGCATACTTTGGATAATACTTTTGGACATATTTTGTTGGCATAAAACAGTACCACCGTTCCGAAGTTGTGAAAATCTGTATACGGGCAAGCATTAAGTCAACTTCTGCCGACAACGTTCTACGATATGTTATTAGCAAACTCAAAATTTGTTTTCCATCGTTTCGGATTATTTGGTTCATGTTTTCAAAAGGTGTTTTTTAACCTTTATTTTCGTTTTTTATTTCTTGGAGTTTCCTTCATCAAACATAAAAGCCCATATAACAGATAATTTAATTTCATTCAAAACAAAATTTATTCTAGCGGATTCTTTCTTCAAATTTCTTCAAAAAATTTTTTTTGTTTCTATTTGATTCATTTCGCTTCGTGATCTTTTTAATCATAAATGTCATGCTTATACGTTTTTCAAAACCTTTGGCTTTTATGATGTTTCAATTTCGTTTTGTAATCGCTGATGTTTACGTGTTTACGTTTTTTGACACAAAAGTATATTGCCGACACAGTAAATGTTAAGTGTAGAGACCACATATATTGATATATTCAATTTTTCCAAGGAAGTAGATTTTTAATATGGCTGAAAAAGTACATGCCAGAAACAACCAACCAAGACGGCCACAACGGCCAACGGAATGCCATGAACACTGCACTTAAGTTTTTATGGAACAATTTTACTAACGAGATGCTTTCTAATAAAATCAAACATTCCGAGTTCGAATCGCGGATTGATAACTCTCAAGTCCCAGTTTAACTGAACCAGGAGCCGTTATTTATAAGTAACTTTTTAATACCCCCTGACTGATCCGGAGTCATGAATATACATAACAGTAATTATATTCTAGACATAAATCTTTTCACATTAAGTAAATTCCCATATAATCCTAATTGTTCTAAACGTTTAATATGCATAATAATTAATCGTTGCTGTTAGAAAAATTAAATTTAATCTGCGATTAATGACTTGTCTATCACTAGCTTTTATAATGCTTCTGAGCTTGAGGATTGGAGGCATACTATATATTAGAAATTGTATATTAGTAATGAAAAGATGTAAGTCATTGTTAGGGCACTTGTGATGTTAATTATTGAAATTACAGTTAGCAGTTAAATAAGTTTCGGATTCCCGTCCGATTGATTTATTCTATTTATCCTCATTTGTAATAGTGTTGACGTACAAAAAAAAACAGAAGTCACTAGTCACATCTCCCTTCACCCAAGGCGACATCAGATAAATAAATATTTATAAATAAATAATAACAAAACGGTCGTGTTTCGTTTGAGACAGATACGATCTGTATTGTTGTAAGCTCCAGCTGCACTATCTGAAGGGCTGCCACTGATCTATTAAGTGAGAACACTAGTGACTAGAGCACTATTTACCCTAGTGAGGTAATCGAGGTGCTGGAGAATCGAAGCCCTGGAAACTAGAACGCCTTATCGGGCGGGACGTCACTCAGGCCCGGTTCCTTCTTCTATCTGCGGCCCTTTTGTGTGCCGTATAGGCCATCTGTCCTCAGTCACTTCATGGTCAGCTGTCCCCTCATATTTTGTAAACTATCTTCGCAAAGGTTAGTGCTATTTATTTTGCGGGTGCCTATCAGATAATTTTCGATCGTGTCAAAACCCCACGATCGATTAGAAGGGAGATGACCAAAATGATTCCAGTAATACCACAGTAAAATAAAATTAAAGAAATATAACCGCATACCTAATAGTACTTTACTTTCTTGAATGAACAGTTTTTTAGGGTTTTCCTTTTTTTTTTGGATACTAGAAACCCTTATGCTTTCTCCTCTGTTTCTGATAGGAAGCAACATGTGGACATTAGTGGCATATGTAATTAAAAAGTCATTAAAATATTTTTCACTTCCGGTTAGAGCTATAAGCCAATCACTACTAGAAGCCTACACGAATGTTTTGAAGGCTCTGTTCATCTGCGTTGAAAGGGTAGTTGAAACGAATAAGAATAATGAATACTTAACATAGCCATTGCGCGAGAAAAAGCAATAGTGTCTCTCTGCTAGATACGCAGATCTGCTCGCGACGGTTCGTTTGATCACAAGGACAATTGTCATTTAGTCAGTTACCTAAAGTTGAGGTGTAATTTTCGAAGTTGTACCTAATTTCCTTGAGAGCGAGAACTTGGTTCGAACACAGCAAATTGTCATATGTCACTGTTATTAAGCCCACATGTCATTGAACGAAATATATGGTATTCATCTATCAAATGGTTTCAGTAACATAAAACACAACTGCATACTGGAATGTGAGGATGACGTGGTTTCTCATCAGCTGATTAGTTAATAAACAAAACATTTTAACAATTAATTATTTCATGAACTCACAATAAGAACAGGTTTTATACAATTCGATCTAGGGCATCCAAACATCAAATGCTACGTGTTGCCTTAAATGGGTATTGGTTCTATCCCAGGTTTTCTTCGACCATGATATTTCCTCATCCAAGTTTCACCTTCATTATTTTTGTCCTATCTTTCCTTCACATTCGTCTTCCTCACTCAACCTATTTTCAGCTGGTCTGAGAACTGTTCAACTATTCAACTGTCTTCCAACATTTTTGCTCAATTATATATATCCCATTTTTTTTGGTTACACACTTTCTCTAGTGCATATGTTGTTTTTTTTACATTACTATAATTTATTCCTGGCATGACTTTTCATCTTCACCCAGAGGTGTTCTGTTTCGTGTCTATTTATTAGCTCGCGATTACAGTGGGATTGTTACAATAATCGAATCTGAGAAAAGTATTTAATGACGGGCGAATCTATAGATAGGTAACAAGACACCTCTTGGAGAACAATGATATGAATATGGATACCATTTTGTTATTATTACCGTAATACATACACACATTATAATAATGTGGATAATATTATAGGCGACTCTTGTATGGTTATGTACGGTTGGGGAAAACGATTCAAAATGCGAGGCTTCCTACAAGTGGGCCGTGAACTGTTTTTCGCTCCTTGTTTACGAAGTAGGCTACTATAGTATGGCTAGCCACTCTGCGAGGCCATGTAAGGATGTAAAACACAAAATAAACATATTAGTGAAACCCTCCTTTTGAAGTTCTAGGTTGAGTCTGATAACCCCCCAGAAGATCCTTGATAAGGGTATACTAGACATGGCCTAAGGGAGCAGCAGAAGTGTGATGGATCATCTGAGTGAATAGATAGCGCTGAGGGCCTAAGTACTGAGTGTTGAGGGTCAGGACGGATACCAGCCGCCCTGAGGCCACACACCCAGGCCCTTTGTGCCCATATATATCTATGTATCAAGGGTGTGGGTAATTGACTGCGCCACACTTGCGCTGCCAGATAAGGCCTGTAGTGTTGTGTAAGCGCAGGGTGGGCCAGCCCTATCGTACGCGCTGCTACCTGAATCCTTTATCAGATCTGGCAACGCAGTAAATCACATCAGATAGTTAGGTGTGATAAAAAAACAATTGTATATGCATTCTACATTGTATCATGTATATGAGGAAAATAAAAATTAAATTTTGTGTCATACTGCAGTCAGCATTATTGACCTTAATATGAATGGTCTGAGTTCAAACCCTTAACTGATAAGCGAGTTTATTAAATAGTAATGAAGTGGGTGGCTGCCTTAGGATAAGCAGTCTTTCAGCCCTGTGCAGGAGCAGTACATAACGGTTTAAACTATTAAGTAAAACTCAAGTGACACGCAACGATACTTATTTTGTCTTATTTAAATCCTCAGTTTCCGAATGGTCGACCTCCTTATGAGATGGCCGTTGCGATGAAGCTCTTGTTTGCTAGGTTGAGAAGGCACGTCTTAGCCCACTTCTTCTTGATGAACAAAGGAGCACCACCTATCTGTGATGTCAGCAATAAGATCTTAGCTGTCAAACACATTTTGTTGGCTAGACTGCGAAAATTTTGCATATTAAAGACAGATGTGAATTATCCTCGAAAATTTCGAAAGTATTGACTGATGATGAAGGAAACCAAGAAACTGGTAAGCTGCCGAAAATCCATTACACGTTGTATGTATATTACTTTCCATTGTATTCTAAAGAGTCTCTAGGAATAGATGATAAGGAAGGAAAACTAAATACGAATGTAACCAGTTTTTATAGTTGATTATAGTTATATTTAATTATGATAAGTATGCGTGCCATATTGCTAAATGAAGTATACAAATTGGACGCGCTTGTTTAACGTGAGTGATTACTTTATTAAAAGGTTGACTAGGTGACTAATTAAGTGTAACATCTCGTGAACTGACAAATCCCGATATATATGTTTATAGCTAATTGTAATTAAGTAATTCATGAGCATTGGTTGTAGAAGTCATTACTTGCCAATCATAAATAAGAATGTAAACGGTATTGTCATAGCGCAAGTCGGTGTCTGGTGGCCAGGTAGTAGAATCTCACAAAAGAGTGACAACCTCGCTAAAAAGAAAACTGAGGTTTAAGCCTACAAGAATATTCAACAGACCATATCATGTATAGCTTAAATAATGTATAAAGTAAAGGGACGTCCAGAAGTAAGTGGAAACGGATGACAGAAACTTAACAGGGACTATATGGAGAATAAAAGCCATTAAGAAATAAATTTAAAAAAAAAAAAGGAAAGAAAATGTTGGGAATAGATGCAAAATGAAAGAAGAAATACCTAATGGCAAAGGAATGGCAGAAATAAGACTTCTATAAGGTAAACTATGGAGGCACTGATGAACTAGTAAAGTGGTAGGCGAAATAATAATATTTGAAAAAGTGAAAAATTAATGAACTTACTCCGTCACTTTGTTAATGAATCGAACTTAATGGGTATCGGATATAGGTCAGAAGCCGGAAACTCTACTTATAAAGCATCCATGCGCTGCGATTAAGAAGCTCACCTGGCTTAACAGCTAACCCATATTTCTCGCATAATCTTCCTTTCATGACCCTAATCTGTTTTCGATTACCTGTGGATAACTTCCAAGCTAATTCCTTCAAAATTCCAAGGCCACAGAACAGTCCATTTTTATGTTTTGGGCCGTTGAGAGGTGTAACGAAAAAAAATATATAAATTGAAGAAACGCGTATTACGGATTTCCCTGATGATGAGAATATAATTGTGCATAGATTAAAAAAAACTGACTTCAAATGACACCACTGACAATTTCAGTGGTTTAACCACCACTTAAACAATATAAAATTTACCAATTGCTTTAATATTACGCAAAATGTACAATAATAAAATGGTTGATGCAGAATGGTCCCTGTCCATAAATTACAAGCTAAAAGGTAGATGATAAAACATCTTTTTTACAAAAAGGGTTGGCCAATTGATACACATTGATAATGCGTACAATTCGCATGCAATTAATTTTAGCGAGCCACCCCCATCTCCGAAAATAGGTTTAGGACTCTATGCCTGTCCAGATGGTGACCTTAAATTTAAATACACTCTCCCAATCATTCATACAATGTCCTCAATTAACATAGATACAATAAAAACTTAAAAACATAGCCCACATATAGCAAACATAGCGGTCAATCCATTCATGTAGAGGGGTCCTAAGATAATATATATCATGTTTTTTTAGTGTCTCCATTGAAATTATTCGAGATAGTTTTATCATCCAATTCCATAGCAAGTGGGTAAAACTGCCCTTCTGACTAAAATACACTGAGGGTCTTTTTGTTGTCTTCTTGTTATCTTACCAAGAACCAAGACGACCAAGTCTCAGTTAAGAGCTACTTTATAAATAAGAAAGTAAGCCTTCAGAAGTTTAAAATGGACAGAGACAGTAAAAATTGTAAATGTAAACATACATGAATTAAAATTACCTTCTATGAGCTATGACTAAGCTGGTTTATGCCATAATTTATTTGTTATCTTATCGTCCTTGTGAGTAAACGCTGATCTAAACGAAATTTTATCTTTGTTTTTTAAATGCGTTCGTTTACCTGATTACAATCTTAAATAGGCTGTGATACTACTTCGCTCCACCGGCATTTCAAGTCTGTGCCGTTTCTCCTTTTCCGATCAATAGCGAGGTGTTGACTATTTCGTATTGCATCACGTGAAAGCTAGACTGGATAGTTGATACGATAGAGGCAGGTTGTGGTGTAGGCCTTGTACAAGGTGACTGCACCGACCTGGTAATTAATTTCATAGATAACGTGAGTAAATTATATAAAGTGCCTGTCATCTTGTTGTGTAACCGGAGTACCTGCCATCCTCGTGTTGGTCTTGTAGAGTTGTTGTAAGCCGGCATAGTCCGTTATTTTTCTCGAAGGTTTAATTTCTATCGTTTATCATACACTTTATCCAACCAGTCTGCGGGTTGTCACTTTGAATGCAATTGCTGATTAACGCAGTAAATAGGGAATTTTACTTTAATCGACAATTTTTAGTAATTATTGGACAATGTTAATCGTAGATTTGAGTCCCTGAGTGTATTACTTTTTTTTTTTACTTAACCAATAATCATAAAAGTTTATACCAGTGAGTTGATACATTTTTTGGAACAATTCCTTTAACTCACTGCATTTAAGAAAGGACGTTCTGCCATGTAACAGAAAAAAATATGACGCCACATATTTCGGCTAAACTAATTTAATCACTCTAAAAAAAAATGGTTTATAGGTACGAAAATCGTCATATACAGTAGAGATTGGTTTGACTTTACCGATGTATTACCCTTTACCCTTTTAGGTAGTATTGTCCATTACTAACAGGTATCAAGCTAATAAATGATTTTACTGACATGAGGTTATAGCCCTTTGCACTCTCAGAAAAATTACAGATAGCAATATGATACAATATGGAAGCAAAGAGTTATGATGCAAAGCTTTCACTTGGCAGGGCTGCTTTTGGGATCTGCCTCATCATCAATCGATACCTGGCCTAGAATCGATCAATTAGCATGCGCGTCGTCGTGTATTCCGGATTTCTTTCGTAGTACTCAACTGTCGTTCAAGATCAGTTTTTTTCAGATCTATTTGCCCCAGTATCACCGTGACAGTTATTTGTAATTTGCTTAAATGAAACAAATCTCGTTATGCCTACCTTTTTTTTGGTACTTAGGTTTCGTGGAAAAGCACGTTTAGCATTCTTGTCTGGCAACCTTTATTTTCAACACCACATTTTCCTTGGCTTTATTCATTATTGGCAGAGTGAACCACTTCTAGACATTTTTGGGAACCCGGTAATCCATGTGTTTACGCCATGTACTCTAACCTCGGATCAAATATATTTGAAACAGCGTTTATTTCATTTGATTAATTATTTTTGCATATTCAAAATTATTATGTACAAAATATCATAATAAGCTTTGATAAGATTGCGTTCAATCAAATTCTGCATTATTTTATGCATTGGATTACGATGTAAAAACTCAATCAAAAAATCAGATATATCAATTACTACGTAAAGCATGCTAAATCCTTTTAAACTATCCCCAACTATAAATCCTGGATAAAAATAGACCTAAAGTAGAAGGGTGATTGTTCGTGTAACATAAAAGCAGCAATTTATTTAGCCTCACTTACATCTTGACTCCATCTTGAAATTACTGCTAGGAAGCACCTGTTAATTACAGACTAAAAGAGCGCTAAAAGCTCCGCTATAAATCCATTCATTTAGGACTTGGTAAACAAGACAAGGAGGGCATATAAATGCATGAAATTACATTTTTGTGGGTCATCTCGTATTGTTGGATATGCGGCAATAGCTTTGTGATCCGGCTTGGATCATGTTGGACAACCTACGTCTTGCGAAAGCCCCCAACCCCAATTTACGAGCCTCTGATGTACCTAGATCTGGGAGAACATATGTCCGCCAATTCCCCCAGAATTTAAGAGTGCCTGTGTAATGGTGGTAGAGGCATAATAATAAACACAAATTTTAGGAGGTATATTTATATTCCATTCTAGGAAATCTTCGAATACACCTTTCATCTTGGAATACACTTTATTAAATAAAAGGAAGGGGGCCGAATGATAAAGATGTGGAAGAGGACTACTTGCAAGGGTTATAGTATGTATATGATAGCTGATATTAGTTGATAATGAAGGGTAATAGCAGTTGATAATTACATACTACATGGTATAATTAGCTAGTTTTGCGTAACGTTCCAATCTGTACCGTTGTATATATTTACAATGAAAAAAACGCTATACAAAATAATTTTTTAAATAATAAATATTTTATGTTCATGATCGAATGCCAAACGCGCGATTATATTGTATGTGTCTACATTGATGACTTAAGAACAACATTATATACGCATAATAATATGCGCATAAAATTTGCGTGAAATATAATATGCTGGTACTTAAAATGGGTTGGTTTACTGTTGTTGTAAAAGTTATCGTTAAAACAGCCATGCATGGAATGTTGGCTGCTTCTTAAGCCCGCTTTATTTGGTCTTGGCTGATTTATAATCCCCACCTCCAAACATATATTAAATTAGTATGGCATCACATTACGCTTTATATGCAAATGTGTATATCCTAGCAATGCTAATCATGTTTTATGGAGGTGGGGTAGCTAATTACTTGGAAGCGTTTTTAAACAAATTGTAAACTAGTGTGCTGTATTTCCATACTTTCCAAATACATTTGTTTAAAAGCAAATGTTGCCAATATCTAAGGCTCGGTAGGTGAAAGTACGTTAAATATTCATCGTCAAGGATCAATAATATTTCTTAAAAAAAGTTGACTTTCCTGAGGTTCAACGAAATCAAGGACGCAATCAATCTATAACAAGTAATATTTTATACGGGTAAATTTGATTAAATAACACCCGTTTTGTTACATAAAGAAATATGAAAACGCTGTCGATAATGTGATACAAAGGATAGGGAAATTACACGCGTGTCGGTTTTGACTGAAGCGTTTATCGCTCTGACGGTTTTCTTTCATTCGCAATAACCCGTAACCGTCGGGTGGTTCGGATCGCTGGATCTGTCATCGCCCGCTCACTACAACTAAACGGCTCCTCACTCGCATTTCGTCTCGGAAAACGCTTTGATTAAAACCAACACGTGTGCCATTGCCCTTCATAGAATCCAAATTACTTTACAGAATCTGAATATGTAATCTAATAGGATGTTTGGTGAGTGGTTATTTTCATTGATAGTACAAAATAAATTTTTTATGAGCCATCCTCACAGATAAAACAAGTTTACTACGCTCCAGTACTTAAAACCAACCAAAAACGCCACAAAAAACATGAGCAACTATAATTCCATGTTTTAAAATGTTAACATGCTCTAATAGTAAAGTTTTTACACCAACTATACAATTATACAATTTTTAAATCAACCTTAAGTGCTAAAAACTATTTAAACCATATTAAATTATCAGCAGAACATAAGTAATTTATTAAAAGTTTTAATTTTCATCAAGGTGATTAATTCTGTTTTATTATTTCATGAAAATAAATAAATGTTATCGTCTAAAAAAAAAAGCGTTTCCATTGCACAAAACGTCTTAATGAATCTTTTTTTTACTCAAGGAATAGATTTTATGACATATTTGAGACAAAATGTAATATTTGGGTCCACCGATGTCAAATTAAAATTTAAATCATATTTACAAAATAAAAATAACCTTGTGATAATATGGTACGCACGTAGTCTAAAACAAAAATACGTCATCGCTCAAGGATGTATAAAATCTTTATTGAAGTTCACATAAATCTTAATTTATAAAAATAAAAATAAATAATGTATAAATGTAATAGAAAAACATGCCCTAAGCAGGTCGAGAGCCACCCCTAAATAAATATCGCAAATTTCACGGTTGGTTGTATCATAATAGCTTAGAGACCTAAAACATGACTGACTGGACCAATGTCTGTTTTGTTCTGAGAAAATCCATATTCTTTGTCCGTTTTTTATGGCCTGATTACATTGGATCTTCTGAAGTTCAAGGGAAAAAATTGATTGTATCTCATAGTTGATAGCATTTCTGATATTTATCAGTGTAGCAGCAAGTGCATTGTTCGTTATTATTTGTCTCTATAAAATTATCTGAGTGAGTATGCCTGCATCAGGCCATTCTGAGCACTTGAGAATGGTAGTGTAGACTGGTGAAAGTAATATAAATAAAAAAATTGTGGGAAAAGGAAATTTGACTTTATTTACTTAATCTAAATCCACAACCGTCAATTAAACCGTACTATAAATTATGTGGTTGTTGCTATTTTAAATATCTGCAATAATATCAGCATTGGATATGCCGTAAAAAATCACCAATTTGTTGTCTATCTTGTGAGATACGAAGAAAGTTGTCACTGCCACGTAAGCATTTCTTTCTTTTATCATCCATACTGAGCTCAAAAAGGACTAAATTTTCTTCCATGGCAAATCTGACGATGCTCTCCAGCATATATTTTTACACGAGTTGGCAGATCTTTGAATGTTGTCCACTAATTGCTGTGTTTCTTTCGCTGTCCCGGCACCAGTTAGCAGAAACCTAAGCTCGGATTCGTCATGTCCCCACGCCTGTCATCTTCGCTCTCTGGGACATTAGACCGAATTAGCGCGGTCATAATAGCGTTCTTTTTCTCTGAAATCGCTTACTCGTCTTTTTTCTTGTAACGCTCGCCTTTAGCGGAGCAAGAGCCTGTCTTGAGCCACCCATAAATAAATATCGTCTATTTCACGGTTCGTTGTAATAGCTTAGAGACCTAAAACGTGACTTAGCGAGGACCAACGTCTGTTTCGTTCTGAGAAAATCTATATTGCTTGTCCTTTTTTTATGGCCTGATTACATTGGATCCTGTGAAGTTCTAAGAGAAAAAAATTGATAGTATCATAGTTGATTTGAGTGAGATACTGGTTTGGGTTGATGAAAAATTGGCAACCTTTAGACAAGAATGTCGGCATGAGGAGATGTTCTGGATAGTGTATTAAGGACGCAGTTCCTGAAGAAATCTTAAAACTACCAAATCTTCTTTCTATCTTAAGTCCAACGCACATAGGAGTCTGATGCAGACATGCAAATCATGTCCAAATATTGCGCATAAATAAATTTAATGAAAATTATCTTTTTTTTATTAACCTTTACCGATATCCAAACAAATAAATCGGCTAAGATCATTTTATACAGATAAGTACAAGCATTTGTTTGTAAATTGATAAATAACAGAAACCGCGGTCAATTTTGTGATACAGTATCTGAATCCAATTTACTCCTGAGAATATTGCATGCAGATGTCCATTGTATTAAAAAATGCATATATGAGATGTTATTCCTGTAGAATGCTTGATGCTATACAACCGATATTATTTGTGCCAACAGCCAAATTAAAATCAGAAATAGCAACGATTGAAGTATCTTACTGAACTACATTCAGAAAATAAATTTATTTTAGTACTTTTTTTGACGTTTACGTACGATTAAATTCTTAGAAACATCTCACGCCGTCATTTTATAAATATACTTTATGAGTAGGATTTTAAGACAACAGGCATATATGTATATATTTTATGTCTGGCAGAGGTCAGAGGAGTCAATCCGAACAATAAAAAATTCAACGTCTTATAAATAGTATTCCAAACCTTCGTTATGGTAGTAGGTAAGGCCAAGTAGGTAATGCTTATTTGTTTGATACAAACAGCTTCTAGCATGCATCAACTTCACTTTCAGATATGAACCTTCTAGCGAAATCTATTGATATACACAAACAAACTAATGGCATATGATGTTTGGCGTTGTCTACTCAGCGCGTTCCGTTATGAATTGTTACTTCATAGTATCTTTAAAGAAGATTACAAAGTAATTAACAAGCCATTCGGCCTGTATGTCGGATAACCATGTATGTCTAACACAACGGTCGTGAAAATGATCCGGTCTCTCTACAAATATAAAACATATTTCTCGGCATCTCAAAATACGCTGTTTAGGTGTTTCTTAGAATACAATAATGTGAGCATAAAAAATTGCTGTTTCTATTGAGAAAGATGAAATGATGCTAAAGTTATATTTTTAATGTGATAGATACGATTATAACTTATAGATATGATTACCATTCATAAGATGAAATGAAATGAATTTTGAAATAATGAAGGAAGAATAAAGCCCCCATTTTCCCATTCAGGGAAACTCAAGGTTTTACTCTCACAGCTTAAGAGCTATTAAGATTTCCATGACAAAACCACATTAGAGACCGTTATTAATTTCAAAAATTATGAATAATGTTTCTAGAGACAGCAGTAGAGCTAAGTTCCAAGAAAGGAGGTTTATGTCTATGTTTATGTTATCCCCACAATATTCATCGAATATTGTTATATGCGTTATATGCATAACGAATAAAATAAAGTATTTTTTGGCAATGCCAACTCACGAACAACCAACTTTAAAAGTTTTTAATAAACTGACTCAGGCTAGAACTTCTTTAGATATTGTTCCTTCACTTTCTACATAAACAATGTCGTTTATAGATATTCCCCAAATACGATTTGCTTAATAATTGTTGTTAACAAATTTTCTAATGTAAAAACAAATCTCTGAAACAACCAGTGGTTTTGGAAGCTATTTCCGAATGTTTGCTATTCATGAAAGAGCCAGTAATACCGACATGTAAGCTGAAGTTGGCTATTAGCTCAAAACATCTCCGGGCTTTAAAGTGTGTCGTGTTAAAATAGGCTCAGAAAATATCCATTTGTTTATAGAGGAAATGGGACGTCATTCGCTTGAGCTGGCGAATCCTTTGAGTTTGTTTTACAGTCGCGCTAAGACGTATAGACTATATTTCTTTGTGTCGCTCATAAAGACCTCAGGAGGTGGCTGATTCTACATCCTTGCTGTCACAGGAGATATCCTGCCCAGGCTCTATCCTGTACAGAAATACAGACATTCGCCGCTGGGTAAGGTGGTCAGTAAACGAGGTCAAATAGGAAGAGGAGAATGTTTACCGCAGGATATATTTATAGTAAATAGGGCGGTGGTGGTACCTGTGTGACTGACAGGCTTGGACGTCTTCATCGCGTCGGCGCTTTCGCAAGCGTACTATTTGGCGGGCGTTGAACCCTTGCTAAGGGGCCTAGCACAATCCAGAATAGAGTGAGGGATCGCGGAGTGGCCCTTAATGTGCCGAGAAGTGCCAGTGCGTGCAGTGTGTCAACAGTGTCTGGAACCGATACCAAGGTATGGAAAACCATGTTTGGTCATTTCTCACTCCCGTAACCTACTTACCTTCTAAGGAATCGGCTTTATTAAAATAAATACAACTAAACTGAAATCTCTTATCTATGATACTTACTAAGCTCATTCATCCCACCTCAACACTATTATGAATTCTTCGACCCAATATTTACGGTCTCGTTAACTTGGAATTACATCGGTAATGGAAGGATGTTCAACTTTTATTTTCACTTGGCCTCTTTTCATTCGTGTCTCATATACCCTGTTGTCAAATGCATTTGTTATGTGGCTGTCTTAACTTGATAAGTATTACTGGAAACTTCAGTCTGATTAAACGGTTTGTTACAATGTAGTGTGCAATGTTCTTCGAACTTAACTCGAAATTCACTCACTCAACGTTGTGAACTCTAAAAACATTTGCGTACTAATGAGTGCTATGTTATTAAGATTGTTGGATATTATTTTTTCTTCGCTTTATTCATACAAGGCTATGAAATAAATATTTATGTAATATCTGTTTTTGTTTATGCATTAGACCTTTAAATAATCTGATATCAATTATCTAGGAGTTTGATAAACCGAAAAAAAATTGGGTAAACATTTACCACAGCAATGTCATTCAAATCGTATTAGATAGTTTACTTTGTGTAGAAAAAAAAGTTTCCACATTGAACTGTTACTTACGGAATTTTCTTAGTTCTTAGCTCAATTTCAACCGAAGTTTGCACTACATTTTAATTATTAAACGAAATCAAATCACTACAAAATAGTATGTGAGTATGGAATTTTTTTTTTTACCATTTTCAGCGTATCAGTAACATTCAAATGAATTCTAATAATGACATGCGACTTTTTTTTAATATTTGTGTATCTTATTTGTATATAAATATATATATTTGTATCTACCTTGTTCTTGAAATATTTCATCGTATTTCTTTTGATATTCTCTTTATATAATCTTTACTATTTATAATTAACAGTCTTCTTCATAAGGATCGCGTTATTGATTTGTTCATACTTCTCGTCGTTAAATTGACTTTAGAGTTAATTAATAACAATAAAGCTTCTAAGCATAATTACCTACAGATACTTATTACATGTACGGTAATTGTTTAGTTTTATGATTATTCACGTAGACTAATGAATGAAATTAATGAATTATTAATAGAAAAAAAAGTATTCAGTGCCCTATAATTTTCCTGTACGTTTGTGTGTAAATTAATGAGACGAAAATCCTATATCTAAGCCTATATCCCAAATACAGCCTCTCTAATACGAACTCTCCTCTCAACCGTTCCTGCTCGAAGTCTAATATGGAATGTCAAATAACGACTGTGAGGATACGTCAATCGATTGCCATAGGCCTGGGAATTTTCCGAAGCGGGGCCAGACGGGCAGAAAGGTTCAGAGGCTGGGACAAAAAGAATAAAATGAATAAAAATGGAAGCTGCCGTGGCCCCTGTAAAGGAGACTGCTGTAAAAACCAGTCCTCTCCGGTGAGCTCCACATTTGGTATGTTATATACCGGCCTACCTCGGGGAAGTCCTGCCGCTCACCACGAGCCGTACTGGGGCTCCAACTTCGAGAACATCTTGCGCCACATTATCCCTTTCCGCGAACATTGGAAAAGCCCATGATTCTTGCTATCGGCTGATATTGAGCAACCTTTAATGAGTCCTGTTCGGCTGGTTGACGGCACTCCTAATTGCATAAAAAAAATTATGCTACTTTTAACCCTAATTATGTTTACTGCGACCGTGCTCGACGGTAACTCAAGTCTAATGTTCATTGAGCAGTATAAACCTATGCGACCATGCATACTAAACAAACCCCTCACAGATTTATTAATATACATTATTTCCGACAATATACCATTTCTTGATTTCTTCCCCAAAACCAATACAAGCAGTATCTCGTCCCAAACCCCAAGTTTTTTTCCTTGGCATCCTTGAAGAGGTGGCATGTGCTTTCATTATTAGGGGTAAAGAAATTTATTACCATCTAGTGGGTACAAGAGAGGGAAACGTGGAAATTAAAGTCATTTTTAAATATTGAAGAAAAAAAAATTACCGTATACGGGCATTTTAAACCCCAATGCTGTTCCCAATTAAATAAACACGTAATTACTGGTGTCATTCTAAACTCCGGAAGTAATCGGGAGAGCACTAATAGCTGTCCTTTAACATGATTAATTATATAAATAAAAGACAAGGAATAATTCTGTTGATATCCGATCAAAATATTAGAAAATCAAAGAATTAATGTATAAATAAAAATTACCTTTCTCTGCTCTACCAACCATAATCGCCGTTATTTTCCCTTTAGTTTCCAGCGATAGTATGCAACTTCTTTCAATTCACGTCCTCAGTTACTTTAAGTAATTTTTTAACACTTATTTCCACTTGAGTTGTTTCAAGCACCGCAGTACACGAACGGTTGTAACAGCTGTATTAAAAACCGACTCGATCTGTTATTTACTAATGTATTTAATTAAGTTTACTAAATTTATTTAAGTATCTGGGGTCTCGATTTTGTATTTTTGTTTTCTTTTACTGGCTAATAGATATTGCATCTACTAATAGAACTGAATTGTATTTGTCGAAATATATATTAACGGTTGTTTTTATTTGTTTCAGGTAAGTGTTCTTCAGGACAGAACGTTTATTAACTCAGAATATGAAGTATTAAGTATGAACTAGTGTAAAATACTACTAATTTTTTATATAAGTGTGCAGCAAAGAGGACTAGTAAACTGTAAGGGCATTGCCATAAATAGTTCTTATAGTGACGGTGATTATTTTTGTTTCCTCCGAAACTTTTACCGAATGTTAAAAACAGGGGGTTTTACTCAGAGTGTTGACTTTTAAACTTGGCGTTTCTTATACCCTTTACTATTTTGTATTTGCTTGTTATAGTTGCATATAGTTTACTATTGCATTTAGATAAAGTCAAACTTTTTAAAGCTTATTAATAGCTCTTGATTGAAGTTATCAGTACTGCAAATGTCTCGTATTCTTAATATAACATAAAAATGCATAAATCATTTAATTATCTGTTTTACCGGTTTTAACGGAAACAATCAAACCCATTATATATTTATGGATTATTTTATCTTAGAATTTTATATTGTAGTACATTGACTTAAAAATCCATAGTTGAATAATCTGACAGTCAGCATTCAATGCATATTTGTTTTGAAATATCATCAATGATAATGAGGGTAATAAATATACAAAGTTATAAATTAGAAGCACTCCGAAGTTCATCTCATATTCTGCTGATACTTAATAGCAACTTTCAAAAGGGGTAACTAGGACACCCTTATTGCTTGCGGGAATTTTGTTTATTTTTGGTTTCCTGTCCTGTTGAACAAGAGGAGGGGGGGGGTCGGAAAATAAGTTTAATAAAATCATGTTAAGAGTTTCAATGTGACTCCACGATTGTTACTCGGGCTGTCCGGAGTGTGTACGGAGTTGTAGATATGGTTTTATCACGCGATGGTTGTACGGCATGCGTTTTATTAGAATTACTTTTATTTAGATTTATTTGGGTTTTTTTTTTTATCTTGCGGAAGATATCCTCCTGGTTTAAAGGGGGAATGGCGTAAGTCATGAAGAAATCACGATAAATGTGATATTTCGCACAATTAAGACATTAGTCAAAGGAATTAATGACACTTAATAATGTTTCTTGGTTTCAAGTCATCAAAAGAAACCCCCATTAATTTCGACATTCCTCATACTTCTCGGCTGAACACGGAACTCACAATTACTCAACATGTACAAGTAAAACATGGATGAAAATATAATTCTTTCAAGTTGTTTAAAAGAAATCTATATCGATAAGAATCGCGCTTCTGAAATTCTTATTTTGTATCCAGTTTATTCCATATATCAGAAACGGCTAACAAACTTTGGAGCATGTGCTGGTATGCATTTGCATATTTATTCTACATCAGGGTGGTCTTAAAATTTTCCGACCTAACAAAGCTTTTATTTATTTATCATCTTCATGTTGAGGTCGGAAACTTTTCAGACCACCTGTGTATAGTATTGAAGACAATCTCTAGTAAAACGTCTTTAGCCTCTTCGTTGTGAGTATATGTTTAAGTAATTGCATATAGTTGCCAGACCACATAGTGCCTCTAAACTAAAATTAAAATACAGCAATAACCAAAACTAAAAAATGCACTAATTTATATGTTGGATAACCCGCCTTTCTTATCCAGCTAATGGTAATTAAGAGTGATAAACAGTCAAGTGTACACATAATATCCCCCTGGGCCATGCTTTATTCCCGATGCTTGGCTCGACACGATGTAGCCTCCTCAGCGGAGTACGCTATTTGTTCTGACCGGGGAGTTAGCGTACTTAAGTAAGTTTGAGCGGAATTGGGTTAAGGTTTCACTGAGGGTGAGCTACGTAATTGGGTCCTGCTCTGTAACTAGCTGTGCCCTTCTCGTAAGGCCAGGTCAAACTATCAACGTTTAAATCGAACGGATTCCATATTATCGTTTTAGTATCCCATAAATATAATATAATAAAAATCAAGCCCTTAACCGATATAATTAGTTAGCTTTCTATATATGGTTATAAAATTATACAGCAGGAGTTTTAAGTTATGTAGTCTTTATACCCAGTGGCTCGTTTTTGTTCTGTTTTTACTGGGATACCTTGAAAAGAAAAATTATCACTTTAATCAAAAATAAGATGTGCCATTTCGTTACCGAATGTATCATTATATATTTATTTATGCGAATGCTAACGTATCAATTATTCAAAACAAGTAATTCCTTAGTAAATGTACCCCTATCTTGTCTACCCCCAATCTATTTTATACTATACAAGCGTTTTCGTTGGCTATTCTACCATTTTCAAGAATTTGAGTATTTTTGAACTTATTTTAGATTTTAAAGTTGTTTTGTATCTTTTGCTTTATTATAAAAATAATAATTTTAAATATTATGACTATATTTTTTAATTCTATATAAGATTCTATCTACAGATCGTAAGTTATTGATGCGTGAAATAGTGGTATAGCCGATAGTGCTCATATAAATATAAAATAAATTGTGGGCAGACCAGAGAAAGGTGCAAACTTATTAATATTTCCACAGCCTGCCTTCCAGTGTAATATTCGTTAAATATTTTCTTTACTATGCACTGGGAAAAGAACTGACTTTCGAAAGTTTTATCCTGAATTAGAGTCGCTTTGAAACATTATTAATGATTTTTTGACAGTGCTGGTCATTTTGGATTGGATGAAAGGATTAGCGGATCACTAAATGAGTCACCGGCTCTGTGTAATTACACACTATTACAGTTACCGTTTCACAAAGATTTGAATGATATAACGTCCTGAATAAAGTTCAAATAAATAGCAAGAAAAGAATTTGAATTCAAACCTAGAAACTTGGCTTCTATGATACGGTTCTGAAATTGTTGGAGACGTCTGGGTATATTCCGCCTATATATTCCATTTAGTGTTACCTTAAGTGACAATAAACTCCATTTTTATTTTTTCAAAACTCTCAAATTTGAACAATGAGGTTAAAATAAAATCTAAATTATTTGTATCGATTTTATACACATTACAGGAGAGTTAAACGTTTTTCGTAAGCCAAGAATCTAATCTCAAGTATCACGGCAGAAATAGTCTTACCCAAGCCCTATGTAGGTTTTTTTTTTTTTTTTACTGCCCTCTGACATTTGGAAATTGTGAAAGAGGAACTTTTTAGTCTAGGGCAGGGTTAGTAACCTTTTAAAACTTAAGGGTAAGATTGAACTTTTATAATCGCTGTCACAAATCAGATTTGTCACAAACATGAAACTAAAACATAATGAAGTAAAGGAAGAAATATTTTTTGTCAAGTAGCCGGAACACAATATTTTAATAAAATTTAATATGAATCAACAAATAAAAAAAAAATTATAGAAAACCAGAAATTCATGACTGTTTTGATTCGCTTGTGTGGTTCGCAAAAAATGTTGTTGTAACCTTTGAAAATTAAAATCAAAGGTACGCAATTTGTTATGCATTATAATTATTCCGGTAACACCTTCTGTTCCATTGGAATGCCACGAAGGTATTTATAAAACTACGAAAATTAAAGGAATATTTGAACGGTTGTATTTATCGGTATACTGGCATCAGGTTATTATTAATCCTATTAATGTGTTTTTGTATTCTATGTTTGGAATTTGCCAGCATATATTTGTACAAATCTACAAAACCCCTAAATATCACTTTCATCCATAGTTCTAAAAAGCAGAAGAGAGTTTTGAGCAAGCTGTATGATTTCGCAATATCTTTCTGGAACTTCCATCCCCTCCCCATTCGCCGCGCTCATTATTATTAAATGAGTTCAAAACACATTTGTTTAGTTATTTGCTACCACGGACATATGAGTAGCCACATATGAGTGTTGATTTTGATTACATTCTTGGTATATTATTTAGGGGTGCTGTTATGCATTAGTATTCATCAACTTTGGGTATTTTACTTTTCTTGTGCGTAATTAGGTATATAGGTATTTATTTATGTGTACACCCATAATTGTGATATTTTATTTACTATAGCAACTTATTGTTTCATTTTATTCAGATTATTTTTATTATTTTTAATATTAACGACTTAACTATACAATTTTTATATTTTTTTTCTTTATTCAATATATATATATATATACATTGTTGTATTATATATTTTCTGATTTCCTGTTATATTTTATTTATCTGAACTTTATAAATTTTTAGTGGGTACTGTTAATGTCAAAGAACAAAGTTTATATTAAATGAATGTTTGTTGTTAAGGTACATAGTCCACGGGTGATAAAGATATTATTATTATATTCGAAATGATATTTCACTTGTACTTCAATGTACGCAGCTTAAGATACTAAGCGGACGCGAATTGTGGTCGGTCCGCGCGTCACGAATGGCCAATAAAATGCACCTCCTGCTCACGTCTTGCTGGTGCATTCCACCTCAGGCCATGAATACCCGATGCACTATCGTCTAATGCCGTCTTAGATAATTTCATATTCAATTTATCGCTGTGTCGGTGGATACCGGGGGTTATTGGTCGCTCCCTCTTGCACTGATGCGAACAGAATCGCCCCTAACGACCTCAGCTCCTCCGGCTGGATTTGATTCAGATAACGTGCTTCGCTGCTCCTTATGTTCGATTCGCGCCTGAGAACGATCCCGAAATATCTTATAAATTAACAAATCCATCAAGGCGTGCCTCCCGGCTGCTCGATACCAATGAAATTAACTCACGTTTATTGAGTATGTTTTGTGACTTCCTGTGTAAGACGAGAAGAAGGGAAAAAAAATTGTTTAATGTATAAGCCAAATTTTGAATAAGGAATTTTTATTGACCATTATTAATAATTAACAACCAAAGAATAAAACAGTGGCAACATCTGGACAACGGTTTTCTTCAATATCTAGTTAAGAGTCTACCAACTGAATTACCCTGCCAAGATTGACGATCTTCCAAATATGAGTTTTCCTTGGTTACAAACTTTCACAAAGACTGTATTTAATGTTCCCATTATATAATAAATATTATATACACACTGTACATATGATGTACCCCCCCCCCCCGATGACTCGCAGGCAGACAGTGGGGACAGGGGGGCGCCAGGTGGCCAATAAATTAATTTTCCGAGAGCTATTTTCCCACTGTTAGGGCATTATATGAAACTATTGGTATATTTTAAGGTATCGTTTTTAAGTGATGCATTATTATGGCGATATTGTTCTCACTATTACCTATAATTAGGCTAGATATAGGGGAGTTCCCGAGTACAAGTCCTGATCTTGCCAGACCTTTTTTCTTTGGCTATTAACTATTATAATTTTGAATAGTTTCCGGGAATATAATAAATTTAAATTTTAAACTAGCTTATATTCAAATATAAGTTTAAAAACTTAAAAAAATAAATATAAATTTAAATTAGCTAGCAATATTTTCATTTGTTTCTATAAAAATGTCATACGTTTTCGCGGCCCGATGGAGAGCTTGACGTAACAAATCGTCATTCAATAGTATTTAATTTTCGTTCTCAATGACGAGAACCTGATCGATCTTACAAAAGATGTTGATCTGTAGCTGATCCTTTGTTGGTGAGCATAGACCTTTTCGGGCATAATTTGATTCAAAATGTCTTGGGATCCAACCTACATTTGAACAATAATTACAATTGGACAGACCTCGGGCTTTGAGATTAAGGGTACGCTATTGTTTAGATGATATGTAATATCCAAGTTATTCTTAGACCGCTTTCAATAAATGCAGGAATGCCTTAGGGAAGACATTTAAGCCCCGTTTTAAGTACACAGCTTACTAACCACAAAACGCGACATCTCTCACATGCCATCAAATTCACAGGCAACCTTTCACTCAACTAGCTGAAAAATATTCTTTGAGCGAATAAGATCAGAAATGATGAAATTCGTTTTAAGATGCTCAACAGAATATATTTAAAAAAAGACTGGTACCAGTTTCTCTTCAAACATTTATTCTTAATCGATCTATAAATAGAAAGGTCAAGAACAAAGTGAGCGAAAATCGTAATAAAGATGATGATATCGTACATCGTAAGAACCTAAATAAATAAATTAAATCCCTCTTATTTAACGTATTTAAGAAACTGTAAACCGGTTAATAATGTTTACAACCGCCCATGAAGACGGCACACCCTGCCGTAATGTTAAATGTCTTTGGATTAAATTTTGTTTGTAAAAAAACAAAAGATTGTTTTCATAGGTTTCAGAAAATATAAATTAGACCTTTGAACAATTTAGACATCCGCTTGTCACAATTTAAGACTCAGAATGGTGACTACATGATTTGATCGGATGTTTAGAAAATGTACCCAATGCCTCAATGGATATGAAGTTTTGGTACTCAGTACTCAACAGAATAGTCAACATTTAACTATTCAATATGGATAAAACAACTGAACTACATTTACACAAACTGCGAGGGTTAAAAAAAATACATATAATGGTACTTCATACCTGCTAGAAGCCTTAATAGAATACTCCTTGCATTTACATACTTAGGCAGACGCGGGAATGTATCTTTAAGATAGTTATTTGAGGCGAATAATGATTGTAGGTTAGCATGTACTGAAATAAATGGGTCAATACTAACCGGTGAAAATTAGGGAAAGTCACAACCATGACCATATATGCCCCTGGCGGATATTGCCTTATAGAATTCACAGTTTTTTTTCATCCTTTCTGTCTTGGGAATTTGTTTCTGTATGTTACCATCAAATTTTCGTTTTTGAAGTATATTCCGTCCGGTGATACTACACACTATTACGAACTTGTGACGCACTAATTACGTCCCTGCAAGGACACAATTATACATCGTCTAAAACAATAGGAGAAAGCAAATGGAGTGCTAGAACTGAACACGTGTGTAGCGAGTTATTGTATTCTAATAAACTGGTTATTTTACATTAATGAATACCAGCACAGGCAACTAAGAAATCCTAGAAGGGATTACCAAACTCATTATCCTGTGACAAGTCTATTTCTTCGGCGGGGTTCGGTTATACATATTCAGTGATTTCATGATGGAATATTTGTTCTTGTAAGCGAGTTTTTCAAACTCATTTTGGTTTCTGTAAACAGCCAGTGTAAGGGCTTACTTCAAGATTTTTTTTAAATTATTGATTACTTCTGGGAATCATTAAAAATCACACCTCCAAAACAAAAATGCTAAAATTTAGTATTCATTTCGGGTATTCAATTACAGCTCTTGAGAAGTAAATATGTATCGGATAATTAGCTTGTTTAGAAGTAACAAGAAAGTATAAGTAACAATTATTTCCTTCAGACAAGCAAAGTGAACATTCACAACTAAATATTGCTAACACTCAACACGTAACCTTATCCTGCTCTTATAATTAGACCTTCAATGAGTCAGTGAGAACACATAACGTTTAATATTAATCGTTTTGTTATTTTTTAAAAATAACCTACATATTTTCATGTATCTGTCTAAGTGTCTAAGTGTGTTGGCCAAATGGCAAGAATACTACCGGCATCATTATTAATGATTTTTCATCCATAACTTAATTGAAAAAATCCTATCTTATTACGGTGATAAGGAGACATAATTAAAATCTGATTTAAAATATAAAGTGTTTGTTTTGGATCTAGCGGAGTATACTTAAATAAAATAATTAAAGTTGTAAATATTAGAGTGATCATAGGTTTTCACAGCTCCCGTTTACTGAAACACATAAAATTTTGCTGAGACGGTCATTTATTGAGTAATTACTTGGAAATAATTGCAGTATTAAAGAGGAACTGGTCCATTAAGTGTGTGATTAATTTGGACCGCATTTTTTTATGCTAATGGATAATTAAGGTTTATTGATAGATGAGTGTATCCTAAAAATGTATTTCCTGTAAATCTTATGAAATATTGTATAAGTTATTTTTACTTTTTCAATCAAGTAGACGAGTTTTTTAATTATGAGTGTTTAATATTTTTCTGCTCTTCTCGTAGCCATGTAGTCATGAATAGTAAGATGGGCAAATTCAAATGTCGCTTCTGCGTTAAAATTGATAGACACCGACCGGTTCGTTGGCGGAGTGTTTAAAGCGAGCATAAACTCCGGCCTAAAAGGCTGTTGATAGGAACTGAGTTAGGTTATGGCTGCGTAGGCTCTGCTTTATGGCCACTGTGATATGGTTGTCCCTCCATTTATGGTTTAACGCCGCTTCGTGGTTAACATATGCGCGGATAGGATACTAGTGACTAGTGCCCCATATAGAGAGAGGCCTCAGTTACGTACACGGGGTACTTCACCCGTGTGTGAGCTCAAGTTCTCCCCGATTATTCTTCCGACATTATTCGACAAATGTTCTCATTTGGAGTTAATTTTTAAACCACAACTCACATATCCGTTAGATTATATAAAAGGATTGAAAAGGCCTCAGCCAGTGCAAAATCTTGTTTTAAAAAACTTAATAAAAAATATTAAATCTAACAAGTGTCGTAATATGGTCTAATCTATCTGAAGTTTACAACTATATCCCTTATCAAGAATTAGAATTTGTTTACTACAGTAAGAATTAAACTAAAGTGATTTATGAAAATCAAAAGTAAACATTAAAAAAAAAATGGTCGGTTTGCTAACAAAAAAATGTAATTTGGAAAAGCATGGCGCCGTTTCTATTAAATGTCCCCTTTAGTCTGACTTTAAAGCTTTCTGAAATCACAGCCCAGAAGCTTTAAAAGTGATCATTATGGTTAAATTTGTGCTGAAGAAAGTAGCGCAAATGAAAATTCAAAGATATAGCTACGTATGTTGTCACCTCCCTCGCATGCGAAAGAGGAAGCGGAGTCTTACCGGATACGAGCCAGTGGAGGCTGACGAAGAGCACGAGAGCCACATACGCTCAGGAAATGATTGGAGAAACTGGCCATTGCCAGGACTCCTACTGTCACGCATTTAAAGCAGGTCACGAGGCCACTGCCGTTTCAGTCTTCGAGGAGGATTATAGGGATGAGTGATGTAGTGCAATGACTGTGCTATGGGATTAGGGTGGTTGGATGGGTTACTATTGAATTTCTTGAACTTGGAAGCGATGAGTTCAAGAATGTAAGGTATATTAAGATCGTTATGGAGGGTTTCCTTGCTGAGGGATTTTTCTATTTTTCTCAGGACTTTGGATTGAAAGGATTGGATACGTTTGATGTTTTTTTTTGTTGTCCCCCATAGCTCTATTCCGTATGTCCAGATTGGCTTAAGTATAGCTTTGTAGATTAGTAATTTATTTTCTGTTGAGAGATGGGGTGTCCTTTGGAGTAGTCTGTACAGTTGTCTAAAGTGTCTGTTTAGTTCTTTTCTTTTTAGCCTCATATGTTTGTCGAGATGGAAGCCTAAGTACCGTACCGTCTCGGTTACAGGGAGAGGAATGGAATTAAAATAAACTAGTGGACAAGACTTGCGAAAGAGGGTGAAGGTAATGTGGGAACATTTTGCTTCATTAACTTTGATCCACCATTGTTTGCACCAATACTCCATCTCATCAAGGTGTTTTTGAAGGTTATGGGATGCTATCTCGGGGTCTGGGCGAGATGACAAGACTGCAGTGTCATCTGCAAATGTGGCCAAGAAGGTATTGGGGGATGATGGAACATCAGCTGTGTGTAGGTTATATAGGATGGGGCCCAGGACATTGCTCTGTGGAACTCCTGTTTTTATTGAATAGTAGTTACAATATTCTAAACCACAACGGATATTCCATATTAATGGCTGACTTAATATTTTTGCAATAATCCACGATATGCTGGTCTTAAACTTTGCTCTTAAAACTGAATCTAATTCCTTGTTTATATATATTATTAAGTTATAGTCAAATCCAATAATAATCAATGGTAACTATATTCAAAATGGGCAAAGATAGGTTTTGTAGAACGAAAAAAAACCAACCCTTTCATCTACTGAAATATGTCTGATCAGGTAAGCGATATCTGTCGGCCAGTGAAGTTTCTGTTCCGGAGTGCTATCGCCCGTTAAATCGCACGGATCCGCTTTCTGGCTCCTTGGATCTCTGGCGCTATGCCTTGACGACTGTGCTCCAGTCCGTGAAACGTCGGTTCATCCACTTCTTCTTCTGGGTCCGCTCTCGCTTTCCCGTCCCAACTCAGGCGGAAGATTCCCTTCCTTCCGCGTACCTGAAGCAGCACGTAGCAACTGCTTGGAGTGTATATTCGTCCACCAGTGTTCCACATCCGCAGAGATGTTCAGTTTATTTGATAATCTGACCGAGAGTAGAGATTTATTATAAGTCATTATTCACTCCAATGAGGTTCGTTGTTTCCACAGTAATTTGTAAGTAATTAAAGGCTGGATTTTGTAATGTTGATTTTTAGGAGTAAGCAATCCATACTGACAGAAACCTCCTTATGAACGAATAAAGTACATATGGAAGATTCATAGTGCCACTCCGTAAACTGCCTCACTTGATACAAACCTGTTGCAGCTGAACAAGGCACGAGAGCTACACACTTTTAGTAAGAAAACTGGCAAGTGCCAGAACTCCCAATAGCGTATTTCTTCCTGGAAATGTTTTCTGGCTCCAAAATCATTCAAGGGGATTGTAGGGAAAGGTGGTTTTGAGTAGCGATCTTGTCATAGGATTTGGTTGGTTGGACAATTTAGAATGGCGTAGCTCTTCAGATTTCATGTATTTTCTTCAGTAGCCACAATCTTTAAAATATGTTCAGTTTCTGATTCTATACAAAAAAAGTGCTTGACTATATCAGAAGATAAAGTAAATTCATATTTTCCCAAAGGTGGGTGTAGAATAATTTCAATAATAACACTATTTTTGTTTTATAAAACGTATTGCACAATGAAGCGTTTTCATCGTAACTTAACTTGCATCTGCTAAATTTTCTACGTCCAGCAGAGCACAAAATATGATAGTATGAACATAAGGACACATCAGAAAAACATTCCGTTAATAAGGCCAATAAAGACTATTTTTATTGTTACTGAAATGTAGCTTCTGAAGTCTCCCTTGTGCAACGCTCCCTTGTTCCAGATCATCCTGAGCATTGTTAATTGTTATCTGACAGCACTTTCTCCTTTATTGATCGCTGCTTGTTCGGGTACTCGTGGCGGAGATCGCTAGCACAACTTAGACCGTTTTCACTTCTCCAGGTCGCCCATCCGATGACGATCGCAAATCAACTTGGATATTGGAAGGTCCGCAACTTTCAAAAAGAGCTTAAACTTTCTTGTACAACACTCCCGTCGAAACTTCAAACAACTCTCACTGCCTTGATCTAATTTATTATCTTAATTAAACTTGCCCTTCGCTGACAACGGCTTAACGCTAACGTAGAACCGTACGTTATTTAATTAGGAAAGAAAATCCGGCCAACAGACTGAATCCTAATAACTGATCAAGCATTAAGATTGAATTCTTGTATTAGTATCTAAATAAAAGTACTATGATGGATTACTATAAAATAGTATAACAAATAAATAAAGCATTTAGAAAAGCCTAACAATAATAAGTCAGTAAGTGTGATGCATATAAATTAATTAGTAAAATAATAATAAAAGCAAGAAAACTAAACTGACTCAAGTCAGAGTTATATACTTGGAAAAAACAAAAGACTCGATTGCATCTTACAGTATGAAAGACTCAAAATCCCATGTTTTCATTTCTTTAGTGTTCGTACCATGTAGGGAGTAAACTAATATTCAGCTAAAATGTCATATCGCCAAAAAAATTAAATAAAAATGGTCATATTAGCTTTATTGTGTGAGCTATAAAAGACATTTCACGCATTCGGGTTAGCATTCCAAGCTTAATATTATGATATTTGTAGTTCGTCATCTTAATATACTCCGAATGACTAATAAAATACATACGTTTTTCAACTAGTGGACTTTAGAATCTGTTGCCTCCCAATCTTTAATGGTGATGTGTAAATAGAAGTTAAAATAAAATAAAAATATGTTTAACTTGTGTTATGTGAACATAAACTGGGATCTTAGCGAGCCCATTGTACCTGATTAAAACCCATCATAACTTTCATAAATATTGATTACATTATTGTTTATGTTTACCCCCAAAAAATGCTGCACTAAATCCTGTGATGTTATTGATTAAGTATAAATCGTTCCGGAAAATAAATTTCTATTTTTTTAGATAAAAAATAAATCACAAGATGTAAGTAAATCTGTTGATATAAACGAATATCTTGTCAGTGTAATAAAAATGGATTCGTGAAATATATATTTAAAATTTAAGATCGATCGTACTTATAGACAAACTCGCAGAGATTATAAAACAATCTCTCACCAATAGGCTCCACATTTTTTTTTTTTCAATTCAACAATTACTCATGAAATTATTTAAGAAGAACTTATTCAACCACTGTAACACCTGTGAATTAAATGATATAATCAAATAATTGAATGTCTTTAGTTGTCTTTCATTTATCCAACAAAACCTGCACAAGCAGCCAAAACCTTTACAATAAACGAAATGTCTCGTAATATATTACACTCAAGAGCATGCTTCAACTCGCCACTTGATTTATCATGGCCATAATGCCTGGCTGCCTACTTCGGAGCACTTTTGGTTCCCATGTGCTCCGGGCAGGTCCCATATGTCCTTGTTATTAGCTCATCACTTTAAAGTTTTTATCTTAACTATTTATCACAAAGTGCCTGGAATTTACAGCCCGCCTTGTTTTATATAAAATAAACGAGCTCGAATCCAACTGGGCTCTTTAAATCTGCACCCCTTTTCTGGTAAATTATAGCCAAACTTTGTCACTGAGTCCGAAGTTTTACTTAAAAAACGTCACTTAAAAGACAACCCGGCAAGTACTATACCATCAAATATATATTATTTTGTTTTTTATCATTTATCAATGTCGGGCCTATTCGTGGTGGCTCTCAGGACGACAATGTACCATTTTTCAAGCAGAATCCTCATATTTGGTTAAAAATGAGCGAGTAAATATCAATTAAGCCAGAGAAAGTGTTTTATTTATTAATTTACCCACTCCACATTGGCACCAATCTTGATCAAGAATCATGTTGTGACCCCCCCCCCCTTTAAAGACGGTAACGTTAGAAATCGATAAACGTTGTTCCATTAGATTCAAGTAAAGTTTTTCATTAATATTTGAGGTATTCGCAGCTTTTTTAACTGATAAAAATGTCAGTTTTCAGTGATTGATATAGATATTTTTTCAAACCAAAATTCCCTGTTTTTCAATTATTTAGTAATTAAATACTTATTACAGCAACCGGTTGTCAGTATCGAAATTATAGCTTCAGTTTCGCTATCCTTTATTACCTTAAAGTATAGGTATTCCTTAACGTATAAGTTTTTATAGTAGACTTTTATAATTTTTGAACAGCTTTTGATTTAAAAATTTAGCAAATATAAGAAATTTTTGAACCTAGAGAAAGATTCATAATCTATGTAATGGATAACTTCTTCCATTTAACCCTTTAATTGCATTTACTAAAATACTTTCATTGCTTGTATATCATTAGAGGACGCGTCTCTTCAGTCATCGTATACTCATGTGTGATGAGAAGGATCAGTGAATTCTCGTTTCGTCGAAAGTAAAATGGGTTGCCTTCCGTTACTAGCCGCTCATTCATATCGTTAATTGAATTCTAAAGAGATTAAAATATATCTATATATATAGATATCCTGAAACCTCAATCACCATTCAGCTAGTGGCCAAGCTGCGCAAACAACTGAGAACTACCCCACCTGACAATTGGCAGCACTACAGTAGGAAGTCCGTCTCACGCAACCCCTAGCCAACCCGACTAAGGGCAGGCCCTGAAGACCAGCATATGAATATGAAATTTGGTTCATGATTGATGCCAACAAAAAATTAATATTATTCTTCGGAGTTGTAGCATGATGCTATGATAATATTTTATAAAAACAGTTTCGAGTCTCTCCCAATATTTCTTTGTTTGTTGATATGATATTTATACTCAGTCGACGTTTTGCCTATTCAGGGATTTTGAGGAATACAATTTAAAACAAGTAACATATTTAAAATAAATACACACAAAAAAATTTAATTTAAAGTTATTATTCTTATGTATGTAAAATTATTTTCTTGTTTTAAATTATAGTCCTCAGGATCTTTGAATAGGCGAAACGTCTACTGAGGATGGTATATCAATAAAAAGATATAAAGGCAGAGACTCCTCTTTGCTAACGTACTTCGTATGAATACCACAAATTCATAGTATTCATTCAAATTTATAGTAACATTTACTGTAATGTTAGTAAACCTTTGGTGCGGTGTGAAAAATGAATTTACAGGAGATCTTGCGATCAGCTAGCTATCGTTATCACCTGAGTCTTTACCAACGTATTATTAATGGACCTCCATAGATACTTTATAAGATGAAAATTAATTCTTTCTGATGTAAGGTTATCCTCCATCTCGCCTTGGAGAGGCTAAAACCCATGGGAAATAAAAGCCACTGAGCTATCGGTATAAGAAATTCGAAAGGCCCTTCTTATGTTTCGCTCAGAGGCGAGAAAGTGAATCCTCTCTAGGGGCAGGAGATGGATAGAGCGATTTCCGATATTTCTATGTGACACGAAGTGTTGGTTAATAAATCGTGAGAGATCTACTTAATCTGGACCCGGGGATCAGGAGGTGAGGCGGGGCGGGGAAGGAGTCCTTAACTTATTCAAGGAGGCATTGGCCATCTATCTCTCCTCTCCTCGCCATATGGCTCTAATGCCTTCTCATTTATCCGCTCCTGCCTCCTTTGGCTACGGCGGATCCTCTCATCTTCTCCGCGATTACATATTTTGATACTGCCGCTGCCTGCCGAAGAAATTAAAAAGTTTGTATCAGCATAGAACAATGTTTGATACAGACACGGAGGGGATTCCAGCCGAAACCATCCACACCATATTAGAATAGTGGTAGGAGTGTGCCAGAATTTCAGCCATCACATTATTACTCGTCTTAAACTAATATTAATTAAAATATCTTCATTTAATAATTACTAGTAAACCACACATCAATTATAAACAAAACTGTATTTTTCGAAATGTACGTAGACAGTAAAGAAAAATATGGAGAGGAGTCCGTGCTCAGGCTAAAAACAGCTTTTCGAAAAAAAAAACAAAAAAAAACTGTAAATATTAAAATATTGACTTGAGAATTAACACTGCTAATACTCGCTTGGAAATTACTAATTCTATTGTGCTTTCTCAAAACTTGATTTTTGTATATATATATACACATATATATCAAATTTTTATTTTGATTTGGCGTCTTTAATGTACCCTCCACAATACGAGACAAATCACGATAGCGTTAAATATCTTCACAGCATCCACTTGAGAAAACATAGAATGTATAGAGAAGCGTGCCAGTTAATAGATAAAAAGTCGACTTTTATCTCGTTTAATTTGTATTTACTTACTTCCCGTATAACTGATTCAAAGCAAATGGAGTGTGTTCATCATTCATTTAAAAATTCAGATCGATTGGATCTGTTTTATTGCCGCTATCTTAAAACACGCAGTTTGCGAAAAGGTTTTAACGAAACTTTTATGAATTGCTTAAAATCGAAGAAAAGCGTGGATAATGGTGTCATCACATAAACCCGTAGTTTATAGAAAACTGATTTAAAAGTTTTTATAATGTACTTTTTTTTCCATTCATAATTTTTCAACAATTTTGAATTTGTTAAAATTTAACAAATATAAGAAATATTTGAATCCAGAGAAAGATTCATAATCTATGTAATGGATAACTTCTTCCATTTAACCCTTTAATTGCATATACTAAAATACTTTGATCACTTGTATATTATTAGAGGACGCGTCTCTTCAGTCGTCGTAAACTCGTGTGTGATCAGAAAGGTCAGTGAATTCTCGTTTCGTCGTAAGTAAAATGGGTTGCCTAGATATCCTGAAATCACCTTACAGCTAGTGCGCAGTACTAGAAACTGCGCAAACTACTGAGAACCAACCCCACCTGAAAATTTGCTGCACTACAGTAGGAAGGGTCCGTCTCACGCAACTCCTGGCCACCCCGACTAAGCCCTGAAAACCAACTTATGCAAATACCTAGATAGAAAGCAGCCGAAATAAGTTCTACTTTAATGGTTGTCCAAGTTCGTTATTTTCCGTCGTCACCGCCAGAAGATCCCCAATTTATTTCTGTGAGCAAGCATGGTAGTTGATAAGTTTTATCGGCTGGGGGGGAGCTTTCTAACATAAAGGTCATGAGCTCAGTAGTTCATAGTTTGGGAAAACTAAAGCGCATTACCACTGAACAATGGAGTCCACAGCACCGTAAGTAACTGGTTTTGTTAATATTTACTGGTCTTATTGTTATTTTTAATGTGTGTCTTCACTTGTATGCACACAATATTGGCATCAATCTAAAGCAGCTTCAAGAATAATTAGGTATACTTCCAAGGATTTGAACCTGTCTGATACAAACATCGTTTTTCTAAGTTTAAAATAAGAACGTGAAACAATGTTGTATTTTCAAAGTTTAAAACCTGAAATAAAAAAAACTTCGCAGTGTGGTTATAACAAATTGATATCTGCCTGGAGTTCTCCAAACAAATTGCACAAATGCGTGAAATGTTTTCCTTTGATGTTTTTTTTTTTTTTTCAGTGAAACGAGAGTGCTTTTATGGTTACACAAACACTGTTCCAGTCCTTTTTCACTTGGAGCTGAATCTTTAAATTTACCAGTTCTAAGGAAGAAAACTAGTTGCAGAATTTGTTACATGTACAATTTAAAAAAGTAAAATAGTAATCACGTTAATTTTATACCAATGAAATAGTTATTATTTTAGGGGAGTTATAGCTATTTACTGACAGCTTGACTTGAATTATTTTCTTGTTTGCTTGAATAAAAAATACAGATATATTTTTGTAAATTGATTCCTTTCCTAAAACGCAGGCTATTTTTTAATTTTACTATTTGAATACTGAAATTTAAAAAAAACCATATGTTTGAGCTTGCAAAATATTTATTTCATATTTTGATTGAAAATATTTTATATTTACCTTCGTGTATGTATTGTTACTTTTATGATTGGAGTAAGGTTTCTTTTATCGTAGTTTGATTTAACCGTAGATTTTTTTTCTCATATTCTGCTGAAATTATTCAAATTGGTCTGTTTGCTTAATGTAACACTTCAATATCCAGCTTAGGCATGTTACTTTATTTATCGTTATCAATTATAATTTCTAAATTATAAATATTAATCGTAATTATGTTATGAATTAATGAGCATATATGCTAGGTGAAAACCAAAGTTTATATCATTCTATTAAATTGTTATTACTTAGTAATTTCTAGTTCCTTATTACGAAGTTGGAGACTATCCAAGACCTGTGAATAGAAACCTAATATCCGACTAAACGCGGTTAAAGGGGCATAAATGCCAAGCCTCATTCAATGGTCACTGCTAACTAATAAAACTGTCGTAAAATAATATTAAGTTGAAAATGTATTTGCAATAAAAGGGCAGACAACCAAATAGTCGTCAATCATTATTTATAAATGTGCGATATGTACATTGTTTGTAACTACTGACATAACGTACCTGCGTAATACTCGGGTGGCATCATGAATAAATATAATAATAACGGTTTGGAGTAATTAAAATTATTTTAGAGGGAGGCGAAAATATTAGTTACCGTAAGGTGATTTAATTTTGATAAAGGGTCGTATAAAAATTATTTAATAGTCAAAATATTAATGTGTTTCCATTATATGTAGCTTGTGTAAGCGCTGAAGTGAACTATAATTACGAAAGTCATTACAGGATGATATGTTCAATGAAAGTTTTACTTGATGCCCTAGAGAAGCTAAAAATAAAAACAATCCTTTGGTAAATAATAAAGGGTCGAATATTAAACAATTATTTGTAATTAAAAAAAAATAACCATCAGAAAAAGGGATATCAAACTATAGATCTGCTCGTACTAATTAATATTTTATGTTATGTGTTAGGACTATTACTACAAAAAGTGATTAAAATTATCAATACAGTGTTAAAGTAAATTTTGCTTCCATTAGCAGTTTGATAAATTATAAAAGGCTATTGATATGATCCTCAGATGATTTTAGGAATAGTTGCCCTGCCCAACTTGATAGATAATCGTAAAACGTCGTAGGACTTTATTGATGGATCGAACATGAAATAGTGTCTGAAATCGTCGCTTCATTGTGTCCATACTCTGTTTTGAACATGCAATAGTATTCAAATCCATCAAGGGTTTCGTAAGATACCCATCCACCTTTCGACTATTTAAAGATGCCGATAATGGTGGATTAATTCAATAACATCCATCATATGATTTGTGGCGATGAAACCACTTTCACCTCTCACCGCAGCTCCATGCTCTATAATCTAATATTCAACAGTCTCTCCTGTCCTATTATGTTCCATGGTTCAGTTGCCTCGGGATCGGACAGCCTGTTGATGACTGCCAAAAGGTCACCGGCGTTAGCGATGCTGAACATCGGTCGACTTTCTGCTCTCGAGTTGTATAACAGAGGTGTCCACATTAGTCGGATTCTTGTGCGCTATGGTATTCCTTGCTAGTTGTAGCATTTATTCGGCCCTGATGTACATATCGTCCAGGATATAACTTACATCATTTATCTAAATTATTTTGTAAAATTATTTAGTAGCCTGATCGTACATTTCACGCACATTACTCATCATGAGTAATGAAAAATCTGATTTACCAATTTTTTAAACTTGAGTTCTTGAGTTATGCCAAAAAAACTTGTCAAAATGGTTTAGATCAATTTTAAAAACCTCTAAGCTAAAGCAGTTAATTGTGCATGGAATTTCAAATTTTACAATACAATTATATAATAAAATACAATTAAATTCGATTACATGGTATGAGAAATAAAAAGAAAAGCTACCAATTTTCCTAAGAACTATATTATATTTGCCGACAAACCGTATCGAATATTTAAAAATGTCAGTCTACACTGTGTGGCTGTACTGGGCGTATAGTTTTAATGGAAAAGAATTCGAGATGAACCATGAAACAGTAAGCAATTGGTGGTATTAGCGGGAATTTCGGCCCCCTTGGAGCCGTCTTCAAATCTGATGGCACGCAGGACCTCGAGCTCTGATCACAATCTGAGTTGACCCATACGTAATGCTAAAAACAAATGTTAAACAAGGATTTCCAAATAGAGATTCAAAGTGATTGTACTGATAAAACTTGTCGTCACCATCACCCTCCGACGCTCAACCCTATCCTTCAATTTCCCTTTCACCCTTTCAGCTTACCCAGACCACCAATCCAGGACTAGACAAGCTACTTACATCCCCACATCAAACGAGGGACGCAACTATAGTCCAACCAACACGAGTCTATGGAATAGAAGTCCAGGGGAGTGCCAAGCCCTCTAATATTCTTCGCAGGCAGTACCTGGAATCAAGAATCCTACGCTAGATAGCCAATGCTTCCTTCTATATCAGCAACCACACCCTTCAAATGGTTTTCAACATCCTATTCATCTAAGATCTAGACACCTCCCGCTACCAGAACCTCCATTCCCACCTTCCTGATCATCCTGATACATATGGTAATACTCCAACCATATGACACGCCTAAAGCGGAGTTGGCCTAGTGGTTTTGGCTAATGAGCCTTTTCCCAAAAAAAATTAACAAGACTGAAATCAAAAAGTATAATGCAATGAATTGATTGCTTGTAAACATTTGAAAACATAAACATAGTTCCAGTCCTCAAACTTAAATCCATTGAAAAGGCCCCCATGATCTAACTATACAGTGGGAACGCACCAACGGCCGATTGATCAATATCAGATCGGCTAATGTGGGCAATATAAAAAAAAAATGCTCCTGAAACGGGTACATATAATAAACGAGGTCTTCGTTGGTTATCGATACGTTTGCAGCTCTGGAGGGGGAATAGAATTACGGCCCAGAGGTAATTCCTGTCTGTATATGACCAGTGACAAATCGAAGTACAAGATCATTTGCATACGAGTATGAGTTTGCGTCAGGGCTGATTGTATTATCCTTTTAGCTCCTTACTTTCTTATCCTCCTCTGCCAACCTGCCGATAACAAATGGAACTCTGATTCGGTTACTCAGTGAGATTTCTCCACTCGGCGACACGGCTCCCCGTGTAGCAGCTGATGTATTGGCGAATTAAATGGTAAGTAGCCTGCCATTTCTGCGTATCCATTTTCTCCGAACGAGCTTTCCTAACCCCAATGCAAATGTCTTGTTGACAAAGCCCCGCGAAAACGTAACGAATACCTGATGTTGGTGTAATTAATATCCCAGTCCTTTAAGCTGGAGTTCTTTCGAACCTTATTCCATATGCCTCCCAAGATGGAGCAAAGCCGGACAACCGGTCCCAGGGCTGCGGGAAAAAACAGACTGACCAGCCTCGCCAAAGCAGAACACTAATTCAACCATTGGTTTCTGATTGATTTAGTGCTGCAGCCCGAACATGTTCATTGTCTGCCTTTGTAAATCATGTTGGCGAGACAAAGGGAGGCCTAAATCTGTCCCCTCTCGTTAGGCTTAGCGGTGTTTAATGCAGCACTTTTGCATATAGGTAAATAAGTAGAAAGGTTTTACAAGCCTTTTTATCAAGACGTATAAGGAAGTCTCGTGTGTAATATATTGCATTATTTCCTGATAACGGGGTTTTGTGATTGCATGGTTGCCAAATCTCTTTAATTCAGATATTCAACAGTTCTTTATTGGGCCCAACTCTAAAGTGTTTTCACAAAATATTTGCTCTGGAATATGTCAAAATCTTCCGTTAACCTCCCCGTCCATTTGAAGCGACTCTTTTTGGTTCATGGTCTGCCTTGCTTCGTTTTACCTCTCATCGGTGAGATCCCTCAGGAAAAATAAACCTTTTCTGTGTCTTTTATTAATGACACAAATCTCAGCGACATTTTTTGGAACAGCAAAAAATAAAATAAATGTGAAAAAAATTCACAAGGTCCATAATAACACCATAATACGCTGGAAGCCTGGTATTAGAAGGGAGGGGGGTACAGTAAACTATTTAAAAACCTGCATTATTCAGTGATATATTTGTATTTAATCTAGTTTATGACTAATCGTTTTATACATTTTTAGCTTCCTATCTATCAACATAACAATGCTATCTATCAGATCCCTAATGATTCACAGTAAAGAAACCGAAGACCGTAAATACCAGAACCGTGAAGACATGACGTGACTTATAATAAGAAGTAGCTCACCAAATTTAGCCTTCATGACTTTCTGTGATTTTCGAAAGTAAGTCCTTTTCTACTTCTTTCTCTTTTTTTTTTCAAAGCCTCATGCGAACGATAATTGCCTAAAATTCTTCGGACAAAGAAAAAAATCCCTTAACTAGGTAATTTTCCATCATTATCTTTTCCCTTCCTGGTTTGGATGGGTTCATAAGAAGGACAGACTAATGAATCGGCCGTTCGGTAGCCGACAGCGAAAGGAACCGACAAAGGCCGAGTCTTTACTCAGCACATTTTCTTATTCTCATCAGGAGGTGGCAGGTGCCATCTGTTTTCCGATGTCTAAGGAGGTAACCTTTCCCTGTAAACTCAGTACTCATCAATCACTCAAATATTTTACCCAAACTGTGAAAATTTACGTTATTTTCTAGAAATGCACCTCATTAAAAATGTAAAAGACATTTTTGGTGGGGCTCTTAAATGGGTTTAGTGTTTATTGCTACTACTTCCTGTTTTGAGAGCTTCAAATCCCCCGACCCTTTGTGAATTTACTTCTATAAATTGAAAGTTGATGGCTCCCGATTGGAAATCCTACCTTCCCTGCTCTGGATTTGCAAATACAAAAGGGTCATCTACACATCTTTTTAAATAATTTAAGACCTTTAAACTCTTTTGAATTGACATTAAGTCTTAAATTCAATACTCTCTCTATTAAAGAAGTAATGCACCGAGGATAAATATATTGGCAGGATCGGGATTTGAACCCAGGTCTTCCCTTACATCCGTTTTGATCATGTACCAACTAAGCAAGTCAGGACCTTGCCTTGCCTTTGCGCGAAACCAACAAGAACCACGCATTTAATAACGTGTCGGCTCATGTGAATAGATATTTTAATGTCAATATTTTAGCTATTTACATTAAAAAATAAGTAAAAAAAATAATAATAAAGTAAATAATGATACTCTATCAGTCTTAGCTCTTAGCTCTTAGCTAAAACTTTCTAAAATATAGTATCGAAAAACAAATTGTTTATTCACAAATTCCTTATCGTTGGGAGCTAACGTTATATATAGTGTGGTTCACCGAGTAAAACCGGTAAAAACTATAAATGGGAATCTGATAGGGTGTTGTAGTTAACGTAATGTATCCATGATATGAAGGGCTCAAATCCCTAGTTGGACAATTCATTTCATTTCCATAGAATCGAGGTGGGTGGTTCCAATGCCAATTTTGTATAGCTCACTTTTCAGTACTTAAATTGCGTATATAACAGTGTAAATAATTGAACGGAAAACAGATAAAAAACGAGTGAGCTTAACAATACTTGACTAGGAGGAGTCCCCAGAAACCGTAGCTTTAAGAAGACTGCTCCTCGGCTGTGCGAAAGTGTTAACTTCTAATCTTGTGACAATCGTTTAATTATACATTTACAATTCACAACCAGCATCTTAAAACTTGCAAGTATAAAAGTTAAGCGCAGTAAACGAAAACGATAACCCTGGTCCAAACTAGTTAGAGCTTTTAACAATTTACATTTGGGTCAAATATAAAACACCAGTCGAATTATTTATGGCACAAAACCGTTCTTACTCTGACTGTTTATAACCTCTTCCGTTACGGAATGTAAATATTACACTTTCTTTCTGTTGTCCGAACCGGGTCATTGCCTAGGAAGCCTTTGAAGCTCTCTCAGAAGTTGCAGGTCCGGCCATGGCCTATAAGCGAACCGAAATTCACACAGATAGTTTTGACGTTCGCGATCGACCCAGTTCTGATGCTTCGGAGGAACCGGCTGGATCAGTCGTCAGTCAGCAAGCACTCTCGCCGGCTAGCAGAACTTCCTGACAACTGGCAACTGTTCCCTGAGAATCGCTCCGTTCAAGTAGCTAGCTTTTTGATTGTGTAGATAGACCTTCAAAATTAATGTTGGGCTCTAAAGCTGAAGTGAAACGACTTATTCAATAGCCTCTTCATTTTTTTTTTTTTTATGATTCAAATTTTCCATACTAGAATAACACTAACTATTTGCCTTCTGTACAAAGTTGTTAATAAGTTTTTTTTTGGTTTTTTTCCGCCCTTCCTTGAGGCTGGCTCTCAAACGGGCTTGCCCCACAAGCCCATGAAGCGGGCTCATGGGGTTACGTAGCCTGTGGTGCGCGTATTCCGGTGCAATGGGAAGTTTGTTAATAACTAAAACATAATAAAAGAATAGTGGCAGTTTTCTTGAAAACAAAATGTTTAGAGCACGATTTATTTATAAGCGATAGCGGTTTACCCCTCGAAAACTAAAAAGCTTATCAATTATTAATCATTATAGATAACAAAATAATAATATTTACATGAACTGTTTTTAAGCAGGTGAATTGTCCGGTGTTGCCCCGGGATAGTCTATTCGGTCCTTTTTTTCTTGTGCTTTTCATTGTGACTCGTCAGCAGGTAAAACTGAACCACTGTTGTTTCTTTGTATATTATTTTAAAAATGATAAAACTCCCGCTATTTCTATGCCTTACATTACTAACTAATAGTTTCCATTAATAGTAGGAGAAATGCCTTCAGATTAAAATATCCTATGAACAACCAACCCCTCGTATGATAGTGTAAGCAAAATAAATAATTGTAGCACTTTCCGTTAAGTGGCAAATAATGCATGAAAAAAAGTAAAATCGTGGACTCCTGTTTTTCACTTTTCAAAAAACGAATTGTCATTTCTAAAATTATTGTTATGGAGTTAGATCGCATTTGTGCTAATTGACCACTGTGCCGAATTCTGTCCCCATCTGTCTAACGGGCAGGCCGTTCATAGCGATCACCCAAACCAGCTTTTCTATTCAGTATTTAACGGTTCCTTGTCGAGTTCTTTTTTAATGTATTCTAACTGCATAATTTTGATTGTTCACTCCCAAATAAGCATGAGAAAAAAACATAACTATAAATAAGAAATTTGCTCACTAATATTTATAATTAACAGGCAAAGATATAGCGGAGGTCCTTGGTTGAGTCTCGATCTTGCTCGTCATTTTTTATTGGCTGTTAACTATAAATACCTAATAATAACTTTAAATCTTAAATGACTTGATAAACTTCAACATTCTCGAAACGAATTTTTTCACGATCAATTTTTTACTATATATCTTCTATTCATCAACACACAACTGATCTATTTTGAATTTTTGGGGATTTCCTTTGTCCTGACTACCACTTTTGTGTCATTTTCCCATTTGTGTTCGAAAGTAAAGCTTCGACATTCTGGTTCGGTAATCGTGTTTTGTACCTGTGAAAAAGTTCGCAGCATATCTTATAAATTCCAGATTATCTGTATAATAATTGTTTTTATGTTGGGACTTGGGTGGTGCATTCCCTTAAGACAAAATGTCCTTCCTGGTGCCGTAGATTCTCAGTAGAGATCGGCCTAGAGATATAGCTTGAAGATATACCTGTAGAGTACCCAATAAAAAATGGGTCACATTTCCGACCCAAGAACTACCCGTAATAAGAAATGTCCATTTGAAAGAAAATGAGAAGGATACAAAATTCCTTCAAACAAGGAAGTCAATTCGTCAATCAGTTTACATTCGCACGCTTGTTTACTGGAATTGATAGTTTGGGTTTTAATTGGTCCTCAATTTTCCTGTTCTAATACTCTTTTCAATTTTCAAGGCTCTTTTTTCGCTTAATATCATCTTTTCCAAAAAAAAATAAAAAAAAATCCCTTATTGGGATGAATGCATTCTTTTGAAAATGGTTGCGATTTCAATTATGATTACTAAACAAAAAGAAGTGTTTGTTACAATTTCACTTCGATGTTATATCATCGTAAGTCGTTTATCGCCAATAAATTAACAACGATTTGTAGAAATACAGAATTCTCGAATTAGATAGACAATTACACATGCTTGAAATCGTGTTCATAGGTTGGGCAAATATTGAAATATAAATTAGACATAGATATTAGTCGAGTATTATGTGTTGATAAAGTACAGAGAATTCAATTTACATTTTCTTTTATGCGGAAGGTAGCCTGTAAGGACAGAGCAAGAGATTATAGCAAGTAACCACTTGATTGCAGTATGCTAATAAGTACCTTAACCCGGATGGTCTACACGCTTAGAATTAATAATCACTGCTAAATGCCGTAAGTTCAATTAAATAGTATGATTGTATTTAATTAATAAAATGAATCTTTTGTGTGCCCAGGAAGCAGACGAATCAGACGAGGAAGAGCAGTGCGCCCTCAGTGAGAACTGGACCTTCCAACCGGAAATACGCCGTTGGAGCAGAGTGTCGGAAGTGAACAGCCAGAAGTTGGCAGCACTGCAAGCTGCAGCCGGTAAGTCCTTATAAGTCCACCGAGATGTTATCGGCTTGGCAATACATATCCAATATATTAACATGTTCCGCTGATATATTTTGACGCGAGTTATGCGTGTAGGCGTTAATTGCAACCCAATTTCCGCCATTCACAGTGTAGGTTCTTTTTTTATAATGCTCAAGATTAACAGGCAAGTGTTAAATATCAAAGCAAATTAAGGAAACGTGAAATAAATGGATTCCTTTTGTTGTAGAGTATTTTACAAACGAGCGCCTGGTTTCGTTAATATATTTTTTTGTTATATTTTAGTTAGATTTAGGTTAGTATTAGCACAACTCATTCTTACGATGACCCCTATTACTTCATATGTACCAGCCTACCATAGAAAAATTCTTTAAACCTCACAATTTATATAAAATGTAGCCCAACCAACGAAACCCTACTAATTGTACAAGGCCCAAACGTTTAAACGATTGTATTATTTTTATTTTTTGTGACAACCAGACTTGTACACCAGGGATGTTCATTGGTGATTTCAATTTTTATTTTATGTTAGGGTTTTTCAATTAGGATCATTGCTGCCTATACGTGCAAATTCATATTACGAGCTCTTTTGGTAAAGAAATATCGTTTGCATCGCTCATAACTGGTAGTTTGAAGTTTCCCCAACCATTTTCTTGGCATTTTAATGTGTGTTTTTTTTCGCACAAATCATATTGCAAACGGAAACGTTTCAGTTTCATTGAAAGTACTATCTATTAAGGTCAATTAAAATTTGTATTACCATTAGATTTGAATTATTGTGACGAAACGGGCCTTCCAATAATTTAGACATGACCTCGGTCACTGAATCAACAATCAGGTTAAAGTTGCGTGCACCATTTTATGTAGACAGCTCAAAAAATAAAAAAGATAGATGATTTTATTCATTATACCATCAAACGCTGTAATTTTTGTTTCTTAAATAAATCTGGTAAAGTGGTGGGATGGGTATCATTGACCATTAGTTGGGTGTGGCCGACTTCCTCCCACCTACAAGCACCAAACGTCGAGTCCCATGTAGTTTTTTTGGTTTTTCTACCTGGGAATTCACCTCTCCGAGCTAATTTTCGTTATTACGATAAGTCTCGCTTGTTTTGTCAAATTGTTCTGCGGCTCTCCAATTTAACAAAGATTGGCCTCTTCTTTATTTTCAATAGCAATCTCAGGCAGCTAACAGAATGTTGGCTCACATTCTTAACTACCAATAGATTCTCTTATTTATCTAAAACATCTTTAACAGGGTCATTTATTCAAACTTGGTGAATAAGTAAAGTATAACACTCCAAATTGCATTCATGGGAGGCCTAAGGGTCAGTACTTGTCGGCTGTTCCGCTTTTATTGACAAGTATAATGGGATGTAGATGTGGTCAGTATCACGCTCTAAGGTTAAACGAGCTAGGAGAACTACAAATGAATACAGCTATAACTATCAGTGACTACTTAAATGAAAAAGTTAAATTAAGAAAATGTCATGGAATTGGGTATTTTACCAGTTGATCCCAGGATTACGTGTCATTTTCACCAAAGATATTTGAAGGGATCAGGGGGATAACAGTATAACTCCTTTTTTTAACATTTTTCCGGAGAACGAAAATAAGGTTCACTTATATTGTTCAAACATTGATTTGAGGTATAAAAATAATATAAAACGAATTCGTTTACAATATATTAAATAAAGGAGAGAGGTTTGTTTACCTAAACTGGATAAAGGGTTAGACAGTTCTTCCCTTAGAACTTAAAAGTCTTCCCTTAACTCCCGGAAATTATATTGTTTTTCCCCAGACTGCCTATTCTTTTTTCTTTAAGAGCTAGGCGTTTATACCGTTTTTCTTCTGAATAGTGCACACAATTTGTCTGTCTTAGAGCGGCAATATTAGGCCAAAATCACAATATCGAAAAAAATGGAGTTCTACTATTTTTCCCCTGGTCCTTTCATTTTATCCCGCATTATTTCTTCAAAAACCTAACGGAAAAAAAATACACCAATTTTTTTTTTCAGAAATAAGTACTAATTAAAACATAAAAAAAAACTATTGTTGGCTCTCAACACTTTATTTTTTAAATTACTTTTTTGTTAGCCTTCCATGGGTGCTTAATGATAGGCGAAAAGCAGAACTTTAAATGTGAACTATTTTTTTACGATTTCTTTTTGTTTTAATGTTGCTGTATTTCAACCAATGCTCAGTCATCCTATTTCGAGGAAACATATAAAAATTTCAAATTGATTGAATCAGTTTTAATGCCGACATAGCATACAAACAAACAAAATATCTAGCCCTGATATGTTTGAAAGCAAAGCCTGTCCATTGGGGATCAGGGCCTTTATGTGTGTTGAATCCTGCCCTATGGACCGCCCCTTCCTTGCGAATACGTGACGAAACATCCCCAGCTCAGAGACATTTTTTCTATTCAAGTATCGCCCTACCCCCGCCCCTAACCCTCAGGGTTGCTCCTATAGTGCTTCAGGTCAAATACCTTTTGCTTTTAGTGGGCCGTTGGAAGTGGTAGTGGTATAGTGGAGTGGCCATGATGTGTGTGTCCTGCGGGATGGGGTCCGGTGATTTCAAAGTGTATCATAGGGTACCTTATGATGGTTTGACAACAAAAATCGGCAAAAGGAAACAAAGGATTATTTACAAAGGTTTACATCCGTACAAAATATGTAAGTTTTAAATCATGTTATTTAATACGCTCCGAATAGTAAATCGTTGTTATTTTACAGTGTATTCTCAAACTAGAGCTTTTTTTTTTTAATCGTCTGAATTAATAACTTCACATCATAAAATCGTTGAGCAGTAGAGACTTTATTGAGCTCGGAAAAATACACCCATGTACATTTAAAATAATGTTTCATTTAAATGGTTCTACATCATTCTTATTGTTGTTATAATATAAAATGTATTCATTTGTAATCGGATAAGACACTCTTCTTACCGGTAAGCGAAATATGATAATAATTACTAACAAAAATGTAAAGCCCGCCAAAACCGTTAAGTTTCTGAGATACTTCGTAGAACCAGCCCGATCTTAACCGAAACATAAGTGTATTTCTCATCAACATACCTTGCTTACCTTCACCATTTTTGAGAGTTGCGTTCTAATTTTGGCTTGGGAATGTTAAGTAGATAATTTCCCCATGATTAAACTAGTGGAGGAAATTGAAAGTGAGCTCGGTGTAAAATAAACCTAATATTTACACAAGGACAACTTTTTAACTAACAATCGCATAGCTTTTACTCCTTTTTCTTCTGTTTTTCTTCTGGTTTTTCCAATTTCTATACAGGGTTTTATTCTTGGCTATAGACTCGCCGGAGAGTTCTTTTTTGATGAGGTCAGTTCTGATTTTGCATGATTGGTAAAGTTAACATAGCTTAGATTTAATTTTTTTGGGGGTTAAAAGTAATGAACTTGACAGATTTCCAATTACGTTCAGAAAACACTTTCCCCGCATCGATGTGCCGATTTTTATTCTGAACAAAATTGCCCAGTTGATAATATACTCTCCAAATTCGACAAGTATTTTCTCGTTCTTATTGCAGCAACAAAGAGATAGCTTCTATTGTAATTAATTAATCGATATTCTACTTTAATTAATCGGCTTTTCGTTTTTGTATTTCCGTGGAATAAGTGGGTGTGTCGAATTAAAGACTAAACGTGATGAGTGCACGTAGATACATAGTTTGGTAGGCTTTGTTCGCTCCTAGAATAAATAAGTATTATTGGTTTTGAATAAATAATATCTTTAATGATGAAAAAAAAAGTTCACTATTATTAAATACAGAATTTACGAGGAATGTTACAAACATAAAACGGTGCCCTGAAAACTTATGTTTGTAGACTTAGCTACTTATTCCGTAAGATTTATGCATGTATTAAATATTCTATTACACGGGATGGATTTTAGAATTTTTGAGCTTCCACCTTACTATATCCAACCTGTTAGACATGCAGCTCCATTTATCATGAAACAAGAACTAATGACCAGAGCGATCACCTTACTATCTCGAAAGTTATTTTATTTTTTATTGAACAAAGCCATCCTTTGTCATGAAATAAAAACAATGATATAGGCAATTTAAATGAAATAATTTATTGAAGAATATTGCTAAAAAATAAATTTAGAAAGGCATCGATCATTCTAATGTCCAGAAATCCAGAAATAGTACTTGTTACATTATACAGAGTGAAATAAATCTAATGTCCCGCGATTTATGAATAGATTCTTTGTACTAAAACGCTGAACCCTTAAAAGTTTTTACTTTTTGTTTTAAAAAACTCATCAGCAATCCAGATAAAGAAAATTATTTATGTATTGTTAAAGTTCATTAACCTGATAATAAAAGCTTCGAAAACACATTAAGTATCAGAGTGACTCCCAAAGAATTTCGGTGATATTTTAAAATTTGTTTGTGGGTTTTATCTTAGTCCTAGCTAGGCGAAGTTGATTTCATTTGAGCTGAAATTTTGTATGATATGATGATGGTTCGCTGACGAGTTATCAACAGTCTTTTACAACATTAAATTATCTCTTAAAGTAATCTTGCTCACATTACTATTCAATCTCTCTCTGACATATATTTGACTTCAGCTCTTACAAATCGTGGATTTTTCCACACTTGCGTGAGAGACGCGTTTTGAAGAGAGCCTTAATAGAAATCTAATTAATGTATTAAGCGGTATCTTAGGCAAAAACCAAACATGATCCTACTGTGAAAAACAGTAGGAATTTAGTTATAAATTTAAAGATATTTGAGTATACCTATAATGTATCGCTTTAATACCTATGCAAGTTTACTCATAGCTATTACCCTTTATTTTAGGTAAGGAGATGAGCGGCGACAAGGACACCCCAGTGATTAGGTACGGGAGCTTACCCCCTGGTGCGCTGTCCCCGGACTCGGAGCTACTGGCCGCCAAGTTCAGGCGGAGCGGGAGCGAACGACTAAGGGACGGCGCCAAAGCCTTCCTCAGGAGGATGGAGAGTCTCAAGTCGAGGAAGAGGAAGCGTCAGCGGGAAGGAGTGGTCATCAGCAGTCCACAGGTAAATGACAGGCAACAGATGTTTTCATTAGTGAGGTTCAAATCAAACCAATGGAAGTAGCCAAAGTTATTGCAGGGAATTAGAAACTGGTCTGCAAAAAGTCAACGTCAATTGAGAAGGCTCTAAAACATATCAAAGACACTTTTTCTTTATTACATCAAAAACTGCTTAAAGTTCGAGAAAAAAAATTTTTGGACAAAACATAATGCATCCATGTTACCAAAACCAGATAAAACCCTTTTTATTGAATTGTATTTCAAATCACTGTTGGGCTAAGGATGAGTGGTTGTCTGAAGATAATTAGGATAAATTTAAATAAAATAATTGTTAGTATATTTATGAACTTATAACCCCTAGCATGCTTATAAAAGAGGTTCATTTCAAAAACTATGCTTTTCTAATTGAAAAATAGTCACTGGTCAGAGTTTTGTGTGATTGAACACGTTTTAAGTGTCATTTCTATTAAATTTAAGTACTCTACAACCAGGACTTTTTTATTTTTTCCTGAAAAAAACAATTCTAAACCTGGACTATGGACGGTGTTCCCAAAATTTTGGCACATCCTGAATACCATTAATGTCACGGATTTGAATCAAAGATAAAAATTTCAGCATCTATACCATTTTGCCACCTATACCAAATGGTTGACTTTACTTTAGTTAAATATTGAATATTTTCGAGTTGAAGACTAACATTTGAGGCTAGAATAAAATTATTTGTTTAAAACTATCTCATCTATCAAATGAAACACTGACCCTACTAGACCTTAGTGCCCAAAATCTCTGTAGTGACAATTATTTATTGGGAGTGTCAGCTAGCAAATTCACTACCTCTCAAAAAATATATCTTAATTGTCACTACATTTAAAAAATATATTTCAATTATAATATGTGTACTTGGCACCAACCAACTTTTTAGAAGAAGTCACTAGATCAATGGTATAAAATATATAAATGTGAGTAGGCATTGTAATTTATTCTCTTGAAGGTATATACCCTTAAAGAAAAACTTCTTTACAAATGTAATTCAGAAATTCTAATGACAAGCGAGCGCTTAGTACAAGAAGTAATCTGGTAAAAGGAGATTAAAGCATTTTGCATTTGTACCATCGGCATAAATTAAATATTCAGCTTTACATTGCTGATGGAGATTGTTGAGCAGCTTGGTATTTCATTAATATGCAAATAAGACAGCTTTTTACCATTATAACCAGTTAAATTTTGCCTGTATCACTTACCACTCCGGACACTTACAGCCCTCTATGAATACATCAATTAAATTATCATCGTTAAACATTTATAATTAGCTGTGGTAAGATAGAAATATTCCTGTACTACATTTAAAAATTTAACATAATTAAATACAATTTGGTTATCAATCTGTTTTGAATTGACATTTCATACTTAAAAGTGGTTCTTTAATATGGCAAAATTCGATTATCAACTATATAATCAATTATTAATTAATTTTTATTATTCCAATCATTTTTTTCAACTTTTGCCAAATTAAAGAATCACTTTTAACTATGACATATCAACATTTGGGATAACACCACAGGCCTTTGTGAAACCTGAAATTAATTGAAGCTTTGTAAAGTATAATTATTTATTAAAATGAAAAATCCTTTCACTCTCTGGTTTAAGTGATTCACATCACTTATGTGTTCAAAGTAAACCAAACCAGCACATGAGGATCTAAGCTAGACTCAAACAATGATAAAGAACCTGGTTGGCAAGCACTAGGGACTGGGATTGTACTTAGCTTACCTGGTGTGTGCAGTCAAGCAGGCACATATATTGTCGAATAACTACCACATTTTGAATACAAGTAAGGATTCTCTAGCACACCTTTATACCTGATAGACCTCAAATGGTGCGGATTGATGTTATTCTATACATTGAGCAAGAATGTCCGCTCTTTCGCTCCATCAGTGCAAAGAAGTTTAATTAAAAAGAAAATATTTTGATTCCCTTTATCTGTTTTGGTTAAATTGTTCACCAATATTTTATTTGCTTTAACATTATGAATTTAGTGATATTTATATTTATTTATGGTATTTGATGAAATTGATCCCTTAATTAAATTAATTATTAATTTTTTTTCTTCCTAGCCCCTTTAAATTCTCGGATAATTATATACAATTATAGATCCTCAGGCAAATCTATTTGCAATTTATTTTTGTATTTCCTGTAATGTACATTAGATACAGGTTTTGTTATTTTATAAAAATTATTTAATGGAATAAAGAAGTATAATGATACACATTATACGTGACTGAACTGAACTGACTCTAATAAAGGTGATGGTGCTCAACTTTTTGATCAAACTTAAAACTAACTTGCATACTAAAAAAAGGTTTTTAAACCTAGTTATGCCCCTTTTGCCATGCCAAACAGATTAGATTCAATGAGAAAGAGACTCATAAGATTGAGTATAAAACATTTAGAAGGATATGTAGTAGTTGAATGTGAGGCATGCATGTGAGTTTAAATGAGTCAGTCCAACAGTATCAACTCACATTATTTAGTTTGTTTTAGGGCCCTAAAAAAGTTTTTCAATCCCTTAAACATTCAATTTTAACTTATAATATCAAGAATTTAGTTTACCAACCAGGTTACACAGGGTCTAAATATGCAAATATCCTAATAATATAATTATTGTGCAGGTTGTTGATATAATTGGTATGGAAAAGAGAATGAGAGATCTAAACTGTGTTGATGTTTCTCCTCCTGACTCTCCATTGCAATCTGTGAGGTGCAGAAGACTTCTCGCAAGGCCAGAGCCCGACCTGGGAGCTCTGTCTGACTCCGAGTTGCCTTGGAGACAGGCCTATTACAAGGATGCCAACAGCAATAATGCAAAGGTAAACAACTAATAATTATGGTTTTAAATCCTTATATAGTCTAGTATTTTTCTACTCATTGTTCACTTAATTTTCTAATGCTGCTACTTTGCAATGAACTGTTTATCTTCACTCTTCTAAATTGCATAAAAGTTTTCATTTTCAGAACTCATTTTTAAGTATTTATAATTATATTTATTTGTATAATGACTCGTATGATGTAAGGAATTAATTTAGTAGTCCCACTTATACTAGAAATGGTGGTAACAAACAGATAACCTGCACTTTTTACCCTAACCTGGAGAACAAAAGGGTGTTAAATATGGACAAAAATTTTTACATTTCAATGTAAAATAACTTGGGAGTTATGTTGGATCATTATTAATTGATCAGCTGTTGGTATATTTGCTGGTGTTCAGATATTACATATGTTATTTTGTTCGTGATGGAGTGTCCTGTTCATTACAATGTTTCTTTTGATAGACAGTTTTTTTATATTGATATTTTTACTGAAAAAATTTGAATTCTGCCCGTTACGAACATGAAATGCAGAATACTGATAACAAGAAACCTAAAAGCCCTATAAATTATTTGTTGTGTAGAATCCTACAAGTAAGATTTAAATTGAGACAAAAATAACATCTGTATTTAATGAAAGGTGTTGAATTTCGTTGTTTATAAAGTCTATCATCTCTTTCAGGTGCTTGATTTTACTGATATTGAAAGGAGAGGTGGCAGCTGCAGAGAGCGCCTATCCCCATCTTCAAGAAGTGTCAGCCTTACCAACACTCCAGACAGCAATACGTTCAGGACCAGGCCATTTAGGAAACCTCCTGGTAAATATTAATACTATAGTTACAAAAATGTAATGGTAATTATTTACTTAATCTATGGAATTTCCAACAAATAAAAGCCCAAGCATTTGTCTCTCTCAGGAGAAAACAACGTTGGCCATGTTATTATAATATTATTTCAGTTCATAAAGAAAGAAATTTTTTCAATGAAAGATAAGTCTACATTTTTAATTGAATCTATTTCTCACATTACCTTAATCCAAACAGTGTAGCTTGCAAAATCCATTATTGCAATTGAATGTGAACGTAATGATAGTTAGTAATAAAAGTAATGTTATAGAAATAGATAAGATAGTATTATTCTCATTTCTATTTCATAGCACATCTTTATTTTTTTCAGAGATAACAGTATTTAAAGAAAATGATCTTGAAAGTGCTGAGAGTAGCAGTGCTATAGCAGACAGCGACAGTGACACGCCTAAGCAAAAGTAAGTTGAAAATTTATTTGCATTTACTTATTTTCATCAGGGATTCATAAATTATTCTTGAACTTGAAGGGAGTTACAATCGATCATTTCCATTTTAAAGGTCAGCCCAGATTAGACTTTATATATATTATTTAAAGTATAATTTTAGGATGTATACAAAAAAATCATTTGCATTTCTAAAGTAACTATTGAATATAATTAAATAACTGAAATTGAATTTTTGAAATTTGAAAAGTTCTGATTTCCCCCCCCCCTCTGGTTAAGGCCCCTTTAAAGACAATAAAGCAAGAAGAAATTATAAAACATTCCAAAAAACAAAATAAAGTTTTAAGGATTAACAATAGATATTGCATATTTAATATTTTAACTTTTCCAATATTTTTTAAACAACTTTTAAGAGATTCAAATGATTTAAAACTATAATGAAGTATTCATGGGTAAAAATATTGGACAATTTTTTGCTAATTGTTAATAAATATTTGAGAAACTTGCATATAGCCCCAGGTCGGTACTCAGAACATCTCTTCGATATTGTTCCTTTATTTTCTATACTCATTTAAACTGTAAATTTTGAAAAATGTACTTAACTTTATTGTTGATGTAACAAAGTTTTAGTTGATAAAAAGTAAATAATAATAATAAATCCACTGGTCCTTTAGCAACTAGTTATTTATAATAATTAGCTGCTGGTTCAACTGTATTTTTTATTGTTATAATTTTTGACATAAAACTTAATTTCATTAACCTTGGGAAAAAATTTGAGCTTTTAAATCAACGGAGTGACTGATCTCCATGTTGGAGGAAGTAAGGGATTTCTCATTTTCTGAACAAGCTTTGTATTCATAGCTTTATGTATGATGTTAAATGAAATTTTATCAGAATAACAATATAAAACTTTCTCCGCTCAAAACTTCTAAAAATTAAGTTAGTTGTTTATTTCAACTGAAAGGTTTTATATGAACATTCTATGGTTATGAGATTTACAAAACATATTTTGTTACCAGGGGGGTGGTGAGATGGCACAGTTTCCAGCGAGGGTCGGTGCGACCAGAGTCGTACCTTGGACAGCCCGTCGGCTCCATGTCCAGCGGCCAGCTGATGGTCCTCAGAAAGTTGGCTTTACTCAAGCTGACGGCTATCATGGAGAAGCACTGCCCTACCCACAGGACTGGCTGGAATTGGGAACTTCCCAAGTTCATGAGGAAAATCAAAAACCCCGATTACAAAGGTGCAATATTTTATGATTTTTATAACTAGTAGTTGGTAGTATTGTATGTATTTTAGTATCTACATTAAGAGTTATTATAAATAAGTTTGAATATCTTATCATAATGCTTAGAACAATAGCTAGAAAAAGATCCTTTGCTAAGAGAAGTGCATAATGGCGCTAAACCTGAGCAAACATAAGTTTTGACTAGTTTCGTTTTCTAAAACTTTAAGGTAGAGTTTTTCAAGTATTACCCAGATTCTAGTATTACATGATAAAAATAAGTAATATATTTTAAATGAACAGAAAAATTCTGCTTGACATGTTTTCATTAAGTTACCTAAATCTTGTCTAGGTAGATATTCTTTTTCTGCCTAAACCTAAACATATTTTTAATAAATTATAAAAAAAAGACATCATGTTGATGTTAAATATTGGTGGATTTGGTAACTATTTTCTTTATAAAATACTACTATGATAATTGTCAAAACAATTTGTTAGCTTCCTGAAGTATGTATTTCTTTTTTTATCATATATTGTATTTCTTCCATTCATTCTTCTAAATAAAGAAAATACTTTAATAAAAGACTAATAATACCTAATTTAATATTTTGTTAATTGTTCAGATATCAGTCATTATTGATCAAATCAATTGTTTATAATATATGTATTTGTTTATTGTACAAATGTGTATTCTATTTATGTATTTGTTTTGTCTGTTTCTCATTAATATCATTCAGTTCAGATTTATTTTAATTAGCTTCTTTTTGTGACCAACAGATATTTTTACTTACACATAGTTTGTGTTCTAGCCCTAATCTAATTAATAAACTATTTATATATGTACAGACAAAACAGTGTTTGGGGTTCCGTTGGCAGTTACACTTCAAAAAAGTGGACAACCTCTTCCTCTTTGTATCCAGAGTGCATTCACTTGGCTAAGGAGCAATGCTCTTGATCAGGTAACTGTTTTTTATTTATCACTAAATAAATTATTTTTCCTGATATGATATATTAATATTGAATATTTTTTAAGGTGGGTCTTTTCCGCAAGTCAGGAGTGAAGTCTAGAATAGAGAAGTTGAAGTCGCTTGCTGAAAGTGGGGACGAAATGAGCTACGAAGGCCAGCAGGTGTTTGATGTTGCTGATATGGTGAAACTTTACTTTCGAGACATTCCAGGGAAGCTGCTCACCGACAAGCTGTCCGAAACTTTCATTGCTATCTTCCAACGTGAGCTAATTCTTTTGACTAATGTTTTCATTGCATGATTTGAAATATTAAGTTCTGAAGAAAAAAATTGCTGTTTCGTTATATAAATTATGAACTATGCCCTAAAGAAATTGTTAACTGATTTTAATTACTTAGTTGACATCCAATTTCAACTTATTTCATAACTTATTCTGTTCTTTTGTAGATGTTCCAGTTAATTTACGAGTAGAGGCTGTGAAGTGTGCATTACTCTTGTTGCCAGATGAACACAGAGAAGCACTTCATGCATTACTTGTTTTCTTGAATGAGGTTTGTAACAATAGCTTAGCCTTTAAAAAATTTTATTTATGTTATAAAATGTTATGTTATTTATACATGATAGTTTTAATACATGTATTTAAATTAAAAAATACTGAATAGCTATTTGTATTTAAATATCAGGTAGCGGCAAATTCCCCTACAAACCAGATGTCAGCATCAAACTTGGCCCTTTGCCTGGCACCAAGTCTCTTCCCTGACTACACTGCTCCCTCTAGACCAGCGTCCCCACGTAGGGGTGCACCTGACCCAAGGCAACTAGCTCATAACAAAGCAGCTCATGATTGTTTATTAGCTTTAATAAAGAATCACAGGGAATTGTTTACTGTAAGTCAAATTCAAAATACTTTATAGCTTTTGGGCAGTAGTCGGTTTGTTTTATTGAGACATATCACTTTTATTAAGTTTTACTTCTGATGAAAATAATTCTAACAATGGTACTTGAAGTTGAAGTTGTATTTACGTTCTAGGTGTGTGATGAGCTCTTAGCGCAATGTCACTTTTCCTATATGGAACAGAGTGTGCCTGTTGCTTTGGAAGAGCTAGGCTCCGAGCTGGGACAAGATTGGCGTGGCTATATGTATGCCTGTACGACGGCTCTTCTCAAAGAAGCAAGGGAAAAGTAAAAATTGATGTTTTATTCAGTTGGCTATTAATAGTATAATCAAGGAATGTTAGAATTAAATAAATTCATCTCAGATACAGCTCAGACCATGAGACAAAGTTTTCAAATAGTTGAAGTGCAATGAATAAACTGAATCTCATCTTTCCATAAAATTGTCTCCCTCATGGTGAAGTTAGAACCAACAATTTATGGGAACACAAAACATTATTAAAGAAACACGGACATCTCCCTCTATAAAAGTTATAAAATGAATCCTCTGAGAATAGTTTTTAAAATTTTACTTCAACCATTTCATGTGAAAACTTTCTATTTTCTGATTTCTTAAAGGTCAACTCTTTCTTTCATTAATTATTAAATTTACTTTATAATTAATTGTTATTACAGGACTAGGGGATGGGTGACTGTGGCAACTGGGCAAGAAGGTGTCGAAATGTGGTACAAAAAAGTTGGAGATGGTCACCCACTACGGTTATGGCGAGTCATGACCGAGGTTGAAGCTCCTCCTACTGAATTATTGCATCGGTAATTTCATAATTAGTTTCTCTTTCTTTATGCTCTCAAGAGTGTGTTGTATCACAATCAATATAATAATTAATGACCTTAATTTTCCAGGATACTAAGAGAGAGGGAATCCTGGGACCCTAGTTTGGTTAAGTGGCGTGTTGTTGCAAGGCTTGATCCAAATGCAGAGGTATTTCAGTTCCTTAATGCCAGTGTTCCACCAACACCACACAAAGATTACTGTGTATTAAGGTAAGGTTATTATATAATAAATGCTGATAACCTCTTGATGATTTTGTAATAATTATTATAAATGTCGTATAATAAGTAGGGCAAAATAGAAATGTAATTTCGATTTTCTGTTGCTAATCAAAGTTTTTTACCACCATTAATGTACATTGCGCCCTCTAACAACATGGAGATTGCTTTATGCATTATTCGAAAGTACCCAATTGGAATCCGCATTATAGGAGGTCCCGAGCAAAATAGGCCTCTCGTTTTTTAAAGAATTTACAGTTATTAAGTTACACACTAAATAAACCGTTATTATTAATGCTCAGATCTGAAAATGAACATAAGTTGACTCTGCTAGGAGGGTGGGGGGGGGATATTTCTTCTCTCTAGTTTAGTAATCACACCAAGTAAAAATGAGAAGTTGTTCAATATAAAAGTGAATCTTGCATGAATAGCTTTGTCCATAAACAAACATTTAGTATTTTTGATAGTGATTGAATCGTATTCCTAAGCACACTGTTCAGTCAAAATTGTATGCGTATAACATGCTTTATATATTGTATAACCTATAAATGCTTTATAGGGACAACACTCTCTCAAATCAAATGTCTGCTCAATTTTTAATTAATGCCTGTTAATTTTGGTAATTACTAACAAGTATCCAACCCGAATCTCCGATATTGGAATGATAAATAAAAAAAAATTATAATAGGTTCAGAATTAAATGAATATTTAGCTTAACAATATAAATATTTCGTTAATTTAATTTAAAAAATCCTATTCAGATGGTGAAATTTTGATAGATCTACTTTAGTGCGAAATTGTATAAAAGCACTTATAGGATTTTAAAATTTAAACCTAGCATTTAGTAAATAATCGTTGAGAACTTTTACTTTGGTTTTTCTTGGAACACCCAAAAAAAAAGGGGTGGGGCATTTAAATCCTTTAAATTTGAGCCTTGATATTAGCTAATTCCTGTATAAAAACATGTTTGAACAATAATTTTGATGAAATTACATGTGAATTTCGTATTTATTTGTTCTGGAATTAATTACCTCTATGCTTTCTGAATAATCCTTCTTATTCATAAATGTAAAGAAGTCTTCATTGCTTACATGATTAGTGTTACTGTTGATTATTATAATTTATTTATTTGGTCTTGGTACTACAGTATTTGTTTTCATGGCATTATTTTTATTACATGTCAGTATAATTGGTCTAGTTTTGAGAGTAAAAAATAATGGATGCTAGCAAAAGGAAACAGAAAACCTTAACCTCTTTCTTTTTTTTTTTTGCGAGTTTCTACTGAAGTACTTTTAGTATATACTATCCAGTTGTAGAACATTGAACATTAAAATCTGACATATGTTTAATGTGAATAAAATAAAATCAACTGTTGCACTCCATTTGCTGTAGAAAAAATTTATTTACAAAAGACTCCTCTTAAACCTATTGTAGAAGAGTGTAGAAAGTGTGTAGAAAAGAAAATAATAAATATATTTTTTATTATACTCTCAATTTTATCATCTAAAAGGAAATAAAACTTGAAAATGTTTCCCCTCCTTTTTATTTTTTCAAGGTATTATTAATTTATTTATTTTAAAATAACACTATTAATTAATTTTAATAATGAATAGGTTGTTAATCTTAAAAATCAGCTTAATCTCTTTCTGGTGGTGGTACGACGAGTCCAGAAGATTAAACTGATTTTTGGGAAATGACGGAGTGCTAGCGGCTTGTGCCCCGCCTCTATCGCGGGTTGGCCCGGTATTGCAGTACCTCCGGAAACGACCCATATTACAGTCATTTGTTTCGTTTATTGACTCAATTAAATTAATTAATTGAGTCAGTGATTTCATTTATATGGGCCATTCCCGGAGGTACTGCAATACCGGGTCAACCCGCGACAGAGGTGGAGCAAGCCCCTAGCACTCCGTCATTTTCCAAAAATCAGTTTAATCCCCGATGGGAGTCATACCAGAGATTAAGCTGATAAGAACAGATACTACACTTTCAATTTCTTATATATTCTTAATGTATTATTTTCTATTGTTTAGGTGCTGGAGAACTGAATTGGCGAAAGGAGCCTGTGTGATTGTTGAAACTTCGGTAGAACACCCGGAAGGCCAGGTACTGTCGGGAGGGGTCAGAGGTATAGTTTTGGCCTCTAGATACCTCATTGAGCCCTGTGGTTCTGGCCGGAGTAGGGTCGTGCATATGTCCCGCGTTGATACCAAGTATGTTCTAATCTTATCTTGTTTACTTATCTAAAACTTTTTTTATTTTTAGAATTTTATTTAACTGTAAATAGATTTGGTTCTTAGATATTAATACAGATTATTATAGTTCATACATTTGATATCTGATAACTAATGTTTTGTAATATCCTCTTTGATGTTATTTTGGAAAAACTATTGAATCAACCACAATGTTTGGTTTTAATTGGGTTAGTTATCATGGTTAACAGTAATAATTGAACTTTGAACTAATAATTCTGAAAATAATAATTCTAAAATTTCTGAATATACTTAATATTAAATAATAAATTAATTTTATTTTGCAATTTGGCAAAAGAGATACATGCATGGGATACTGACAAAGGCTCTAAAGGTAAAAAATGGGTCAAATTTCTTTTGACTGCCTATCTACACTGTGATAGAGGCCATGTATTGGTTAAAATCCAATAACAGGAAGTATGAAAACAAAATTCTACCATCAAAAGTTCATTTTCGAAATCGATGTCTTTTTAAAAATGGAAGAGTTAATAAGATTTTAGTAATAGTAGTTCACATCATATATAGATTCACTAATTGAACTTAATTGTTTCCAGGGGGCGAACTCCGGATTGGTACAACAAAACATACGGCCACATTTGTGCCCTTCACCTGTCAAAAATACGGAACTCCTTCAAACACACTGCTGGTGGGCCAGAGAGTAAAGTATGATATAGATCTAGGTCCCTCTCCATTGATGATGCCGGGGAGGTGAAGCGCAATGTATACAAATTGGAATTACCGCATTCTTAATTAAAGTGGGTGCATAAAATAATGATGTTTATTTATTTTATATAGGCTTTAAAAGCTATTACTGTCTTTTTTTCAAAAGAAAAAAAGGTGTGACGTGTACCTGTAGATATTGTTAAATACGTGATTGAGTATTTTAATCTGAGAATATGATGATTTTTAATATAATGTGAATTAATATTGTTGATATGTGGAATATATATATATAAATGTATTTTTGTACAGTGTAAAGTCATTTAATATAATAGAAATTAATAAGATTATTATTGTATTGAAATGCCAAAAAAGTATTTTATTTACGAGAAAAAAAATGTTTAAAGCAATATAGTTTTTAATAATCAATACTTAATATTTTTAAATTGATCTACCATAATATAATATGAATGTTGGACAATTAAATTTAGAAGACAGTCTAGTCATTAGTTTTCATATGATTACGGTTTGTTTTTGTTTTTTCAATAATGTGCATTGAATGAAGTTTAATTTGGTAACTTATAACCGATCTGAAGTTGCTAACTAATGCACTAATCAAACAAAATCTTCACTGATTTACAACCCATAGACACCCTTTGTATATAACTTCACGGATTGTCCCCTGAAGGTTGATAAATCCATATTATTTGTCTTGAAATGAATGAAAACATGATTGTCTCGAGAATGGTTTTTAGAAACATTGATAGAAGTTGTTGATTTGCGAAGAAATCTATTTGTTTATAGCATCTGAAATTTCAGTAATGCAGCAATTTTTTCTAGGGGATTTATAATTTATCACCTCCTTACATAAATTCAAATCATTACAGTGGAGGGGTTCTGTAAATCATCATTGAAAAAAGCCAATGTCTCACCTCTATTCTCTTGAGAAACAATACCAAAGTTTTTGACTATACTAGTCAGTCAGAGGTCATTTATCTCATATTTTTCTGCCCCTCGCAGAAGTTTCTAAGCTGAGAGGGGAATGAAACTAGGGTGTCCGTTGTTTCAATTCTTCGTTAATTGGTCTCCATTCATTCCCATATATAACCCTCATCATGCAGTGGATTCCTACTGCAGGTTTCATGAAAATCTCCACTTATTCTCCATGATTATTATTTTTTTAAATATTTTCTAATAATAATGATGAATAGCTAAGCAAATTGGTAGAAGATATACTTATTTACCAAAATCCGCTTGCTTTATCAGTGGTGTTTAGTTTCATAAATAGGAGTAACAATCTACAGAAAAATACCATAGTTGCATTGTTTAATTAGTGTTAGTTATATTTATGCTATTGTTTTGCCAATTAGACTTCAATCACTGCCCATAGAATAGGACCTCAGGGATTTTTTAAATTGTATTTATTTTGATTTATATATACATATATGTTCTTTCTTTTTTTCTTTTTTTTAATGAAAATCGTATATATAAATAATATTTTGTTGGTTTGTTACACATGTTTAATTTAAATTTATACAACAGTATCTTTGAACTATTCAAGGGATCTACTGTCTTCTTTATCCAGTTCCTTTCAGTGTACTTATAGTTGTGAATAATTTGACTTACCCTTAGTATTGAGCTCTACTCTAACCCATTATAAATAATGTAATTTTTCTGTGTTTACAAACTACATTGTATATTTTGTGTGTTGCTGATATTTTATAAATACAAATAAGTGGAATATAAAAATGAATTATGTCTGTTGATATTACTTATTGGAATCACGACTAAGTGTAACACCATTGAATAAAATTTTTACATGTGAAGTTAAATCCTTATTGTTGTTAAAATATTGAATTTAACTATTTATATAATATATGATATGAAAATGATGTTAATATGTCATTCTCTTTGGATATAGCTTTATTATGAGACGTATAATAAAAGATGTGTATTTATATATAATGCTATTTTTACTGTAATGTATATGATTTATAATGTTTTAAGAGAGTCTATTGGACTATGAATAGATTAAAGTTATTTAAACACGTATGTGAAGGATTTGGCATTAGCTAATGGTTCCATTCACTCCTTTGAAAGATATGAAAAGAAGATTTTTTAGGCAGGAACTAGGTTAAAAGTTCTTCCATTAGATATGTAAGTATAACCTAAATTCCATTCTTACTGTGAAAACATTTTCATGCAACCAAAGGATTAAATAATGTTGTTGCAAATGAAAGAAACAAATCATTTTCTGATAAGAGAAATCATGTAACTAATTTACTGGTAACGTGATTCTTAAGAATTTAATTTTTAAATCTTATTAAAGGTTGAGTTTCTCAATGCTTGTTGGGTATCATACGTTATTGAGAATATTAGAGACTCTAGCCTTGGAAAAAACAACTCGATTGTTATTGGCTAACTTATCTATATGCTACAACTTTTATTCATATTTGGAAGAACTCAGATAATTGTTATATATTTAAGATGAGTTTATAAATTATTTTTAGTCCAATAGATATCAAGTGTACAGAATACAATCACTAACGTTATTTGTATACAATGTATCCACATATTTTATAATTTCCACTCCGTAGATTATTATTTAATTTAAGCTGTTTGTAATATATCTACCGAATAATTAATTGAATTTTTCAACTTTGCATCTGAACCCTTTTCCAGAAATACTATTGTGCAACATTAGTGTAATATCATAATTATTTTCTGTTATTTTTGTTTATAAAAAACAAAAACCTTTCCCTAACTAGTTATTTGTAAGGTTTGACCATTTTATGTGAATTGTTTACATTATTTGTGACCAAATTTAAACAGATTGGGACCAAACACCTGTATAAAGGTTGAAAAATTCATTTAAGTTTTTATACCTTATATTATTAAGTAACAAATAATACATCACATTGGAAAAAAACATCACAAAAATTACTGGTTTGTTAGGACCAAAAGTTACCATTATTATTTGGTTTTGTAAATAATTAATATTTATGATGTTATATAAGTATATATATAACAGTTGTTTATACCACTATTTGAAAATATAAATGTTCATTATTTATTTTTCTGTGTTTCATTTGTTAGCCATGAATATATAAATGAGTGGAAGAGTTTATTGGCGGTTTAGGTTGATGAAAGAGAGATATTAGATTTTCATTAAATTTATTAATGGACAACGTTTTGACATGGTACACATTTTGTATGTATGCCTGCATCAGGTCTTGCTAGATTTTCATCTAATTTAATAATGGTCTATGTTTTGACCTGCCTGTTTGACAGTACCTGATGCAGATACATGGTAGGTATGTCAAAATGTTGTCCATTAATAGATTTGATGAGAATTAATTATCTTTTGTTTTATCTACCTAAGGTGATATCCCAACAAACTCATTTACTCAATTATTTATTTTGGTTTAAGTTTTTATAACCTTTGATAACCATAACCAACACCCTCTTTTAAATTACTAGCTCCATGCATATTATTGAGTACTTAAGATAATTTTAAATATTAGGGAGACCAGAGAGTAATGTCGTTTTTTTTTTAAATTCAAACAGATAAATTTTTAACAAGGTTTTGTTTTTAATCAATGATGTAATCACCCTTGTTATCAGCAACCTTTTGCCATCTAGTTTGCAAATTTTCAATGCTTGATCGATCAAAATCAATTAGTTTTTGAGCAAAATACCTGGAGATGGCATTCTAGACATCCAAATTTTTACTGGTCGGAATTATAGGAAATCCGATGGCGCAATATCGGGCGAGTATGGTAGGTGAGGCTGGATATGAAAATGGGTCTTCTATAATAATCCAAAAATCTCTCTCCGCATGAATCGGCATGAAGTACAGCTAAGCAAGGTTTACACTCCTAAAAGGCACTTTTGTGTGTTTGGTGGGGTATTCGTGGGATAGTTCATCGCTGATACCTGGAAAAACTGTGAATGCAGATCTTTACAGTGAACAACTGGATTGAGTAAATCAATCTTTAATTGAAAATTTCCCAGCGATTGTCAATAAAAAAGGCGTTATTCTGCAATACGATAATGCAAGACACCACTACGCCTATTTTCTCCGCAAGAACCCTGGAAAAAATTAATGAATTGGGGTGGAAGGTATTGCCTCAACTACCATACTTGCCCGATATCGGATTTTCATTTATTCCAATCGCTACATTTTCTAAGTGGCAAAAAATTTCAAAATTTGGTTGATGTCCAAAATGCCATCTCTAGATATTTTACTCAAAAACCAATAGATTTTGATCTATCAGCTTTGAAATTTGCACACTATATGGCAAAAGGTAGCTGATAACGAGGGTGATTACATCATTGATCAAAAACAAAAACTTGTTAAAAATTTATCTGTTTGCATTTAATGTAAAAAAAATGACATTACTCTCTGGTCTCCATGATACTTAGCATTTACTTATAGCTACTTAAAAGTCTATGTTAGGGGTATATAAACTACATTTTGTTTCTCAGCTCTTGTAATATAACCTGAAAAACACAGTTTTGGAAGTTTTATAAAATCCTCTCCATGCCCATTTGTATAAACCGATTTTGACTTATTACTACACTACAGAAACCATGGTGAGATTTGTGGACTGTGGAGATGCTTCCTTTGCTATTTGGGGGATACAGGGAGATAAAACTTATTATTTTTGTTGATAATTTAAAAAGAAAGTACTTAGTTTAATGTTTATAAAACAGAAGCTCGTATGGGGCTTCTCAACTTTAATGAAAAATTTTCCTAATTGATATCTTTGTACAAAAAATTAGGAAATGTACCATTGTTATAAGAAAAATACTAATTGATTAATTAGAAAGCTTTTTTAAAAAACATGCTATGTTCTAAATGTTGTTTTTATGTTGTTGTTTTGTTTTACTGCAAGTATATGTATTTTCTAAAATGAATATAAATTAACTTACTAACAGTCCAATTTAAACATTTGAATGAATATTTTATTTTTTATGCGGTTACATTAACTTCCTTTGCATTTTTAATGTGAGTTAGTAACTTGCTAACTAGGTGAACTCCAAATGGAGATTCAAAGTGAATGCTGACAGGTCCTTCTCATGTCACCTTCATCTTCCGACGCTTATCCTGTCATCTAGTTTTGGTTTTCGACTAACTCATTCCTGTTAAATCCCAGACTACTAGACTATACAAGCAACTCACCTGGGGCCCCCACATCAAGTCCAAATGATAAAAAACTAACAGACAGTTCAAACTTCGCCTCATGAACAATCGTTTAAAAATAACAATAGAAAACAAGAGACTTGTACAATGATATTCCAACCTACCTGGTCTTATATAATACAAGTTTGGAGGAGTAACAAGCTCTTTGATAATCTTTGCATCCAGTCCCTTCTATCCAGAATCCTCTACAAGATAGCTAATACTTCCTTCTATATCAACAATCTTACCCTTCATGCTGATCTCAACATCCCTCCCATTCATTCAAGACTCACTTTCTGCTACCAAAACTTTGATTTCTGCCTCCCTGGCCATCCTCTACTCCTCTTCTGTACTCTCATCTCATCCCCAGCCACCTAGAATGCCTAAGGCAGAGATGGCCACGTGACCTACTCCATACCAGCTAAGATTTTGTTTAAAGTGAGCCTTATGATTTATCTAAATTATTACATTTTCGCTCGGCAAATAACTAATAATAATAAGGTAACATTCCCAGGAGCAATAAGAACCAAGAAGCATTTTAGTATAGGTCTGCACATGATAATTTGCCCTTTATCACTACTTTTATAATCTTCCAATTATTATTTTTGCAGTTAACTATTTATTTCATATTAAAATATTGGATAATGGAGTTACAAAATTATTTATAAACCTCTTAGCTCCAATGTACAATGAGTACAAAATCTGCCCATGGCAGAGAGAACAATAGATTCAGTTGTGGAGTGAAATCCGGAGAGGTAGCAAACCACTTTTAAAGTTAAAATTAATATAAATTATTGTAAATGTTATAAGTTTTTTCATACCATCAATTGACAACTGAAGGTGACAGCTTGGAGCTGTCAAAAATATTATTGGTGATTAAATACCATATTGTGTGTGGAAAGATGGAAGATATATTATTTAATAATAGTATTGGTTAATTCCAAGACTTGTAAAAATCTTGAGAACAATACATTAGTTTAAGCTAATTCGCTTATTTAGGCTGATTCAGGTTATGAATGTGTTTTTTTCTCCATTATCAACACATTTAATAGGCTTGTAGCCAATTGCCAGTTTACTGTTTCCAGTTATCAGGCCAAGCTGGTTGGAGCATAGATAATAGTTAGGTTTGCATTAATAGGAACAGTGTGAGTAGTATTCTCACCTGGGTGAGCTAGATTTTATTATGGGGTGGACCGATGAAAAACTTAGAATCCCACTCTACTGTTAATTATAAAACTTTATTTTGTGATTGACTTCACTGGTAAATGATATTATTACATAATATAGACTATAACAAAAAAGATAAAATAATATTTTAATTATGAAAAAAAAAACAGTATTAGCACCTTGTAAATGATCTAAATTACAATTTCTAGCTAATATTTTATAAACAAAACTTATATAAACATAATAGCAAATAATCATATAACATAAAATATAAAATGTATATTAAATTACAAGCACATAATATCAAGTCCTTTTTAATTATTTACATACAATGTTTGGTTTTAAATATTTTAAGAATCATAATTAGTTTTTTAACTTTATGATTTCTGAGAAATATTTAAAATATCAACAAAATTCAATGATCTTTTATGAGCCACATTTTATTTTGTGGTCACTTCACAAAATAAACCCATCATTATCATACTTGTATACAAAGGGTAAACTACCCACCCTTCCTGCATTTTAAAGCTACTGTACATAAGAATCATAAACCAAAACAAACAACTTACATTTCTCTTTATCTTGCTACATTATTTGTAACTATACTAAAACTCTACTTGTCATTGCACTTTTTTAATTTACAAACAATTTATTCTTGCATTTTTTTATTCACTCATATGAAGTATTTTTTTACTTGATATGAGTAGAATGTTGTATATGTACACATAAAACATTTTCTCGCCTTCTGAAAATTATTAATTACTCAAACGATTTTTGATTTGAAGACTGCTAGGCATGAACTGTTTTTGTCTTTCTCACAGGTTCATTTTCTTGGGAAAGGGCTGTGATTCTTTTCCTTTTTCGGGGAGGTGGTTGGGCTAACTGTGATGGTGGATTTGGTTCGGCCTTCTTAGCACCTTCAAGATCAGACATCTTGAGACCAGGTAAAGGTATAGGGATCGGAATAGGTATGGGTATTGGAAGAAATATAGGATAGGGAACAAGTGTTGTCGGGGGTGGTAAAAGTCCTGGCAACATAGGTACAGGACGAGCGATAGGAACTAGTGCTGGCACCTGTAAATAATAGACATAGATATCAGTGAAATTGCAATAGACAATTCCTAATAAGTTTTATAAAATATTCATAATGAATTCAATACACAACAGTCAGAATATTTATTGATACATTTTTAAATTAGGTAAATGATTAAAAATTTAATCCAGGAGCAAAATGTATGAAAACCATAAAGGGCAACAGGCTTGACAGCTGTAGTTTGAATGGCTATAAAAGTGCTAGGTCATTTTTGCAATCTTTGTTTTGTTTTTTTATTTCTGTGATTTGCAACTCTTTTTCAAGAAGCTTATTCATTTCTCTCAGAAGGCTGGGTGACACCAGAAAAAGATTATAAGAGGAACTGAATATCAAACTTGATATCAACCTACACTGACAGGCAAAAAATTCCACCCACCTGATATTTTCATCTCAAAATATTTCTGCTTTGGATTGGTCAATTTTTTTTATGAATAAATATGTATTTTTTTTCAATTAGAAATGTTAATATAGAGGATAGTAACCCATAATCCTTAATTCAATTAAAGGACTGTCGTTCCCAATGTTTACTTTCCATGAAATTAAAAATGTTTATTCAGTGTCATTTGCGTTCTGGTGCAGAAAATTTCTTAGTTTTCGGCTTCAATATTTTAATTTTCTCAATTTTAAGTTTAAAAATTCTTCATGCTGAGGATGTTGCACATGGTGTTGCACTTATTGATGATGGGCGTTCCATTAGATATGTAGCTAATGCCATCGGAGGTCCCTATGAAACTCTGCAAGACGCCGTCAGGCGTTTTCGCGAAACTGGGTCTTACCATAGAAGGGCTGGTTCTGGACAGCCTAGGGCAACAGAACCACAGGATGACCGGTTTCTTACTTTAAGAATTTTATGAAACCGGCACCTTACCGTTGTTCAAGCGATTCATCAGCTCCAAGAAGTTCGAGGTGTGCAAATTTCTGAACGTACTGCTCGGAGAAGATTAAATGAGTATGGACTAATGGCTTTTCGCCCAGTAAGAGGACCAGAATTTACCAGAACTCACAGAATTACACGGCTGGCTTTTGATCGAGAACACAGTCATCGGACTATGGACGAATGGTGTGCTGTACTTTTTACAGATGAATCTAGATTTGCTCTACGATCTCCAGACGGGCGTGAAAGGGTGTGGATAAGAAGAAATGAAAGGTATGCAGCCTGTAATTTCACCCAGAGCCAACCTTTTCAATGTGGTTCCTTAATGGTGTGGGTTGGGATTTCAATGGAGTGCCGCCCAGAATTGGTTGTTGTTTGTGGAGGGTCTTTGACGGCCACTCGCTATGTAGATGAGATTTTGGAACCTCATGTGTTGTCCATCCTCATAGAAATCAGCGATCATTCATTTCTAGCACATGATAATGCACGTCCACATGTCGCTCGCATAGTACAGACGTTCCTTCATCAGCACAACATTGAGGTCTTAGTCTGGCCAGCACGTTCTCCAGATTTGAACCCTGTCGAGCATTTATGGGATAACCTCGGAAGACGAATAAGAGCACGGTTCAGCACTTCCTGATACACTGCAGGACCTTGAAAGGGCTCTTCGGGAAGAATGGGCTAACCTCCAGCAAAGAGACATTTCCCAACTGGTGGAAAGTTGGCCGAGGCGTCTTCAAGAAGTAATAAAGGCAAGAGGAGGAAATACGCACTATTAAATAATCCTGTCACTAATTTCTTTTAGGATAAAAATGGTTATTTTTCATGTTTCTTAGCAGTTCACATTTTGATTTTAAATTTTTAAACAAAGACTCATTTAATAAACGTTAAAAACCTTATTAAAGGTAAAAAAGATTTTATAAATTCAATAAATAATAAGTATTATATACAAATACAATTTTTTTACAAGTGGGTGGAATTTTTTGCCTGTCAGTGTAGTTATTATTAGTCATAAGGCCACCTTAATAAATTACTAATAAATGTAAATTGAAAATTGGAAAGTTCATTTTTGTTTTCTAATTAAAATCATAAAAAATGTATTTACCTCAGGTTTCCTTCTCCAAGGTGGTGGTAAAAGAGGTGGTGGAAGAGGATGTAAGGGAATCCTTGGAGGTGACGGTAGTCTTCTTTGTCGCCTTCCTTTTTTCTTTATTTCTTTCTGGATTAAAATATAAAACTTATAACTTATAACAGTGTAATAATCAAATAATAATGTTGACAGATTTATTAGTTTAATCATTATTTAAAATAATCTAATATTATAAAAGTATTTTAATTTTGGTCCTCAGCATCAATTTATTTGATTTGAAGATGTAATTAATTTGTTGGATTGATAACAGTTGATTCTTTCGTAATCTGAATGACAATAACATTTCCAAAAACACATTGAAATATAGTTAATTTTGGTGAAATATTTACCCCTTTCAACCCGTCTGGTCTCAAAATACTCGGCTGTGGACTAAGGGAACCTTCACTGGCTGGCGACCTACAATCCCTCAGCCAGAGATCTGGTGTTATCAGTCCTGGTCCACTATCGACTGAACCACCCTCTCGTAAGTGTGGGTGGGCTTCGAGGTGTGCCTCAGTCTCTTTGCAGAATATATTCATCTTATACTGATTCAGGCATTTATCACTGCAATTTCCACACAACTAGTCAATAATTTATTGTATAAATAATAATTTTAAGTGTCTCTCCCTTAACAACAAATGAATACTTAACGCCATTTCTATAATTTCTTACCTACAGAATTGTAACTGATGGTCACCATCTTGAAAGTCAACATAGTTAACAGTATGCCTAACATGTCTGCACCAGTCACATGTTTTGTTTCTTTTGAAGCTTGCTCTCCTACACTGAGTAAAACACTGTTCAGAACAGAAAACCTTATTGCCATTTGGAGTCTTCAGGCTGAACTCTTTGGAATTCCCTATTTTCTGGCACCAAGCACAGCAGAGGCAATCATCTGCAACTAAAAAATAAACATACTAATAAATAAAATCTATTTAAAATTAGCTTATTTTTGATAAAGTTGTAAATTAACAAATTGAAAAAACTATATACATTTTTTTTTTTAATTTCATTGCATGTTATTTCATGTAAAACATGCAACAGAATATTTCAACATAACAGTTTTGTTTTTTTTAAATATTTTCTTTGTTTTATTTGAAACCACCATGTGACTATGATCGGATAAGGCCGGACCAAGCAATGGTGTACTTGCAACTTACTCTATACTGATACAAGGCTACTTGGTATTAGCTGAATTTAGCAACAGCCTAGTTAGGACTTCAGAACTTGAATGTGATTTGATTCTAGCCATGTGTTTCAGGGGACTATTGGTCAGATTCAGTCAATGGATGTCTATTATACACCAAGGGATGGAGTGATACTGATACACGCCAGCTGATATCTGATACTTCAGCAGTACAGATCCATCCATGTCCACTGACACTTAATGCTTATGTACTTACATTTTCTTCATACCATTATATACCATCATATCTATTGATCTGACTATTATTGTCATTTTACCACATCAAAATTACATTGTTATAAATTACTGTGAAAATCAGGACTATGAGTACAATTTTTCCCAAGTGATTTATAATTTTTGGTATAGAAAAACAAATATCAAGGGATAAATTCATTTTGAAATTCCTTTCTAATATTTTAATTAAAATTGATTTAATTATGGACAACAATCAACCACTTGGGTCATTGATGTCAGAATTCCAGTAATCATTTACAACAATCAGGATATACATTATTCTAATTCTGACACTATCAATCAATAAAATACACACTATTAGTCATATTAAACTTCTATAAACAACTTTAGGTACTTCATAAATTAATAGTTCATTATATAATTAGTTTCCTATGATCATGCAAATTTTAATTTTAACTTTATACTTATATTTGTTTGGAATTAGTTGATGGAAGTTGAGAGATCCATAAGATGTATAGAACCAGTCTACTGTTAGCATTACAGGTTTATGCACAGAATATTGGTCATTATAATACATAAAAAAAATTGCACAGATTCGAAAATTACACCTAAAAACTCAAAAATATAGAATATCAAGTTCTGATTGTGTGTTAAGATTACTCTCCTCAATAACAATGGCTGCCCACAAATTATTATGTTTATATTATAGCACACACGCGCGCTTTCAACAGCTCAAACTGCCATTCTCTAGTGCTAATGATACTACCAATACCTTCAGGGAGATTAGACACCTCCCCTGATTTATGATATGGCGCTATGTCTGAAGAGGTAGGGGTTGCAGGGCAATATAAATATATTATATGTGGGCAGACAATGTTATCGATTAGTTGAAACCTTTATTGTTTGCTATTCTAATGAGATTGAAGTTACAGAATAAAGTTTCATTTGTATTTCATCAACAAATTTCAAAGCATGTGGTCATACCAAAAAGTCATAAGACCAAAACAGTATTTATTCCATAAAAAAAAAGACAAATAGTCTGATTAAGTCTTCCTACACTCTTTCCTGTGGCCAGTCTTCTTATTTATAACCAATTCCTTTATCTTGTTTTATTTAGAAAGCACAACATTTGTGATAATAAACATAACAACATAAGTTCAAAAGGTAATTTTGGTGTCATTATAATTAAAAACACAATGAGTGGAACCAAGCACAACCCTGTGTGTTAGAGGCTTATAATGTCAGAGGGGAAGTTGGAGAGGAGGGAGTGGTATGACAGGAATGAGAGGAGGAATCGTAGTCATTTTCGAACAACCATCCTATATCAGGAGTTCATGAGATGCAAGCAGCTTGGAATTCTAGCACTGCAAATAGTGGTGGGGTTAGAATGAAAATGAAGGAAGGCTTATTTATGTAGTAGCTTCAGAAGTATTTTTTTTATCTCCATTAATTTTCTATCTGTTTATTATATATTTAATCTTTATTTGTAAAAAATTACAATCTGTCCCAGCTGGGCAATAGATAATTGTGACAAATGATCCCATTCATACTACCATACTTATTAAGTTGCATTTATTTATTTACTCTCTCGTCCATACGGTATTCACAATATACATTCATACACAATATAGGATTATTATATATTTATATGCATAGCCCAAGGATCCTCCCCAATTTACCCGCAGCATTGTCTTTTTCTAATTAAGGTATTAATTATAAATATTTATAGGATGTGGCGAGATACCCCAAAATATATTTATATATTTACCTAATTCATTGAAATAATGAATAAAACTTGTAGTATTTTTAAGTTAAAACAATTAATTACCCAATGGAAAATTCGGGGTTTTTTTAAATACCACTTTTACATGCTACCTAGAATACATACACTAAATAATTAATTAGTAAATAATATATCTAATTTTTTTTATTATTTAATTTGTCTCCATTGTTTGTGAGACTAAGAGCCTCAGTACGCATATCAGGAGTGCAGGGGATATAAGGAGCTCTTCCATTCCGTCTCATCACTGTTATTTAGTAAGACGTTTGTTTATTCAATCTTTGTTTATATCGAGAGTCAATTATTATTTAAAATAAAGATATACTTGATAAACACGTCTAATAATTTTTTAATAATAATAATGTAATTTTTCAATAATGTAATTTTTTCAATGACATTAATTTCAGAATGGTTGCTTTGACCATGAATGTTTCCATAAAGTTACCTTACACTTGCAAACGAGCAAATAATTTCTATGGCTGTGGATAAGTTCTTCAGTTTTCATTTTTCTAAGATATGCAGGCATTGTTATAACGATAATCACTCCATAGCAAACCCATAAACGACGAATTCGGTTCTTTGGTGGAAAATAGCAAACGTGTAACATACAGATGATTCAATCCAAATAAATAAAAATAATTAAAACCAATTATTATTTTAGGTATTTTCTAAAATTCCTTTAGCACATTTAGTCTCCCCACCGGAGAGTACGGGACCGATTCCGATTCAATAGATTTTAGAAATATTTATAAAACCGGTCACAGCAAGATAACCGCCTTATCCAACACAGTTAAAATAAAAACTTATCCATTGAACATCACAGTGGGTAAACCGTTTCAACAAAATTCAATTTCTATGGGTTACTTCCAAGTAACTTGCGGTGATATCGAATGATAATATTGGTTGTTTGAAAGGTGTCTGTGTGATGATTACAACATCGAAATCCTTGGCTGCCAGCCACAGAAAACCGGACGCTGGGCAAGCTCGCTGCTAGACAATGGGGCTAATCGACACTCGCACAGACTGTACACAGAGCCAGGGGCAAAGAATACTCGGAAGGGTAGGATATCCGAGACGGAACCTGAGCGGGGACATCCAACACCGCCAGATGCCAACGGTACACCCTACACCTCCCTCCTATCCTCTGCTCCTCCCCACCCTTTCTTCAGCTTCAACCCAATCGCTTACATCTGTTCAAGCTGCAAGATACTCAAATAATTGTTAACTGAGTATTCTCCTCGCTTTGGTTACTGATTTGGAAGATAAAGTATCAATGTTACAGAAAGTCGTCTTTTGTCTGCCAATATGAATGTTCTACTAAAGTGGTCAAGTTGAAAAAAGAAACGATGCAATTGATCAAAAACAAACCGTGTATTATGTAAGTAAGATATATTCATCAACACATGGAAATATTATGATTACGTTCTGGTTAAAAAAGGTTCATATGTACCGTAAGACACATCGTACATTCGCGAACGATCCGACTTGTTTGTATACATGGAACAAATGGAACTCATGGAAGAAATTCGTCTCGGTCTAGAGATCTATTAAGGGTGGCGCATAAGATACACGCTAAACCTTTTTTCTCTAGTACCTCGTAGTATTTTTCGCTGCGATTAAAGGCAACGTAGTGGCGGTAACTCAGTGACAACTACGAAGATTTTACGAGTTAACTAAATAGAATTTCGCACAAACCGACTTCAATAGGTTTGTTTTGTCAATACTTTAGCTGTTCACAGTTCTTAAAAAAGAGATGTTGATCAAAAATACATTTTTTCAAAGTCATTTAATAAATAGTTAAGAAACTGGGAGTCCCATAGTATCTCTCGAAATCGTTTCTTCATTTATTTTTTTTTTTTTTTGTAATTTAAAAATGGATTTTAGTTCATTTAATAGCATAATTGACGTCAATAGCTGAATTCGATTGTGAAGAGGTAGATGGGTCACGTATAAGGACTCATGACTTCAAATAAAACGCTAGAAACAATGTAGCAGCATTCTTCTAAATAAACCAAGATTATCATCAGAAGAAAAAGGAGAATGGCGTAGCTATCTCTAGCAACGAAGATAGACTGTAGAACAGGGTTAGACCTTAAAGTGTCCCTGAAAACATCCCAAGACCTAGACGATGCAGTGCATTCTTTCACTACCCTGGTCCAGAGGTCGGCTTGGGAGGCATCGACACCCAAAAATTCACAATCATAATCGTTTACCTCAGCATCTCAAAGATCTAATCCAATCCAAACGCCGCTCCAGAATAGTGTGGCAAAGATCTCGGCATCCTGCTGATCGCCACTCGTACAATCAGTACTGCAGATTGGTAAAGCGGCTATTGGCGTCCTTCCGTTCCGATTCTTTCAATTCCTACCTCTCCTCTCTGTCTACCAGGGATAACTCCTTGTGGAATGTAACCAAAAAAATCCTAACGTATCATCCTGTTTCACACCTACTCCGTCGTGATGATGGGTCCTTGGCGGCTTCGGATGCGGATAGGTCGGAGGAATTTGCTCTGCATCTTACCCATACTTTCACTCCTCACCTTTCGCATCAAAGCCATACTCATAGCACAACTGTGGAAGACTTCCTCACTTCACCTATTCCTCTCTCTCTTCCACCAAAAGCCGTTAACCCCTCTGAGGTCAAATACCTTCTGAAAAACTTACCTTACCGAAAATCCCCTGGATATGATCTCCTTACTCCTTAAATTCTCAAACAACTTCCTCCTAAAGCCATAAGCTTCCTAACCTACATATATAATTGCATTATCCGAACGACGCACTTTCCTCTCCTCTGGAAACATTCCATTATTGTCCTATTCGCCAAACCCGGTTAACCACCTCAACTCCTATTAAAACGTCTACTTCCAATTGTCCAATTGTTGAATCCAAAAACATTTTTCCTACACACCAGTTTGGTTTCCGTCAACGATATTCCACTACTCAACAAGGCCTTCGCGTTGGGCGATCTCCTCAGCCCTTGAAACCAAACAGTATTGCACTGCTGCCTTTCTTGATATAGCTCAAGCTTTTGACAGGGTTGGCGCGCAGGTTTGCTCTACAAGCTCAAAATATCTACCACAGACCCTTTTCCTAATCCTACAGTCCTACCTTTCAAACAGCTTCTTCCAAGTCCGCTGTGGTTTAGAATATTCTAACTACTATCCCATCAATGCAGGAGTTCCACAGGGCAGTGTCCTGGGTCCAGTCCTCTATAACCTATACACCGCTGATGTCCCCTGTACTCCCAATACCTTCTTGCCCACATTTGTAGATGACACTGCAGTCTTGCCATGCCACCCAGACCCCAACATAGCATCCCATAACCTTCAAAAACACATTGATGAGATCGAGTATTGGTGCAACCAATGGCAGATCAAAGTTAATGAAGCAAAATGTTCCCACATTACCTTCACCCTCTGTCGTTAGTATTGTTAACTAGTTTTTCCTCTCCCTGTATCTGAGACAGTACGGTACTTAGGCTTCCATCTCGACAAACGACTGACCTGGAACCCACATACGAGGCTAAAAAGACAAGAACTAAACAGACGCTTTCGACAACTGTACAGACTATTTTAAAGGACATCCCATCTCTCAATAGAAAATAAATTACTAATCTACAAAGTTATACCTAAGCCAATCTGGAAATGCGGAATAGAGCTATGGGGGACAGCAAAAAAGTCGAACATCAAGCGTATCCAATCCTTTCAATCAAAAGTCCTGAGAACAATAGTAAACACCCCTTATTACGGAAGCAACAAAACCTTTCATAACGATCTTAATGTACCCTACATTTTTGAACTCATCCCTTCTAAGCTTATGAAATTCCACAGTAGCCTATCCAACCACCCTAATCCCGTAGCACAGTCATTGCACTGCACCCCTCATCCCTATAATCCTCCTTCTTTTCTGTAAATATGGTATGAATGAACGCATTTATCTTAATAACTTATTGCCTAATAAGGCAGATTGTAATTTAAGCACAATAAAGGAAATAAAAATATAGAACAGGGTTGGCCAACTCTACCACCCATTCAATTGGTTGGCCAAGTCACCCAGGATTTTTTAAAGCATTCTTTCCTTCGCATTTACAGGCCTCTGTTGCTAAAACAAATTGAGCCCTTACTCTATTAATAAGACTATGTATAATACAAAAACATCATACGAGTGATAATGTCGATAAGATATTGAATCGCAAGGAAGAAAAAAATCTCAATATGAGTCAGAATGCCACTGAAGTCAGGTTAAATAAACTGCTTACAGTAATGATTTAGTATCCATATTTTTGAGGGGCTTCCATGGCTTGGTGGATGTTTTTTTTTGTGTATTAACCTGTATTAATTAAATTTTTAAATGAAAGAGGCCTTCCGTAACTGCTAGAATACAAATACAAAAGATACGATGAGTAACGGGAGCCTTTTTGTCCGTGGTGCAATCTTATTCTCCCTCTTTCGTTAAAATTAATTGAGAAGCCTTTTGTTTAACAGGCAACTGCCACTCTAAAGACATCGGTTTCGGATATCTGGCAATCCTTATTTGTAAGCTGAATCCGGACAGCTAAAAGAAAATATTCTGTCTACAGGTAGAACTATTTTTCACAGAGTCGTGCAGCTACAAAGGAAACAAAATTGAATAAAAATCACACGGCGAGTATATACTCCTTGTATCACAAATATTACTGGCTATGTGAACACATTACACGTTTTCCCTTGGTGTATTTGTTATTAACTTCTATTTTAGTTTTATTTTCCACTTAATATTTACTTTATTTGAGTCAGTTAAAAGTTAATAATAACTACTGCTCCATAAAAAATATATAATTGAGTTTTAATTTAATAATGATATATAGTTGTGTTTTAATTACGTTATTATAATTTTATGACAACTTGTTGAAAAGAAGAAAAAAAATTAGTTTTAATGGTTATTGCATAGTTTTTAATTTTGGTTTTGAATTTTGATTATTTACTACATAGGGGTTGTATCTATAAATTTTAAGAATTTTTAATTGTATTTGAATAGAAGGACAATTTCAAAATGAATACAGTTCAGCACTGTTAGTGGAATATAATTTATAATTCACTTAATGACTGTGAACATTGTTAATTATAATAATTAGTACGTCTTAGTACGTAGTAGTAGAGATAACCGAAGGTGACAGCTTAGAGCTGTCGAAAGCGCTATTACAATAAAGCTGTTAATTATAACTATTGCTTAATTTATGTAATATAAACAGATATGTTTAAAACAGCCTATTATTGTAAATGTCGGCTCGATAATATTATTATATTTCGTACACAAAATCATGCATATCCTGATATTACTAAGTCCCTTTCAATCCATAATGAAATCAAAGAATGTCTGTACGAATTGCAAATTGGGCATGTTTTCTTACTAATCTGATACTTTTGTACAATGCTGTCTGTATTCCGTCTTCAAACCTGTACAAGCCGACCAAATGGAATGTTGCGCGCTATCGTAACATATTTTCCAAAGATTAAAATAATGATTTCGCAAGGAAACTGTTCAACGGATCGATCGGTTTTAATATTTTAACACTTTGTTAAACCCATCGTTATTCACCTTCTTAATCATCCGAGAGGAAGAACCGCCCCTCTTCTGGTATGAATTACGGCTGAGGATGAAAAATACTTATATTTCACAAAGAGGCAGAGGTATAATGATCACGTATGTGAGAGGGAGGCGGGCATGTAAGATAATTATAGCTCCACTGACACGTAAAACCACTTCTCACCTTACCGTGTGCTTCGCTTCAAATTATGTAAATCATTATACAGGGATCACTGCATGTATGGCGGCTGTACTAACTGGAGTAATTATGCTTCTTGTATATCGCTTTGATAACAGGCCAATTTTAATTCGCCAGGCAAAGTTTATATTTTTGATATGATAAATATGCATATACCGTTGCTCAAATTACTTTATAAATAATATTTTGTCGTAGACTATTTACAAATTAACTCGCCTAAATATATGATTTTAAATGAAATTAACCATAAAACTTTTTTTTCTGAAAAGTGAGAATATTAAACGTAATTTTACCAATAATGAATTTAATACTCAAGGGAAAATAATCATAAACAAGTATCAATTTATTATTTTTTTTTTAAATATATACTTATTTGGCGCGTGTCACTCACACATGATGGCTATTTTAGGCATCTTGTCGATATTAATTGGTGAATTACTTTGAGAATCAGCAATGTAACAGAGAAAGGACCATGTTGTCATATCTTATGGACGTTCTTACGACCAACTGTCGAATGTATGTGTGAGAATATATACAACTTTATGAATATCAAGAGACCAGGTCCAAGGCAATAGTATACTGTCACTAAAGAACATTTATGTAGTTCCAGATGGCGTAAATATAAAGTTCTTGTTTATTATTTTTATTATATTAAATACTCATATCTCCCTTAATTGTTAAACTTAATTCCACCCTACAAAAAAAAAAAGAAAAAACCTGTCCGTTGTTTATTTTACTTGTAGTATTGTTGTGTTATCATTTTTTTTATGGTATCGTTGGTTTTTTTTGTTTTCAACCCCTTATCTTTTCTATTCATTATTTACAGGAGGGTCCTAACAGTTATGAACAGTTTGAAAAAATAATATTCTCTCAGTTGTTTGGTTTCTTAAACTATGGTTGAGATTGAAACTATTAAAGGTTGAGGGAACCTAGGTCTGACCTAGTCTGAACCTGGTTTGCCTACTATCGGTTTGCCCAATAAATAATATAAGCTATCGAATACAAATTTCATGGATGAGACATGCATTTTATTTTTGGGACAGTATAAATATCAATTTATGCGCAATACTTTCACAAACATTTATTGAGTTACACTTTAGCCTGATCCTTAAAAATACCTCATTGGTGAAATATTGAAGAGGCGATGAATTAATAATACATTTTTTTATAATGGAAGTCCGTAAATAAGACCATTAAAAATATGTATTTTAATTAACATTTAAGCGTTTAATCATTACGGCCATGTAACATATTTTGTTTTTAGTCGTGAAACAGACTACCCTTAGCCGTATATACCAATTGTATACGCCAAAAATTGTATTTTATTAATCATCCATAAGTATTGGGTCTAAAAAAAAAAAGGAATCGATCCTGTTTCTACCCCATGTTTGAAAATCGGAAATGAACGTTTTAGCAATTAGGCCTGTCTGGAATTCTACTCAGAAAACTAACTCACAAAAAAAAATTACTACAAAATCAAAAGTCATACAAATATCTAGTTGAATATTAATCTTTGATGATATGGAAAAAATTAAGGTACTTACTATTAATCTTGTTTCTACTAACAAACCAAAATAAAGTGTGAGTGGTTAGCGTAACTGCTTCGTAATATGGCGGTTCTGGGTTCAAACCCATAGTTCGACAGTGTATTTATTTCACTAACAAAAATGAAAGTAGGAAGTCCCGACAGGTTAGGTAGCCCGCCTTTACGCCCTAAATGGTAATATAGGGGAGCAAATAAATAAAGATAAAATAAATCTGAAATAACTTGTTATTTGACTTAATGTTACCTATTTTTTCAATCGTTGCACTTGGAAGGCAAGGCTTCGGAATTAATCTACCTATTCCTTCTTGCCGAACAAGCTCTTTCAAAGATGGGGATCCCTTACACTTTTAATTATCCCAATCTGAAACTTTGTAATTTAAATAATTGGAACAATTTTAACGAACGCCGATTCTAGTTCACGATATACGATACCTCAGTATCATGGCTCAATACACTTTCTAGTGATCATTCATATAAAATATAATCTCTCTGATATAGAGAAGATTAATTGGGTAGAGGAATTTACTCATCAAATGTAAATCCTGCCTGTATTTATATTAACCTATTATTAAATGAAAAGGATTTTTGTACTCATAGGTTCTGAAAGATATGATACAAATACCATTCCAATAAAAGAGTTTTCGGCAGAATACTGTGCCATATTCAAGTATTGATTATAATTATTTCCTACTTGGGCAGTGTCTTTCCTGTTACTCCAACAGTAACATTATAATCTATAGTTATATAATGCTAAGAATATTGTAATCCTAATGATATATATATATATATAATGCTAAAAGCCCCTTCTAGTGAATACCTGCCTTGGTGGCTTCATGGAAGTCACTGGTGGTTCTTGTTATTTTTTTAGTAAGCAACCGCATCCCTCCCTGAAACAACCCTTCCTTCTCATATTCACATATGTCTCAGCTTTAGTTCCAGTCCCCACTAGTTCACACTTGTCTCTCAGACACTAGTCGCTCAACACCTCCCCGACCCAGTATTTAGTAATCATAACTCTTAAGATTTGTATATACCAGTGTTTTGCTTGTACTTCATAATAAAGCTTTTCTTTCTTTTCTTTTAAAATACTCTCCTACACACAAAGATCATTTAACTTATATGTCAGCTCCGATTGAAGAGATGAATGAGTTGACCCCACCTTGAAGAGGAAAAGCCTCTTAATTATTTTAATCTTGTAAGTGAAATTAAAAAAAAAATCTTTTAATAAATGAGACCAACGAGTTAAGAAAAAATACAATTTTGTGGCCCCCACACTGATGAAAAAAATTCTTAACAATAGAAGATATGTTATATTTTACGTGTATACTTATGACAATGCAAATTCTCTTGAAACGAGTGGCTCTTTAAAAATTACTTAGTTTAGCAGTTCTATTAAATATATATAGCAATTAATGATAGTTATAAACTACATCATTAGGTGAGTTTATGTAGTAAGCAGTAGACAGTATGTAGTAAGCAGTAGACAGTATGTAGTAGTAGAGCTACTCGAGATGAGACCTAAGTAGTTGAGTAATTCTGAAGGGCAAAAAGACCCCTTTAATGACTGACCCCTACCACCACTACCCCTACCACTACCTGCTACCTGTGCCCCACCTAGCCTCCTGCCTGGCACGCGCGGGCACAGTGACCCTCGTCGTAACAGCTCACCACAGTATCAGGAGCGCAGGGATGTTCTAGAGCTCATATTTCGCCTTCAGTCACTTCACTCACTAACATGGAATCGTAGTGTTTTCTAGAAAACGACGTTAGATAATTTTTAGTGAATGGTAAACAACAATGTCATTTTATTTATTCTCATATATACTCGTCAATCCAAGGATCAGTTGACTCGCTTGTAGTTTTTTTATTATTTGTAAAGTTTTGTATTTTACTATCGGGAGTATTTAAATGATAATAAAAGAGTTTGCTGAAATATTCACTTAGTTTTTTAGTTCGGTCACTAAAAATACCCCTTTCAACAAATAAACAAACTATACAATTCAATTGGAATACAGCACACATGTAAGGGTTTCGGTAATAAAAAAAAATTTAATGACTTTTTGTACTAAATTAACTGAATAATTTGATTAATTTTCCCGGATTGAGGGAGAGTATAAAAAATAGACAGCTTGTGTCTTTCCAAAACTGTTATTTATTTTTCAAACAGCACTTACAACAGCTCAAATATGTCATCTTCAATTATCTAATTGAGTGTAACGGATACTTAAAACATTTTAAACAATTAATACCGCTTTTAAATTTTAACTATATCTGCCACGTCTACGCTCTTCACTCTACGAACAACACTTTTTGGACTAATAGCCCCCTGAAGGCCCAACGCATAATACATTAATTAATTATTAAACAGGCTGTCGAGACAATATATTAGATACTTCACTCAAAATTATTATATTTTGATATTACCAAATAATTAATTAATTATAACCACCCTTACTCGTGTGTTTATGGAGATGAACATATTTTTCATGACTTTCAAATATCAAATGTGACCTGCGAGTAAAATTTAATACCTCTAACTAGAAAATATTTATCGAAGATGAAACCGTTTATTAATTTACTATTTTAATTTTTGTAGAAAGGTTACAAGTTCTGTAGTCAACTATGAATCAATAAGTATTTAAAATTCTATCTATCATTCACAGGTGAATCGTTTTATTTTTTGGATTGTTGCCAATCCATTTATTTATTAGTTTAAGTGTTTTGTATGTTATTGTTTTCTATGTAAGTAAAGATATACATATATAAGATATACAGTCCTGGTGATGCCTGAATTCGCGAACAGTCGATGTTTTTTTTAGGTACTATCAACAAAAGATATTTTGAGACTTTTCAAGCTATTTTAAAAAAAATCAATTTTTATACAATATATAGATATTAAATTAGGTAATGTCTCTAAAAACTTGGTATATCTTTAAAATTCTTTTTTCGTCATCTTTAATTTAATGGGTTATTATATATTGTAATTCCTTTATTGTGCTATAATTACAATCTGCCTTTTATAAGGCAATAAGTAATTAAGATAAATGATCTCATTCATACAATATTTACAGTTCATCATTCACTCGCTCATTCATACAATATTTACAGACAGCCCAGAGACCCCCCAAATCCACCGCGAAGAGAAAGCGGAGTCTTGGGAAGTCCCCCACGCTCCTCCGTCAGCCGCGTCACCGGATACTAGCCAGTGGAGGCTGACCAAGAGCGCGAAAGCCACACACGCTCAGGACATGATTGGAGAAACTGGCCATTGCCAGGACTCCCACTGTCACGCGTTTATAGCAGGTCACGAGGCCACTGCCGTTTCAGTCTCCGAGGAGGATTATAGGGATGAGTGGCGCAGTGCAATGACTGTGCTACAGGATTATAGTATATAAAAAACAAACCTGTAAAAATTCAGATCCATTGTATTATCATGTGCACTAGACACAGGGTGACAGATAAGCAAGAAATACCTTTTTGAAAGTAGAGCCTCCTCCTTTGGGCTCAGCAGCGAAAGCTATATTAATTATAAGGCAAAGCTAGGATGCATTCGGTATCTAGAGTGTGGAGATCTCAGATCGCAACTGAACCGCCAAAACCGAGAAAAGCGGCCAGGTCAACTGTCAATCGTAAAACATTCGGAGAAGCGGGTCAAGCGCGGACTCATAAACAATCCTGAAAGGAGCTTGAAGGTCGATCCGTAACAGACCGGGAATCAGGGACGTTCTAGCGTAGGGACGTGGAGAAAAGTTGCTATTTGTTTCGTTCCTCCACTCCGAACCATCAACACTCCCATTCATTGGCCTACATCATGAGTGCGGATGTCACCTTTCTCGTAGTATACTGCGGCAAATGGTACAAATGTAATTGTGCCAGTTTACGATTTGGCACAGATCCAGCACTGTTGGCGCGGATTATCAAAAACAACACTAGCTTCTGAAGAGGGCCAGAACGTTTTTCAGGTCATCTTCAAACATTTAGTAAATGTCTTATGCTGTCTACTTCGGTTGACCCATAGACCATTAGCCGCTTTATATTTGTCTTATATTCGTTTTACAACACTTATGAACGAAATTCATTTTTTTTTTAAATATACGTAAAGGGAATAAGTGCCTTAAAATGTGAAAACCCCCAACGAAAAATATGGGTATATGAAATAAAATAAAACGCTTGCCTCTAGGACATTATCCCCTAAGAATAACGAAAATGAAGAAATAAGTATATAGAGCTGATAAAAAAGAAAAAACATACATTTCACCCATGTGATTATCTTATTAACAATAAAGGGTTTAGGTCCATTAGTGGTGAACACACAGCCTAAAAATAAAACAAAAAATAAATGTGTAGAAATGAAATAACTGACGATTGCAACTAAGAAAATACAGGATTCATTAAAAAGTGCAAATGAATAATAAGTTTAAAAGAAAAATTGGGCATTATATCCTCCTATAGAAATATTTTATTTATTTATTCATATTTTTTTCGTTCCAACGCTTCGGGCTTCTATAGTCCATCATCAAGCTCCGTTTGTTGTACCGTTCCAAATTAAAAACCATACTACAAAATGCCTGAAGATCGACTATGGAGTCCGAAACGTCGCAACAAAAACTAATCAATAAATAAATAATTTCTTGAAATGATATTATGCACAATTTGAAAAAATCCTATTATCTACTTTCACATTCTTCAATACTGCATGTATTTCTAAAAAGAATCATAATGGCGAATCATGAATTGTTTGATTGTCCCATTCATCTCTACCATCCTTCCCACCAGTTTCTCTCTTCATTTCACAACAACTTTTTCCAGGTTTTACTTCAAATCTTGCAATGTCATCCACGAGTGCCAATGCCCTCACAAAAATTGTAATGAACCTGAATGATCGCACCCCAATCTTTCGGAATTAATCTTCTTTTCTTCCTGGATTTTTCTGAATCTTGTCTGAAGTGACTTTTTTAAGTTTTACTCTTTATAGCTGACTAATTCCGGCCCCTTATCGCCCCTTTTATTACACATACTTGATACGCCCCTTTCTTGCAGTCTTTCCTGTTACGAAATCTTAACTACGGAACATTCACTCACCTAGGTTCGGCTGGCATACATTTAGGGAATAAATATTTTTGGTTTCCAAGAAAAATAATAATTTCACACTTCATTTTACGGTGGGGAAAAGGTTATATATTAACGGCGGAGCTGCAAATACTGCCAACACTTTACAGAAGAAACAAAAAAAAGTCTTCTTCTCAGGTAAGGTTACTATCTCCTACTCACCAAGAGCATGGATGCTTCGCTCAATGAGTCAGTACAGCTTGGCTGAGCGAGACCTGTCGTTACTGGTAGACAACGAGGAGAATAACAGAGCCTTCTTCACCTTTGTACAGAAGTGGAAGGAGCTGTATGGGCCAGCGCACTTCACCATCTCTAGGGGAGTGATGCAGGTTAAGCAGCTGTAATATCGGGGGTGCTCATCAATAAGGCATCTCTATTGTATATAGCAATAAGTTAGCCTTAAGGGGGGAAATTACAAAAGGTGTGCTGACTAGTCAAAAACGCCCAATTGCACTGGAATACCCGCACCACAGGCACCACGTCAACAGTAAGTGAGATCTATGAAGGAACCCCGTCTGGGACACGGATCCCGTGGTAGGGGAAACAAAAAGTCTCCTGCCTAGACAAAACTACTGTCGAACACCAAGACATCGCTGCTGCCAATTGTAGGTTCCGGTAAAAGGGGGGTCTCAGAATTTGCATTCAAATCACTTCCGGTTCAGTGACAACACTGCGAGGTCGTCTGGAATGGCGAATTTTAACCAACTAGTGAGCGACGAGCCGAACCCGGCCGAAAACAACGGAAGCTGCGACTTCAAAACGAGTATGAGACCAACACTTATGGGCCTCAACGATTGTTAGGTCTTCGTTACCATCAGTAAAGCGACTAAGACTCGTTATGGCCATTTACATTAATCGTTATGCACTCTTAATATGACTAACACATTAATTTATGTTTCTGTTTGTGGCTCTCCCCACTTATAGTTTGTAATTTTGCCTTCATAAGTTCAGTTTCAGTTACTCTGACTCATCTTTGTAGGTTTACTGTTGTTTTATCAACAGTAATTGTTTTATTGTTGTTGGTTTTCAGTTTTCATATAGGTATATAGGTCACTCAACACCTTATTTATTCATTAAGTTTTTACTCTAACCCCTACACCGGTAAGGTTGGAGATCATACCACTGCCAGCTGACATTCCAGAGGCTTACTATTAATACGTTATACCTTTCAATAAATCATGTTTTTCTGAAAATTATGACGTATTTGTCTCAATTTCACTGAATCTGACATTTAGGTCATTGTTCCGTTCCACCGGATGAGGGATGTTCGTTTGACTGGTTGGTATCAACGGGTTAATGTTTATGGTCATAACTTATCTATACCATAATTGGATATTGCTGTTCTAGGCGTGTTTCTTCATAAGGACGGTTGTTCTAACAATAGACGTACACATTTTAGTATCTCCATTACAAACCAAAGGAAAGTAGGTGCTACCCGTTACGGACAATCGAAGCCCCCCCCCCCCAAGTGGCTCGTATTTCATCATAATGCCGATATATCGATTTTAAACATAAAATATAAAAAAAAAAAAAGAAAGGGGTTGAAGGAGGCCATTAAACAAAATGCAGAGCGGACGGGCGGCGGGTCCGACTGGGAGCAATAGGATCCGATAGGACTCCATCTCGGCTTTCACAATTAGGGCATCGGTGTAGACTTACCTTGCTCGTATCCCGTGTCACTCCGCCCTGGCAAAAATATTTATTTCAGGGAAATGATACCCCCTGCCGGCCATCCTCCGCTGTCGTACGTTCTTGTACGCCTCTTTACCACCCCTTGGTAACGTATGCTCTCTTCCTTGCACGACAACCTTTATAACTTTCCTCCATATTTAACATCAGAGCAGACGTTTGCTTACGCCAAACTCGCTCCAGACAATCTCTTGTATGTCCTTACCCCTATAGAACTACAATAGTACACAATTCCTTCGCCATTATCTCAACATCCTTCTGCAACTCCCCAAACCCCTCTATTCAACACACTCCTTCATTAAATGGTTTTCAAAACAAGATTACTAAATTATTTGCTATCGCAAAACAGGTCACGGGTCTGAAATAGTCACTAATTTAGTACCATGCAATGTAGCAATAAATAGTCAAATTATAAAATGAATTTTGGTCGTAAAAATTCCTTTTTTAACAAAATAGCATAGCGCATACAGAACAAAAAAATGCATTCACTGCATAAAAATTTGTTTTTAGGATAGGTGATCGGTGCGTGACCTGATCTGGCTGAAATACCAACTTGACCATAAGGGTTGAATTATGTTTGTTGTATTACAGAAGGACATATTCAATGACCCTATATAGTAGATTTTAATATAATTAAACTATTGTGTTTTTTTGTCTATGCGAGTGAAAAAAACATAGTTGTGTAATTAGTCGATAAACATATAGATATTATATTACTAATTTTGTTATATCTATTCGAGAGCTTCACTCTTCAAAGTCACTGTGTAAAATAACGGCTTGTGGGAAAAAAACAAACATATAACTTCCAATTAAACATAAGGTTAATTCTTTTATATTTAAAAATCCACCTATTAGTAGTAATATCACGATACAGAAATTTGCTTAATTTGACCTAACAGATGCATTTTGAAATTTCAGCAAAGTAAAAAAATCGGCGTATGTAAATGAATTAATTCCTCTGCTACATTTCAAATATTTGTATTGTCATTAATTGTGGGGTCCACGGATTATCAGGAATCCGAAGCTATAATTAATTTTTAACATGGTATTAATTATTTACGAGAATACATTCGTATTCTATATAAATGCACAAGTTGAAAGAAACCTAAGTAATAGAAAATAAGAATTTCGGAAATGATACCAGCAGCGCTGCGCTTTGAGAGAAATGCGAGTTACGGCAAGAATACGGGGAGGGAATTTCATTCATTTTCAGACAGCGTAGCGGGAACAGGAGTTCAGGACTGCGCAGGAGTCATCCTTCAGTTCTGGTTCGGTCCATCCTTCGTCTGCCGGTTTTAGGCGTCATTCTAGTCTAACTGTAAAGGTGGTGACATGAATTTGAGTTTTCATTTGAGTTTGAGTGAATGAGTTTAGTGTGTTGAAAAAAGAAAACCGTCAATCAATAACAACCGTTTAATGCTTTGGACATTAGTTGTAGGGCTTGTTTTTGTTTTTTTCTCAGTTTCTCCACTTATTAATAAGTTTATTTTAATTTTACCTAACAATTATTTTTTAGTTTTAGTTCATTGGTTCTCTGCCTTCTGGCAACTGTATGTAATGACCCCAAGTGCATTAAATAAAATTTAAAAACATTTTCCCAGTACAGAGAAATCGTATTTAGTTTACCAGTCAATATGTTGAAGGATAGATGTAAAACTGATCTGAAATGTAGGTATGTTTGACACTTAAAATATATTGTTTAAAGATTATTAATCGGAAGTAAAACCAAAATGTTTAGTAAAATTTAAAGTTCCAAGAGGTTACTGTCCAATGTAAATGTTGAGTACTGTCTATCTGAGCTAGTACAAAACCGACTTACTGGATCCACACCTTTTGAAAGGTAAATAACTAATTCACTTTACAGTATCTATCTACCTAATGAATATTTTTTAAATGCAATGAATAATCCAATTAACTTAATGAAATCATTGAATAAATATTAAGCGCATAATAAACTCAATAATCCATTATTATACTAATTTTACCACGTATTGAAAGTCTGTTAAATACAAATAAATAAATTGGTACAGCTCAGAAGGTAACTAACATGAAAAGTTCAGAAGAATATTGAAGTCAGAGTTTTGAGAGCAAACATAATAAAACCGCATATTTAATATATTCCAAACGAGGTTTTAATATTTCCACTATGTAATTTTGTTTTTAACCGTATGAAAAAAATATTTTCAGTGACGAAGATAATGATAATGAATAATAATAATAGTGATGACAATTGTAATAATAATAACAACAATAATGAAGTACTTCTGGTCAAAAATTCTGAGTAGTTTTTCACAATTATTTTGTAATTTTTTAAGAAACTCACGGTCCTGATTTAGACAGCTCTTGATATTGCTCCTTTACCTTTTACGTCTGTAATTTCTTATTAACAAAAAAAACAATTTATTTCGTTTGCAAAAAAAAACAAAATGGCAAGGCAACCGATACTTAAATTGGCTAACACCATTTCTGAAAATAAATCAAAAAACCACAGTTACTGTACTTGTAAAAGATCTCTTACGCTTACGACTACAAAAATGAAGCATCATGTAGCTGGAGTTTGTTTAATTACACAGTATTTATCGGTGATGTAACAAGCAAGAGGAGAAATGGTTTCGAATGACAAAATATTCATTAAGCAAAT